>CM043023.1:12147163-12747163 GCA_023690525.1 Holotrichia oblita | reverse complement strand
TTAACTTTTCTTTCTTTTGCCATTCTTAATCTTAGTTTTGTTATCTGTAGAATATGGCCTATTCTCACATCTATTCCTTGGCAGAATCTTACATCTTGTACAATTAATTGTTTCTTTTGACTATAAAAATGTTGTCTATCTAATTTTCTCTGGTTTCTGCTTCTAATTAATCACACTATTTTATGCTCTAATTTGTGTTGTACTCACTATGTACGTATCCATTTCAGTTGGTAAATTCTCTAGACTAACCATATTGTCACCTATTTCAGATACCTTTGTTTTCTATCTTTGCATTGAAATCTCCTGGAAGAATGAGGGTATCGGGTGTTGGAATTTCTTTGCAACATTTTCTGTTTGTTTATAAAACTCATTCTTTCTCTTATTGGATTCCTATCTCCGCAGGTTCATAAATATTTATGAAAGTTATGTTGATATGTTACTTTTTAATCTTATATAAGAAATTCTTCCATTTATAATAAATACGATTAGATAAGCATTGTTTATTTGTCGTTTTGTTTTTGTCTCATTTCCTGTCAGGCTAGTATTTCTATTTTATACTTTATCATTTCTAGAGCAGTTTCTTCCATTTTTTCTTATAGTTAATACAGTTTTATTCAGCTTCTTTTTCATTGGCTTGTCGTTCTCTCTTTTTTCCGTACTTTTGTCTTCACTTATTAGTTTTTCCGTCCATTTTTCAAGATTTTTCTCAACTTCTGATTGAGCTCCACACCCTCTGGGGACCTTTCATTCACCATGTGATTCTTATTGTCTTGCCTTCCACGTCCAGATCATCCACTCTGTCTATTTCACCGTTCATAATCATCGTGTTATTTCTGGGATAAGCCTTGCATCCTTGTTGTTTTATTTTTACGTAAGGTATCAATCGCTCACACTAAAAATGTGACTACAACTCAACATTACACTTAAAGAACTTATTTGTAAGTTCATACTTTGCTTGGACACAATCCATCTAAATGGCGGTGTTTGGGATTAAAGAAACTGCATCTCAGACCTGCTTAGACCTTGCCGGACTCTCTATGCTAATGCTCCCTGCTTTGACAACTAAGGCGATAATGCTGTAAAATCATTAATTGATGAAGATGAGCAATTTGGTTATCCAGCCGCCAGGATTCAACTGATGGAAGAGAGCGAGACTATATTGAAACTATTCGGGAATACTATTACTGAATTGCTAAGTTTCAAGTCAAGTTACCGATTTAAAAACATCCCGTTTATGACAGTGACATTTCTTGACATTTGAAACGTCAAACATTTTTCTACCTCATTTGACAGTTAAAGTTTATTTGAAACATAAATTCGAATGAAAGCGCAAATAATAGTGTACACGTTGGTTTCAGCAACCACTATATGTTTATTATCTATAATTCTACCTCATCTCTCTTATTGTCTCCCAAGATTAGTGTTTGAGCAATGTTTTGTAAACCTTCTGACGATTAACGACAAACTAGAAACTAACTTTTCTTCCGATGATTTACAAAATCACCAAGAGCTTACCGATACTTTTTCGTTCAAAAAGATAGTTAGAACTAAACTGGTTATTACCGCAGTGATCGAAAAGAAATTATCGGAATTGAAAAAACATATAAAAACGCAATTTAACGATGAAATTCGCAAACAAATTTACTGCTTAGTAATTTATAATACTTTAGCACTTCATGGAAATACATTAACATTAAAGGAGATCAGATTCATTCTTGAATCGCAGTTAACAATAGGCGAAAAATCTTTAAAGGAACATAATGAGGTATTGGGTATCGATCTAGCTTTCCATTTTGTTAAAACTATCATAGGAAACGACTCAGTTACTAATAAGGATGTGTGTGAAATACATAAACGGCTCTTAGGGTATGTAAATCCCTTGAAAGCAGGGCTATGGAAGAGCAATTCGGAAGTATTACAGGATTATATCAGATGGTTTAAATCAAAAGAAAAGTCAGATCTTCATCCTATAACTGTTGCCTCTTTAGTTTTGTTGAAATTTGTACAGATACGACCTTTCGAAGAAGGCAACCATATTACTGGATTACTTATCATGTATTTAGCTTTATTACGAAGCGGATATCCTTTCATTATAATAGATAAAAATGATAGACAATTATATTTTAATAGTTTAAATAGAGGTTTAAGGAATGATCCTGATGTATTTGTTAGATTTATAACATATTCTATGACTAAAACAATAAACAGTTATTTGACTTTAAAACCTGAAACTGATAAAGAAATAGAATCATTTTAGTATATTTTTGTTGAAGTTTTCTTTTAGTACCAAATTTATTTGTGGCAAGTTTTGTTACATATAGCATTGTAAATGTAGTAACAGGAACAAGATGAAGATTTTTTTTCACTACGAAATGTTTTTCAGGTATGTCTGACGAACCTCCACGTTATATGGGCGAAGGATTTGTTTTAATGTCCACGAACGATTTGGAGCTATACTTCTACATGGATGAAGCAGGTATTTTATGAGGGTGTTAGATTGAGTGTAGATTTGAGTTACATTTATTTTTATAATTAGGTTTAGTTCGAGAAGGTCCAGTTTCTATAAAATTAGCGAATGGGGACACAGTAGAACCTAGCCCTCCTCAATGGGGTATCGATATAAAATGTGGAAAAGGTGAGTTAATCGTTTTTAATAGGTATATTAGGCGCAATTTGGTTTTAATTGCAAATATCAAAAGGAAGATTTGTTATAGTCGTTATGCAGTTGTAAACGTGTACAAATTAAATTTAATGATAATCTGCTTTGCTGTTGACGTGGTGCTTTCAGATGGTTAAAAAAAACTGTTTAGTAATAGAAGTACTTACATGAGTACTTTTGCCAATCCGAATAGGATTTTTGATAAAAAAATGTAAAAAGTTTTAGCGCGCCAATGAATCAGATTGACTGATTAACCAAAAGTCCTGTCAACAGTAAGTTTAAAGTCACTCTTTTTCATGAAAAATAATGACACTAGTTCTATTATGCTAATACTGCCATGCTAAGAAAAAACTCAGTATCTCCACAATTATGGTATGGAAAGTTATCAAACTTTTTCCTTATCCACCGCGCCACTGCTTAATTCGAACGATATTACAATTCTTTTATCGACACTTAGTATTAACTTTACGATGTTTTACAAGTTCTTATGCTTGTATTAATCTGGGTAATAAATATTCCCATTTTTTTGTTTCACTAGTTTAGTCGTTTCATCAATGTACACATTCAAATATACATCATTAAAGGATTTCAAGAGAAAACGTAAATTATTTTCATATGTGGAATCGTTCCAAAATGGAACCCTGGGGTACTCGCTGCGATAAATTAACTGTATCACTTGGAATATATTAATTTGATATTTGATTTCTGATTATTTGTTGATGACCTGAAAAATAACTTTTTAAATGTTACTAACGTTAGTTAGTAGTAGACTAGATGGTCTTCAAAGTCGATTAAAAAAATATTTTTACGGCGATTTAATCCTGTTGAAACGGTGTTATACTTGCACTCAAAATTATTACATATTAAAAAGTAGATATGTTTTCATATCTACTTTTGGAATATCAAAAGAAACTGTTAAATTATCTGGGTTTTAAACCATACAAAATGGTATGCTTTAGTATACAATTAAAGCGCCTTTTTATGCTGCTGAATATGCTGAAATAAAAAAAAGTATATTTAGTCTGCAGCTATAACAAATTGTGATAAAAAAGCATTTTCTATTTAACCATGTGAGCTCATCACTCTCTGATGTTCGGTCTCTAGTTATAATATGCGTTCTAGTTTTAATTTTTCTATTTAATCAATATACTTCAATTATATTGCTAAACATTAATCATTGTTACAGGAACGGATTTCAGTTATGGCACATGGGCCGATCGACAAAGAGAACACCTCTTCAAATTCTTCTATCCACAAGACTACCAACCAATGCAAGTAACGCAGACGCCAAAACCGGGTGAAAAGCGACAGATGCAGTCTTTTGATATACGCCTACTCATGCAAAATAAAGCCACCGTTGATATTTTATTCTCGAAAAATAAGGAAACAAACGCAATCCACATTAATGTGGGAGCTGGAAGTTATCTAGAGATATCTATTCCATGGGTTACAACGGAAAAGGGTTATACGACGAAAATTAACGGGCAGCTGTTGCATCTGGAAGCTACTACCAGTTTGCAATTCAGGGATTTGTTGGTTAGTGAAACTTTGGAATTCTCAGTATTGTGCCATTATCCTCTCATCTGGAACGATCACCAGTTATGGGAATTAAATTTAACAGGCTGCAAGGCAACTGTCAGCATTATATTTTGTCATAAGTGGTTTTTTACTGGTGAGTAACGTAGTTAAAACATTTAGTAAGATTTTTATTCGCATTTTTTTTGATAGATTTAATTAATGATTGGTCATCAAAACAAAGGCCAGATCTTCTACATTTTCTTCCGTATACGTGGCGTTTTGGGCTTACACTTAAACATTGTGAAATTATAACTTTGGCTAATCAATATAATTGGGTCGATTGTAGCAGTGCGGGTCAACGATTAGAAAATACTCAAATAGCTCTGTGCGCACATTTCTTACACATGTCTTTCGATTTACCGTTTGATGAGTTTTTACCGGAAACGTTGCCTTTAAACTTCAGTATACAAGTAAGTATAAAAACGATTTCTTAGAAATGCACTTTATTTAATGTATCTTCTTAAATAGGGCGAGAGCATCGACTTAAGCATATTTATACCAGAATTTCACACAAGTAGAGGAACAGTAACATCGTTGGAGAAATTTGCTAAGGTTAGATCTAAAGATGGGAGTACTACAACTAAAAAGACTGAAATTATACCAAAATGGAGAAGCATTTGTTCGGCTAGGTAAAATTATAGCAAAATTTATAGCAAGCACCTTAAACTTATTTCTTTTTTACACCAATTCACAGCAATGGTTGGGTGGATTTTTGGTGGGTTCCCATCGGTGCCATAAATATATCATACGTTTACCACCCTTGTCCGCCATTGGGTCCTACGCCTCAAGCTGATATTTCGACTCCGGTCAAAGAAGAGAACTTACTATCACCGATGCGAATTCCAAGACAAAGGAAACCTCATCGTTCACCTCAAGACTGCGTTAGATTTGATCCAACAACATTGAAATCAGATGTGGTAACTGTAGAATTGGAAATAGGACCTTCGGTTCTATTATTGTATGGTACAGCGTTACGAAATTTTTTAAACTTGAAAGAGAATATATTCGGTGATGATCAAATGTTTACGGATATGCAGCAAAGTCCTACTTCCTCTGAGAATTCTGACGTCAAGTCGGAGGAAGGATCAGTCGACGTACCTCTGGAATTGCAGGAAGATTTCGATCATCGAAATTATAGACCTCTCGAAGTAGATGTTTCTGTTATAATGCATGATATTCAAGGTCATCTGTTGAAGGTAAGTTGTATATTCTAGAAACTAACTAGATAATGATATTTAATTTTACAGAACTGCATGGAGAAAGACCCATCGTGCCCTGTAGTTTTAGTGGAAAGGTTTGGTTTTGAAATGAAGAAGAGATACGATCAAACTGAATTGCAATTATTACTCTCGCCGTCAATTCTTCTAGTCTCTGATAATGTGATTCGACCTAGTAAAGAGAAACACCTCAGTGAAGGGCGTTTAACATTGTCATCATTACAGGTAATATGTTTATGCATTATTATGTTACGCGTCAGATTTATTACTTTGTCATCTAAAATTCATATTATTGATAATTAAAGATCGGATTATCATCAACAAAAATATGCAAATAAAAATGTAATCCAGATTTATTACAAACAAATATGGTGTAGTAAGATAATCACTTTATTTCCACAGATTCGCGGTCATGCAATGTTCTCAGATGTTGGTCGTACATTAGATCAAGACACCATAGAATATGCATGGCTAATAGATGTCCAACTTGGTAGACTGAGCGGAAAATTATCTAGTCCTCAATTACATTCCATACTAACCTGCTTAGAAACACTAATCCTTCTATTAGCTGATAGCGAAAACGAATTAAATTCTCCCACGGAAGATGTTCTACTACACGAACCGCAAGTGGCTCAAAGCAAGTCTAGCACACATCAGAATTTCTTCCCACCTTTGCAACAGTTCTTACAAAACAAGACTAGCAGTACTAACACAGCGAAGAATGTTAGTCAAAATTCATCAAACGTTACCGTTCAGAAAAACGAAAAAAGCGCAAAAAACGAAAGAAAAGCCAGCGAAACGACAACGAATACGAAAGAAAAGAAAACTAATACTACTACATCAAATAACGAAACCGACGTAAACACTATTGATTGTCACAAGCTGAAGTATCGCGTTTCAAGATTAGCTGTTGATGCTATAGATTTCTGGTTAGTTGAATCTGGAGTTGCTTTACAGTTATGGGTGAGTTTTTCAGATTATAAAGTTACTAAATTATATGTATTTTATGCTATTTTTTAGATATCTCCTGTAAGGTTAGCCACCTGTAATTTGCACGGTAAACAAGTTGGTTCGGGTCTCAGTTGCGTCATATATAGTATGTCCATTAGGCAATCGGTGTGGCAATCGCACAAATATACTCATTCAAAGTAAATATTAACAAATTCAAATCGATTTTGGATTTCGGCTATGATGACAATTTTACGAAACTTGTATTTCAGGACTGATAATAACGATATATGGCTTGAAGTAGGCACCGTAGACTTGGGTCCTTTAATCATAGAATCCGCAATGTCATCGGACGCTAAGGAACACGACATGTTCGCAGTACAACAGAAATTCTTGAAGATGCACGACGACAAGTTTAAGAAACTGTGGTTTTTATGGCCTGATTTAAATAAAGCAATGGGTAGATGCGGTTGCGTTGGCGGCTGTCAATTTTTCGGTAGCAATAAGAATGGTGCTAGATTCTTTAAACCAAGCAGAAAAGATCTTGAAGATGGCGCTAATGTCGCAGCTTTTAGGTATGTATTTCTGCACTGAATACAGGATTATCTGTATTGTGTATATTTTGATTTTAGAGTAAATGAACCGGGGCGAGATCCTGGATATGGTCAAAGTATTCTACACGACGGGCAGCTAATTTTTAGGACGCCCCCGTATATAGTAAACGAAATTTCTTTACAAGACACTATGGGCACCATAAAGAGACAAATAAACGTAACTAAAGCAGGGTCTGACAGTCCCAAAATGACTGTTATTGAAAAGGATAAGAAAGATGAATGCGAAAACGTAACTAAATCTAGTCCTCAGAATAGTTTAGAGAAGAAAGTTAGTAGAAGATATTCATCAACTTCTATTAGGTAATAATCGTCTGTTAGCTTCCTAACTCGGGTATAATAAGTTTTGTTTTTTTTTTCTTTTTTAGAAGTAACATTTTGAAAGATGTTCCGTATTTAAGACTTATGGATAATTGTGTTTCAATATTACCGGCAAAATTGGACAGCGATTCCAAATTACATACTGAAAAGACAAAATTGGCGGTTGCTGTCCCTGATGGTGAATCTTTACCCAAAAACAGTATTTCAGATTCTAAACTGGCAGTTGATTATTTCAATTCACCTACGAATGTTGAAGCTGAGCAAGTACAAAATAGCGTAAGTTTGAATGTTGTGAATGTCCTCTACAACACTTAGTGACATTAAATCATTGAAGCAAACGTAACGGTTAAAAATTTTGATAAGCCGTTGGGGTACATTCCACACCTAAGAAGACTATTTGAAATGGTCGAGGTCAAACACAATCTTCATGTGGTTAATTTTTTTTTTATGTGTGGTGGGTGCTTAGTTGCAGTGACTCCGTAAGCTGTATTACTTGTCTGGCTATCACTGCAACTCTTGCGGTGTAGTTTAGTGTGTGTAAGTTGTGTTTAAATGGCTTTGTGACAGCATCATATCGCCTTTTATGATGCCGCGCTGTTAATCACTTTGCTCCCAACAGCGAATGGCAAGTCGATCCGCGATTAAACTCTCTGAAAAAATGTCACCGTCCCTCCAGAGAATTGAACCCCGGCACCTATCGTCCTCTCACAACAATAGTCAGCCGCCTAACCACTGCGGCCATCGACCCGTATGGCGGGTAACAATTAATGTTGTTAACCGGTATAACTTATTTGAGATTTGGGCAGTCTTTTGTGTTGTTGATTCTTTCTGACAATTTTTAATTGGCATTAATAAATATTGGTATCAACACTTTATGTATTGAGAATTTATGTCAACGGTCATCTTACAGTGTAGATTTATCAAGTTCCTATATTGCTAAACAAACCAGAAAAATAAATTTGGGTATTTGAAGACAAATAAATCGATTGCGCGGGATAGAGTTTTCAAATGTATTCAAAACATTGTTGTACTGAGTAATTAAAAGAGAGAGGCTGTGTTTCGCGGGGTGTAAGGAAAGACGGTTGTGCTCCAACGCAAAACGACATGTATATACATATTACCAGATTAACACAGGAAACACTTCTAGGGCGGACACATTGGCTTATAGTTTTACCACCGATTTTATGCTGTCATCAAACGATTGATTCCAGAACTTTCGTTTTTTTTTTTTAAATATATGGACATACTAAAATATTTAGTATTATTAAACTAATAAAACTTTTTGCCTTTTGTATATATTGCTATACAATCTTATAACAAAAATGTCAATTACTTATTGTCGCTTGGTAATCTGATCATTCATGCTGCATTGATCCTAATTTTATATATTTTGTTTCAAAATCTTAGGGTCCTAGCAGTGATATATCGGTATCACCACAATTACCTACAAAAACAGTTAACGTATCTGAATCCCATCATTCCCTGGGCGCTAGCATCAGTTCAGATGAACATGCCCAAAGAGAGGTTTTTATTTCAGTTATTTTGTACCTTCATAATTATCATAACACATTTGGTTTCAGCTTCAAGTACAAAGGACTATTTCCATGTCGAGCGAAAATCAGTCGGAAGCATTCTTCTCTGCGGATGAAGAGATGAATCTTAATTCGAGATGTTCCAGTTTGCGAAATTCTATGCTATCTTCGAATGGTACTTTAACTAGACAAGATAGCGGAAGTGCACCAACAACGTAAGTGTTACAAGTATGCATTTAAAAAGCAGGGCTAATGCAGCATGGAATTAATATGTTTTAGAAGAAAAAAATATTCGAGCGAATTAAGTATAGTTGCTGACAAACAGAATCAGTATAAACACAACGCAGGCTTAGTTACAAGTTCAGTTCCTGAGACAACTAAATTTAAATTGTCGACACATCGGAGCGACCATGAAATACACACTCCTGAACATCGCAGTTTCAATTCAACTAAACAGGCAATACTATTTTAATTACATAATACATAAGGATGTAATATATTTAATTTTATATACAGCTAGAAGAGTCTCAAAGAACTGTACAAGGGCTTGTTACACCTCAACGATATCCTACCGGTAAACATGGTGCACGGCTAGCGACAATAGAACCTCTAGCGAGTGGTTCTGAAATGAAAGATGTGGTTGTAGGGGAGTCCCTGACAGATACATCCGACAGTTACAGTAACACTTCTTACGTTTCGGCGATTGGAAGTCAAGAAGATTTCACGTTAGTTGATCTACACATGCAAGTGAATCGTCAAATTGTCGATTCGCCAATGTTGATGTCCAGTTATTACGGTCACTTAAATCAAGTGAGTTAGTCTAAAACTGAATGAAAAGGGATTGTTTTAAATTGCATATATTTTAGGTAAAATGTTTAAATTGGGGCCATGGCAGCTATCCTAGTGGTTGTGATACGTTTTCAGTACCTTTATTTCAGAAGAACGAAGAGGAAAAGTTGACTTATATCGGTGAGATGAACACATGTAGATAGTAAGATGAGTTTCCTTTATTATTTAAATTCAAGGGGGACGATTTGTACCTATGATGGAAGTTGTGTCTGAAGGTGTTACGTCTATGAAAATGGTTTCTAGAACTGAGCTTTCGTCGACTAGTAGCAAGACTCCAACAACTCCTTATGCTTATAATTGGGACCATGAAGAAGGTCAAGGTGATACTGATTTAGGTATGACACAAGACGTTTTTTTTTCTATTTTGTCTGGAAAGCTTGGTATTCAATATAAAAAAATTACCTGGAAGGCGCCGAACTCAGGTTCTTGATCCTCTCTGTGACGTGTATGTAGATCTCGAAATTCTGCTTCAGCAGCATTACTTTGCAATATATTTAACTGATAAAGATGACCAACATGCCCATTTTCTTGGTAATACCTTCTCTTCCCATGGCGTTTGTAATTTTACCTTTTTTAACTTATCGTGGCTTTGCGATTATCAACGCGGTAGTTTTGTATCTTCTGACTATATTTCTGACGCTATTTCGGGATAATTTGAAAATCTAGTAATAACTGAATGAATCGTTCGATTTGTTCTATTGTGTGTTCTACAGTAGTCTATGCAAATTAATTTAGGACTCAAAAAAATAGTCGAGCATTTAATTTTTTTTTTGGTAATGCTAAAAACAATAAAATTTCACAAAATGAGTAAACTGAAATAGGAAAGTGCTTATACTATATATCAATAAATAGTATCATGCGATGAATATCTTATGTCTTATTAAATGTTTGAAAAGTTGATAAGAATTAGATCAACTTTATATAAGATACATTATACCAAACAGATCGACTTCCGGTAATCTGAAATTCAATGACTAAAGAAAAGTTCAAATTACCGAGTGTTCAAAATAATAGGCGGAAAAAATGTAATAAACGGATGTTGAGTGAAAGTATTACCTTTTCCAAATTAAATGCGAGTTTTTCAGTTGCAAATTTTCGTTTAGCAGGTAAAGACTGTGCTTTAAAGCAATTTTTTTTTCATTTCTCTAATAGAGATTGCTGCTTTGATGAACTTCCTCGAAGTAATTAAATTCCTTTTAAAGCAAAACCTTATTTTACCAAAAGTACATTCCTCGCTGCAGAATTCGCATTTAATTTGAAAAAGATGGTACATTCTGTCGATTTCATAATGATCTGGGACAGTAACACTGAGATAACGTGGTTTTTAAATCTCTTTAATAGCGTGAATGCGATTTTATTTGACAAATGAATGAAAATTTCAATGCTTTCAATATTTCAAGAACGAGTATTTAGAATATGTGTTTATGTAACGTTAACAGCAATATTAAAAAGACAAGATTAAATAAAAATATGGTTGTTTCTTATTAATAATTTTATGAACCGATCTATAATAAATATTAATATTTACTTTGCCCACTATTTGCATCTATAATGCCATGCTACTTTGCTGGTATCGAATCAATTAAATTTTAAATATAATCCTGCTCATTAAGCAACTGTTCCAATGCATTTTCGATGGTCTCCCACAGCTCTTCTTTATCCCTAAATCTTATTCTGTTTTATTGCATACATTTTCCAACTCCAGACGTTTTCTATTAGATTTACATCTGCCCCTTTAGTCACCCAAGGAATTACATCGATATTGTTATTTTGTAACCAGTTTTCAATTATGTGTGCTGTATGGATCGGGCAGTTATCTTGTTGAATTATTTTCAGGATAGAACTGATGAGTAAATGGTATGGTTGTAGAAAAAAGTATCCTGCCAGTGTGCGAAACAAAGAGGCTTCTTACTTAAATTCTACGGGAACTTGTTGTCCTAGCATGCATACAAAGTATGTCTGTGCCACTTACAGTCCATATAGGTATACCAAGACAAGAAAGTACCCGTCCAGTTTGAGTATCCTTCTTAAATACACTGCCAGGATGCTTTTTTCGCCTACTGTATCATAATATTTTCTAATATGTTCCTATTCTTTATGGCAGTAAACCGTCCCCCAATTCTCCAACATACCTCTGCTCCTCTCTAAGAAATACGTGTCCAAACAGTTACTGAAAAGCGTCCCGATTTGTCACTGAAATTAACATAACATTCATTAAATCTTGATTTAGGAGGTCGATATATACGAATTTTGCTGTTATTGCTAGACTGAATCGTTTTATCGTGAGTCAAAATGACCAAAATTCTGATCCATAATTAATGTGATTTAACTGTTATGGCTGCCGAGTACTTACATGCCACCAGGGTGCCCTACGTGCGTCAGAATAGATCATTATCATATGTCACGGTCGCCATATTTTGTTTACTCTCGCTTGTCGCTTGATCGCGTCTGAACAAAGTTACGGTCTGACTTCAACTTCATATTTTTGGTGTTTCTTATGGCTTGAATACGTATTTGAGCACTCTAATGTCAACAAGCACGTTTAAAAATTGAAATTTTAGTGCTTGAATACTTATTCAAACCATAAGAAAACCCTATTTATAAAATATACTTTCATTTATATATCCATTCATTTAGTTTTCCCGCTCGAACACAGTTTTTAAACTTCCAGTACTTTTCTTTGATTTAATAGTTCGTTCATTCTGCCACCTCCTTTTAACTGATAACACAGTATTTTTATTTAAATGCATTTCGTTTGCAATTTGTCGTATAGAATGACCTTGATCTATCGAATTAATTATACTTATTTTCTCAATGTCTGCTCTTAATGTTCGGTAACACACGAATTTGACTTTTTAAAATAAAATAGACAACGTCTAATTCTCTTAAGTGTATTTTACAGTAGTTACTTGTATCGGTTTTGAGGGGGTAAGAGCGCAGGGTAAAAAAAGATGATCTGGGCGAGCTCGATGTAATTGAAGTTGGCGATTGTTCTTCCTCGCTACGTTCCTCGTTCTCGTTGTTTATGCGATTTGTGGGGAGCGATTTTATTCTATTCAAACAGCGTAGCGTTCAGATATGCCTACTGTAACTGGTTTCAACTTTTGAGATTTGTCCATGTTGCAGACATGGAGGACCGTTATTTTGTTCTTGCTCATTTTCTTTCCATTACACTTTTGTGTCTATTTTGAGTGTGAGGATGTCATTACTTGTCTGCGTTTAATATTTAGCATGAGTAGTAGCCATTCAACAGCTGTTTCAGTTCATCAATCCATTCAGGACCAACAGAATTGTCCGTGCGCGCGCTCTTTTCGCTTATTTTTTTAAACGTGATAGCATGATGTTTTTTTATGTGTGCTTTTATTTAAGATAAGCTGTATTACTTGTCTGGTTAGCAAACAACTCTTGCGAAGTAGTTTTGTGTATGTAAATTGTGTTCAAATGGCTTTGTGACAGCATCATATCGCCTTATAATCCCGCGCTGTTAATCACTTTACTTCCAACAGCGAATGGTAAGTCGATCCGGATTTCAAGTCTCTAAAGAAATGTCACCGTTCCTGCAGAGAATTGAAACCCGGCTCCTATCGTCCCGCCACAACGATAGCCAGCCACTTAACCACTGCGGCTATCGATCCGTTAACATTTGAGAGCCACCGCTCACTTGCCGCAAATCCTATTCGAAATTCCACTCTTCATAGCTTGAGTGACAGACCTTTTTTAATTAATTGAAAGAGCTCATTGCATTTTACAGTTTCAAGAAACATAGTTTGGAAGTTCAGGCTGCAGGCGGAATCAGACAAGATGTATTAACTAGTACGAGGGAAGGTTTTAAAGTTTGTTTCTAATGAAACAGTAAACTGTCATTAGCTGTTCAGCCATATCCAGAGTGTGGTTCCACTTTTACGACATGGCGTGAAACGTGAAGTGGCGTAACAATCGCAAAATCTTTGTGTTTATTCCCTTTAACTGTTTCCCAGTAGAAAATTTTATAGTAAAAAAGTTTATATTTTCGCGATTTTTTTAGAAATAACCATCATTAAAATAGCGTAATTTGTTCTAAATTGATTTCAAGAATTTCGTTTGTTTTGATTAAACATTGCTTAAGAGGGTCGTGTACCAGCTGATTATTTTACAGCGGTGCCATATCTACATAATTCTATAAATCGTTTGCTTGATTTTATTTCAATATAATTTGAAAATTGGGCTTCATACACATATTTCTACAAATGTTTTACATCTACATATACAATTTTGTCTATTAATATTCGGTATTAACTTCACAATCTCTTTTCCCGTGACAGGCCGTTACCTTGATACGGGAATCGAAATTACTCTATTAATTTTTAGATTTAATTACTGAAATTTGCTATGAGCATTCAAAATACGTCTACACATGTGTGTATGAAGCCCGATTTTAAAATACGTTTTAAATAAATTATAAAAACATAATATTATGAAAAAAATGAACTATGGCAACATCGCCAGCTGTCAAAGGGTAGTCGGGCCTCTTAATCAAAAAAACAAAAAATTGCCCGCGCCAAAGTTGAGATTGATGAATGGTGCACATCTTTGCCATAGAAACACATTTACACAATCAATTTATGCAGGTGTAAGTAGTCTTGACAAGCACTACAGCTTAGAAAGCTGCTACACTTACCACAAAAAAAGTGAACCTTTCTTTAGATGTTGAGAACATGACGGTTTTTATAGTGCCCAAATTTTAGATTTAATTATCACGTCTTAAATGTATTTGTATTTCATAATTAGGATCTGCACATGAAGAAGAACTACTTAGCCATCAAGCCGATGCTGGTTCGAGGACCTCAATCATTGTAAAATTGAAAGGCGATTTAGACATAATGGTCAGCCCTCTCTTATTAGAATCATTTCAAAGGTTTGTTTGTACAACTAATAAATACATTTACCTAAATTATCGAAAGTTTTTAATATTACTCTTATCTAGATTTGTGGATGCACTTATACCGACAGTAGCCAATTTACACCCTATGACGGTCATTAACCATCTCCATGCGTCTTGTGTTGGCCAAGTTGAATCTGCAAACGTTCTTAAAACGCCAAAGAATATAGCATTGTTAGTACAACCGAGTGGTGAAGGTGAACAATTAAGATCTGATAATTATTATGAAGAAACATTGAAACATCAGTTACAGGCTGCTATTGTTTTACCTAAGGTTTGTCTTATTAGTTCTATGACAACACGAATTTTATATAATTTAATTTCAGCTTAATATAACTATGCTGCAAGTATCAATAGTAGAAGAAATTATATCGTTCAGCGCTTTAGACAATGTCAGAGATTTGACTTGTGTTTCATTATTCTCAGTATGTTTCGATAATATAACAGCAAAATTTCATTCAGACAACCAAGTAAGCTTTTTTACGATTATAAATAACGTAACAAATTAATTATTTAAATGATTTTAGTCGAAGGAGGTCCTGCAAAAGTATTATAGACCGGCTGTAGTTCAAACAGGAAGCAAAAAGGGCGCTAAGAAAAATTTTCTGAATCTTCACAGTAATACCAGTGCAGATACTATAAGGGGCGAACCTGTTTTTGTGGAGAGTTGCGAACAGCAACAGAAGCAATTGGTGGTGTGCTTGAATATTGGAAAAATTCACGCGCAATTGCGACGATTAAAGAATGAATGTTCTGTGTTAGACGATGCTGTTATAACTGCCATTCCGAGTTATTACTCCAAAGTGCTGTTTACTTCAGCGAAAGTTAGAAATAATAATCGAGGAGTTGATTATTATTTACAACCAAATCCATTAGAAAACACTAATGTATGGAGATTAGATACTATATTTATTTAATAATTTTATGAAAAATTTTTTTTTTTTTGCAGAACGTTCATACGGAAGAAATGAATAATGAAGAGAAATTAGGTTTTATTATGTTTGAAACTGGATTAGAAGGTGTTTCATTGAAGGTATATTTATATTAGTTAAAACGAAATAAAATTCATACAATTCATTTAGATTGTCAAAAAATTCCAAGAAGAATCACCGGATGTCAATCAAGGAAAAAACGTTGAAGCAGACCCACCAGAGGTACCCAATAAACCTAAAGACGAGTCGAATTCTACGCCAAAACTAAGCGAAAGTAAATCATCTACAAAAACAGACATAAAATCTACTAAAAGCCAAGGCACTATGACTCAAAAAGCAGGGGATAGAACCTCCGCTCAACCGGAAACCAAAGACAACTCGGAAGAACCGGAACCAAAACAGCAACAGCATCACCAAACTCAACAACAACTCGTGAGCGTTAAAAAAGATTCCAGTAATGTTATATCTTGCATTATTGAGTTGAAAGTGGTGTGGTTCAATTTTGCAGCGCCACCTAGGACACCAATTACTAAAAAGATCGACTATACCAGGTAAATACCCTAATAAAGAGCTAAAACTGTGTATACATACATATTATTTTATTAAATTCATCGTTATAGATTGGATTGGAATTTGTTGAGTACGGCATCTCCAGCTATAAATGCGTGGATGAATCCTAGTAATCGTTTGGCAATTCGAGTTGTTCATATGGTTAGAAGTATGTATAGAAGATCTACGGCTATTGTGGCTTGTTTGATGTCGGAATCGCTGGATGTTTGTGGAAGTCATATGCCTTTTAAGGTAGGTCTAATTGCAAAAATTAACAACTTCTTAAAAAAATTTAATATAAACAAACAACTATATAAATAAGTAATAATACTTTTCTATAATGGTCGTATCTAATTTTAGTTTGTGATATATTGCATTCTCGTAAATTTTTTAAATTAAAAATAACGTTAAAAAGTATGCATAAATACATCACTTTTATAAATGATTAGTAACGACACTATGCAGGGTGACATTTTTTAGTCGTCTACGGCCTATAAAAAGAACACAGCTTGGAGTTTATTTTAGCTGATGAACAAAAGATAACCCTTTCAAAAATCTTCCGTTTTTGATTTCGTACTGATTTCTTGACCCCGCTAAGGTAAGAGGCATATTATGAGAGAGTGTTTTATGGCTCAATAGAGGTTTTTGATTTTTAAAATTGATTATAACTTCAATATGGTGATTTTTTTATATATATTTCAAGCTTTAAGCTTCTAGAATGTTTAAAAAATTTTCGTTATAGAAAGAAAGTTTAAAAAATAATGTAATTGATTATAAATCTACTACTTTAACGTCCGTATTATGAGACAAGGTAAAAACGCTTTGTCCGTGTGTCTAATAAAGAATGACCGTATTATGAGACATACAAAACTAATAAATAAATTTCGTAAATTAAGTATAAACTTTATTTACTTTCCTCGCAGATATGTACAAAGAAAGTTTACAACAAAAAACATCAAAAATAATTTGCAATACAGATAATAAAATTTATATTTGAAGATGTAACATTTTCTTTTCCTGTGTTCTTTTCTTCTTGTAATCGTCTTTTTTCGACTAGTTTTTCTTCCTTTAATTTCTGTTTTTTTTCTTTTTCTAATTGTAATTCAAACCAAGCGTCAGAAGTCCCAGCTGCTGGTAATTTGACTTTACCAGAAGTTTCCATTTTACGCCGTTTTTTTCTGTGGCAGGTAATCAATAGATAATGTAAAAGTATTTTTAATACTTTCACACTGAATTTCTTTCTCTATAGAAATAAAATATCATGTTGACTCTATAGAATATAAAATCTATACAGAATTTAATTTTTTCTTCAATCGCATTTTTCAGAGCTTTAGGAGTATATATTTTTCGTTTAGATTTTTTTCTTTTCACATCCCTGTTACCAATTGCCACTGTACACTTGTTTTTCATATTCGTTTTACTTGCCTTTGTTCCAACAGTACCTTTTGTATTTTTCTTTGATTTTTTTTATCAATTCTTTTTTTCACTGACATTTTCACGTTATGAAAAGCAATATCTCAAATAATTATTTTACAGTCAGCCAGTTTTGTATTAACAAACAATATTTTTAGATTAGGTATCAATATTTTCTGTTATCATATATCAGACACTAGGGCTGGGCAAAATATCGATACATCGTCCAGTATTCAATACCATTCGCCGATACCTTGAAATCGATACCTAGGTATCGATACCAACGAACTGCGGTAACAGCTACGGTATCATAAAAAATCATTTTTAGACAAATATTTATGGAGCTAATTTTCATATAGGTATTGGCTCAAATATTAATGAATAAGGGTAGGTGTAATTATTCGCGTACAATAACAATAATTGTTATAAAAAAGCCAAAGTATCATAATATTGTACATTTGGTATTGTAGATATGTTATTGAAATCAACCTCAAAAAATCTATACCTACAAAATCAGTCCTAGGTATCGATACGAAGGTATCGGTTCCTAAGTATCGATACCCGTTGATACTTAACCGATTCCAGTACTCGATTGGTATCGATACCCGATACCAAAAACGTCGGTATCGCCCAGCCTTATCAGACACTTACCTTAACATATATTTGATCAAAATTAAGATTAACCGCATATATTTCTTTGATACCACTTGACAAATATTATTTATTGTTATGAAAATACAAAAAAAAAATCAAATTTTTGTATTTTTGTTTTTCATTTTTGTTTTATTTTATTTTGTATTGTATATATGTACTTTACTATGACGCAGTCAAAACCCGGAAGCCCTCATAACAGACTCGGACCGTGGAAGCCTTCGATATCATCTAATATTAGTTATTTATTGAAAAATTACAATAAACACCACTTGAAACTTCTGTCTCATAAATCGGTACACGTGCGAACTGTATGTCCGTGGAATTGTGAGGCAGTCAATTTCATGTTTCATAAATGCGGACATTTCAAATAGTAGTGAACATCTTATGATACACTTTATTTAAAAATTATAACAAAAGTTATATTACATAAAAAACTTAATGTGTTACAAACTATGAGCCTTAAATTAAAATAATCATTGCCATTTAAAAGGATATTAATCTTGAAATATAAGTAAAGAAATAGTATACGAATTTTCAATCTGTTGTCTCATACTTACGCCTACTTACATGCGAGTTTTGGAGCGGTATATTCAATGACTAACTTCAAAATATTTAGTGACTCAAATGAATCTTTTTAACATGTTATTTTTTAAATTAGATGTTAACAATTATGAAAATAATTCTTTTACTGTGATAAATACTTCTTTGTAGTTTAGATTTAGATATTTCATTTTTTGTCTCATAAACTAGGACGCTGTCTCATAATATGGCCTCTTACTTGCAGGTTGGCTTCTCCTATATGGTAGATCGCACTAGCTTACTACAACCACATTCCATGTCTATCTTATAGATCCTATAGATCTTACAAAAATTTTTAATTATGACCAAATATCGTTTTCCATTTACAGAGTATTTTTAACACTCCAAGTTTTACAGTTTTTTTTACAAATCCATTAAGGTGGAAGTGAGTTTCATGGGACATATGCATCGTTTGAATCTTGTATGGAAAAAAGATGTAAAGTGTGTAAAATTCGCTGCAATGAGGTACGACAAGTGTTATGATGAGTAACTCGTGTTCGAGTTAACGTCTTTTGTTCTTCGTCGATACTGTCTTTCACACGGTCCACGTTCACTTTTGTCCTAGCTCTTCGTTTCTCCCGGTACGTGGAAGGTCAGCTATGACGATAGGCAGGTACAACTCTAACTTTGAAATGTTAACGAGATCTCTAACAATTTTATGGGACAAATGAATGTTGGTTTTCAAAGTAAAACAACGATTTTGGTACCTTGTGAGGTGATGATAAAAAATAAAATGGAAAGTTATTAATTTTAAAAATTTATCAAAAGTCCAAACCTTGTTGAATATTGTTGGTATTGGATTACAATAAATCATTGTGACTGCCCGTTTTCTAATTGTTAGTCTTCCGTTTATTCGTTGACGTGGATACACAAAAAAGTCATCAGCAAGCATACTAAAAAAGACACATTTTTACCTCTTTCAGTAGATGTTCAGTTCCTCATCTGCCTGATGCCTTTTTCAAATAACAGTTTTGAATGTTTGTAGAGAGTTCTAACTGCTGTTTCATCACAATTGTAAATGTCATAACGGTAGAAACTTCAATTGTTCCATTCGAATCGAATGGATATTGGAAAATCATTGTACCTGTGGTTTACTAAATCCTACACATCCCATAAGACTTGATGATTTAAGAGTTTTTAATGCTTGATCTTAATGACTAGACATTAATGCTTGCTAGAAGTCCTTGCCGATCATTTAATTTAATTTGTCGAATCTATTAGGGAACATTCGGATTTCAGCTAATTGGAAAGACGACTAAAAATTATTTTTTAGATAGTCCCAACAACCTACTTGGTAAATCTCTTACATGGTTAACAAGAACAGTTTCATATTCAGAATTGAACGTTTTATTGAAAAGTCCCAGTTTGGCATTCGGCTCGTCTTCTTGGCCATTCATAATGCGTTTATTTTCTCAAAAAGACAAGTGACACGACTACTTCTGTTTATCCCAGTTCCCCCGGTTACTAGTTCTTCCCTTAAATTTTGGCATCGTGTATTCTTTTATGTATGTTTCCCCTGCAATTAAATGATGAGCGTTAATTAGTAGAAAAACAAAGCAGACAAATTAGAAAGCAATTCCAAGTGTCTGGTGTTACCTGTTCTGGCTAATTTTAAAACAAGCACTATGGAATAATACTAATAACAATTTTAATGAATCTACAATTATACTTATAATAGGTTCTGAAAATTAACTCAAACACTGATGATGGTAATTCCACTGAACATGTTGCAACTCAGAAACTAATAATTGGGTTGATGTTCCATGTGACGTTTTATGGTAATATTGCGAATATCATTTCAGGACCGCCATGTAAGATTTAATAGCTAAACCAAAATGTCTCCGAAGATACACGCTCTCTGAAATTGCTTAACATACTTGTATATGACCACAATCTAGCAAAATCTGAATCTTTGTCTAAAATATTATCGAAGTTTGCTACAACACGATCATGATTTGTGTCATTTGCAGAGCGTAACAGAGTCATCCATTACTTGCAGAGATCTCACCAATGACTTAGAAGTTTTGTATTATTTCAAGTAATCCGAGGTATTTATGGCTGACTATTTTGATTTTTCAGCATCGCATCGTCCACATAACATGAAATAGTCAGGTTGTTCTTTCCCATTTTAAACTCATTCATGTTTTACTATATGAAAAATAAATAATTTACAAAGTGTCGTTAAAACAACTTTGTTGAATGTTTGTACATTATATAATATTTAAAAAAATATTGAGATATCTTAACAGTACATAGTACATTTGTTTCTTTTAGAGTCGCTATAATAAATTAACTCCACTGTCAAAAACTCTGCAAGATGATCCGAGCTGTCAGCTATGTACCGTTCTCCAAAAGTATTACATGGAATCTGATCCTGCTGTCATCGAAGCCAACCTACGGGAATCAGATTTACCGCAATTATTTACATTGAGACAGGTTTGTTATTTTACATTTTTATTTTGGTATTACTACATAATAATAATGTATTTTTTCGACATCTAGGGTGTTATAGTGTTAAGCAGGCAATGGAAAACAAATCTATATACTCCTCTACTACCACAACATAATATAAAATCAAGAATTAAGCCTCTCAACGTAACAATCGCTGTACCGGAAATACATCAGGAGGTACGTTCTTCTTTTAAATTTATATATTTCAATAATTATTAGATTTTTTTATTGTAATCTATATTCATGGTATTTTCGTAGCTTAATGTAGCCAGGGTAATTTTATATCACGTATGTTTTTACTCATATGCCTTTAATATTTTTTCTTTGCAGCAATCACCTTATAGTTCTAGCGATCAATTAACAGATGGAGCGATGAGCGCAATTGACAGTAAGGCTCACAATGAGTACTGGTCGAAGGTGCTTTACATTTAGGGGATATTTTTAATTTCATGCTTCTACATATTTATACATGTTCTTGTGCTATCTTTAACACACATGCATATATACATTACGTTTCCTTGTGTTCCAAAGATTTACATTATTTGTTTTCATTTGAAGTGTTTAGATTTAGTACACACCGTAGACGGAGGGAGATCGTATTTCACGTTTGAAATATGTACTTTTTAGTATTTGTAGGAAACGTTTTTTTTGTAATAGTTTGAGACAGTATCTTGCAGTAGTAAATATTCTTGTATCAAGCAATAACTTTACTTGTTTTTAATCAAGCACTGAATTCTAAATTAATTTTTTGTTTAATATTGATGGAAGTAAAAAGAAATTTGCAGAAATTAGCATAAGCAGTTCATATGATTGAACTTGTAAAGATATTTTTACAGCTATCGTAAAACCACAGTATATATTTATTTAAAAAATTAAACTATAATATGCTTCTGACCCCAGAAAAGGTAAACTGTCGAGTTGATATGATGCTTGGGAACACCATCAAATTCAGTTCTATATTACTTCTTTTTATTTTTCCATATAAACCCATACCCTATAAAGATTACAAAAAATGATTCCAGGTAGGAAAGAAACGTTTTCTTTAGTTTACTGGGGATTTCCTTCTTACAGCACCTCAGACACGTATTCTGCTCCAGGTGATATTCATTCTCTCATTCTGTCCAAACGAGAAAACGCCGTAATCTTGTCTGGGTCATTCTATATCAATGGAACCAGCGATCCCAGCTCTACCATTTCCGAATTTAATGAAATTTTATGACGATCTTCCATAAGGTATTTTATGGTTGTGTACCAAATTTCAATTGCAGATCTTCAAGTTTCATTTCTATGCCCTCTCAAGTAGAGATTTCTCATCTTCACTCTATTGACGTTGATGCGAAAGTGTCAACGTTACTTCGGATTTTTGAGAATTGTGTGATATATATACAGGTCTGTGGTCTTGAAAAAAAGCAAACAAAATTATTGCGTCATTCTGGGAGTTCTGATTTAGACAACAGAGTACATAACTCCATACTGACAGGGACACAATTATTGAAGACCTCAGATAAAATTTCTTTAAAAAAAGGCAACTTTCAAAAACCACCTATCATTTTGCGCCAAAGCACCCAGAATAGAAAATCTTGAACATTGATGGATTTTCCTGAAAAGTTCATTTGTCGTTAAAGATGCTGTTTGGGGAATTTTATTGAGACAATAGTCAAAGTACCTTACATCTACTTGCCGTCTGTTTAAATAGAAAAGAACTAAAAAGGAAAATGAATATATATCTGATTACTGACTGCTTTCGTCATGATGCAATTGCTCTTCATGTCTTTCTAATTAATTTGACTGACTATCTGCAGACAAAGATAGCACAAACCTATCAGATTCATTACTTTAGTGATGACTGGATGGATAAACTACTCAATAGAAGAAGCAGTTCGTGCTAGTTTGCAGAAGCCAAGAAAGAAATTGAAAGAAAAACCTGGTTAAGAAAAAATATTTACAAGGGGCATACAAGCTGGAAATAAGTTTAAATAAGGTCAGAACAAGCAGAGTATCTAATGCTGCTACAGCATAGACAGTTTTTGAAGCAAACAAGTTACAGCCTGGATGCGCATTGCTTACATGCATTACAATTGTTGGCGTGTGAGAAATGTACATATGTATGTATGTTCATAACATGATGCTTTGGTAAGCTTTGTGCCTTACATGGTTGTACTCATTTATTCCATTGGTCATCTGTTAAAGATACCTGGATTCTGGAGCAACATATTTTCATGACATTGAAAGTATCATCAAAAATATTACCATGAAGAAAATACCACAACAATACATCTATCAGCAAATTTCTTTTTCGAATAAGCACAAAAATTAACCTCAATTGTGAACGTATACAAATATTTACTACTGCAGCAAATTTTGCGTAAAATAATTTACTTCTATCTTAGATCTCGTAAATAAATATGATCAGGTCTGTAATATTATATACGTTTAAGTGTATTAAAAACATGAGCGTGATTGTGAGCTTTCTAGTGACTAACAAAGTTTCTCTTTTTTTTTCTTTTTCTCGGGGTGTTGGCAGGATATATGTTTGACAGACGGTGAGCAAAGCGGTAACGAAGATCCTGATATAACAGACGAACACGCTCAGCTACTGCACTCTGGCATCATTCTTAAACCGCACAAGACCATCGGTATGTTTGAAGGCCGGTTTTCTTTTTTTTTATTCCAATATGCATGCTTCCAAATTACCTTTTACTCCCTTATCTCTACTTTTTTGCACGCAATTTAAAATTTTCAATCACTCATAAAAAATCGTGACATATTTAAAAAAAATCGTTTAAAAGTAAGGACTTACAATCTGTCATGGAAATAAGCAAAGTGGCTTATTAGATTCAAAGATGCTTTGCAAATACATTTTTACGACAAAAGTTTAAATTATTTTGTGCAATTTTATGTAAAAATTCCTTTTTGCTTTATAAGTTGCTTATAACGTAATTATGGCATTGTTGTCAACGTTTCAGCAAGAATGTCTCGTCACAAACTTTGGAGTTTGTTGAGAGATTGAAGTTCTGATTTCAGTAAACGCTGTGACTGGTGTTTGCTGTAATTTTGATTGTATACTGCTTGACTGTGTTTCATTCCTTCTTACATGTTTTTTTCTTTCTTCATTCAATTTCTGGTATTTTGGTAGGTTGGTTGGGGTGAATTCTTGCTCCAAGGAACTCCGAAGGGTTTACAACAAAATTTTCTGTATTTATAAATCTTGAAATTGTGTTTGCTGGTATCGTTTGAAAACTGCCAACCCGCACCTAAAAGCTCTATAAATTATATATTCCATGTTTCACTTATTCCTTATTTTCCTATTTTGTTTTGACCGGTCCAAATCTGTCGAGGGGTATCAGCTTGTTGTAAATTGTGATATTGCTTGTACGGCCGTAAGAAATTAGGACGATCTCTTGGTCATGCAGTTCTTTAATATTTTGGATTTTATTGATGTGTGCTAGACTTTAGTAACCCAGGTATAGGGTACATGCCTCTCTTTCCAAACACTTTTTAATAGTGCGTAGTGTATGTCTGTATATCACAGATGGCACCACTTCTCCACTGGCAATAACACAATATAAAGTTATTTAACAGTCAAACGACTTTCAAATGCCTTGCTATCTGGTTTTTTGATAAATGATTGGAGTTGTATAACAATTGGAAAACTTTTTATTTTGGATATTGTTCACTAAAACTCAAAAAAATGACGTTCTAACACATTCATAATATAATGAAATAAACAATATGATTCTAACGCAATGAAATTTGGTACTTTGATAAATGATTACTAAAGTAGTACTTTTATTAATTACACTGTTGAAAAAAATGACGAGCGCATCCTGTATAATCTAAACGTGTGATTCTAATGCAATGAAATTTAATGGGAGTAGTACTAAAATAGTACTCCATGTAGCGTAACGTGATAGGCATATAGAGCAATTAGTCGTTTTGGATGGAATGCGGGAAGGATGGCCAATCATGTTGGTTCAATTAGTCGTTGTATGGTAGCTCCTCAACATTAGCTAGGCCAGCTGGACAACGTCAAAGTGTCCGACCGATCATACCCTAGACATGTTCCATCGGATTCAAATCCGCAGAACGAGCCGGCCATGGGAGCATTCGTATGTGGTGCTCTTCCACAAAGGTCTGTACAACACGCGCGACGTGCAGTCGGGTGTTGTCGTACATGTGTAGCAGATGTAGGCGTCGACGAATGTAGGGAAGCGCAATGGGCTGTAGCATCTCATCTAGTATCGGCGACCGCTGTAAACGTAGCCATCATGGGTAATTGGACCCCATACCATAATGGATGTGGCGTGGTTGGATGCACTGCTCGAGTTGACGCTCAATTCGAATCTAGATTCGTCGGAAAACACAATGTGCCTCGGCAACTCGCTGCTGTCTCACCTCGACCTATTGGTGCGTCATTAAATCCGCTGACTCGCGACAACGGCGAGCTCGCAATCCACTCTCTAGCAAACGCCCCCGTACGGTTCACGTAATGAATAAGCCTTCCCTTCCTGTTGGCCAAACAGTTCCAAGTTGCGCTCCAAGAGGATGATACACACTACACACGACTATAGCGCTGAACACAAGGGCGTGGTACTCACGTGCTGTGGTCACGCAGAGCCGTCCCGCTCGCGAGTGAAGGCACGTACGTCGTTACTCATTCCATTCTCGCCATCTTACGGAAGAATACACCTGCCATGTGCATACCCCCAACCATTCCAACAAACCCTTTTTTTTAATTTCTGTCAAATGATGTGGTTTAAAAAAAAATAGTTATAAGGAAAGATATTCGAAATCAATTGTTTATATACCGTGCATTAGTGACGAAACTCACCTATTAGAGAGATCGATGATTTGGCTCGCTTTAACCTTCATCAGAGAATCGTAAATAAATCAAACTGTGCGAAGATCAGAGATCTTCGCATCTTAAACGATACCTGCAAAGCAAGACAGCCTTCTGTGCCGAATTTCATGTCTGTACGATAAACTGTTTAGACTGCAGCAAAGTCAGTAGGATTGTCTTCGGCAATTGCAAGGTTGAAATAATCAACAGTTTAATTAATAAGTTAATGCTCCAGGAAAAGTTGTAATAGGACTTTTAAAAGATGTTTCTGGTGTTCTTAATAATTATTGATTAGTTAGTTTATAATTTTACACAGTCGAGAAGTCTAGAACATTTAGAAAACTTAAAGGTTAACATACAAATTCATAAATTATTAGCTTCTACCAATTTAAACTAAAGCACAGAATTTAAATTTTGAATCAAAGTTAAAGATTAAAGTTTACTAATAAGCCATTTTACTTGCGGTTTTGCGAGCTTTCTATCACTGATCAACATAATATATATTACCTAAAAAATTTTAAAACACCAAAGTGTTTCATTCAAAGTGCAAAGTAATATATAAACATAATCCTACTAAAGTTGTTGCATAACTAATATTTTACCGCTGAGAGGAAATTTTTGTTATCATTGTGATTTTGTTTTACTTAAGCTCTTAGTAGTTTTTGTTTAATTTTCTAGCACTCGCAAATCATGATACAAATAGTTAGTATTAAAATCGTAGTACTACTATTAGTATTAGCGCAGAATATCAATAGCTTTATAAAGTGTGTTACTCCTTTTAGAATAGTGGCGAGTTCAGCTAAAATATGAATTGAATGAGATAAATACTACTTTATAATGCATCTATATATGTAGCTATGTAGTAGAATATTAGAAGCTTAAGAATGCATTTCGTAGTTAACATTTCAAAAGCAATCGTAATTTGAAATAATTAAAATAGGCTTTAACTTTGAAGCTTTGTATTTTATCGATGCATATTGCTAAAAAACAGGTTTATCCGTACGAGAAAATGCGTTGCCTCTAAATTCACCCAGGATGTCGAATTATATGGAGCCGATGCTTTCACCGCAGGTGGCAGTAGTATCCGGTGGTGTAGAGAGTCTATTAACATCACCAAGTCCGCCGAGTAAGTAATACTCTTAACAGCCCCTCTTGCTTCCGTCTAGAGCTATAACGTGTTCAATTTAACATTAGTTAAAGTAGATACTGGTGATGGGTACGCTTTGCTTAATTGGTGTTTGTGGCTTTACAGTAATGCAGAAAAAACGCAAGAAAAGCCAAGGACATGTTCCGTCGAGTAGTAGAACAAGCGTCGTGTTACCGCTGTTGAACGGAGCTAATCCGTTCTCGCAAAAGAAACTGCACGATGATAACATCTGTAAGTTTCTGTAGCTTAAGCTGATTTTATTACCTTGATGGACATATTATGTATTGTCTTTTGAAAACCTAATAACATGATATTCGTTTTCACATCAAATGTGGTATTGGAATGTGTGGCTATTTATTTCTTTACTTTTATTAGATTAATTACTTCTCTTTCTACAATTTGTTTAAAACCTGTTTTAACAGTTTCATGTAAGCCAATACTTATTGTTTAATGTTTTATATATTTATATTCAAGAAATTCAGGTCTATTCTGTAGCTCACTTTGCTCCCAACAGCGAATAGTAAGTCGATCGGATTTTAATTCTCTGAGAAAAATGTCACAGTCTTTCCGGAGAATTTAAACCCGGCTCATATCGTTCCGCCACAATTATAGTCAGCCGCCTCACCATT
Source organism: Holotrichia oblita (assembly GCA_023690525.1). Taxonomy (NCBI): domain Eukaryota; kingdom Metazoa; phylum Arthropoda; class Insecta; order Coleoptera; family Scarabaeidae; genus Holotrichia; species Holotrichia oblita. The sequence goes on along the minus strand of CM043023.1, from coordinate 12,719,336 downwards.
GCAGCTATCGACCCGTTTAAAAACCCCGTTAAAACTAGGAATTAACGCATGAACATTGTGCGAAACGAAATTATCCATACAAGCACGTAGATAGAAAATTAAAACACGCTTTAATCATTACACTAGCCAACACTGTCTATATACCTTAGTTACTCTAAAATTTTAGTATTTTGCATTGATGTAAACGTAAAAAATAATATTTTTACCTGTTTACCTGTGAAGGGCGGCAATTGCAACAGTAAAGGATACGACGTCACGAATTCCAGAGAGAAGTAAAAAATTCTAATGATTGCGCAAGTTGTGTGGCTGAGGCTGTAAGAATTCTCCGGATAATTTTTGTTATATTTGCGTTACAAAATCGTAAAAGAACCCTTTCAGTGAATTAATTCAAAGATGTTATGAACATTATTTTGGCTTCAATATTAAAAATCAAAACAAAACATAGATACCACATACATATATGCTGTATCTTGTACTATGCCAAAATTTACCATCTAGTGCAGGTCAACTTTTGACATTTCTGTCAAAGATGGCGGTATCTGTTAAATTTATCCATTAAAGTGAAACTGCTTCGCAACAATTGTCGAAATGTAACAACCATCAAAGTTAGCTTTGAAAACAATTAACAAACGTATTTTTCACATTTACACACATTGGCGAAGGAAATGTGTGTGTTTTTTTTTTCATTTGAAATGTAATTGTTCTGTTGCTTTGGAATTTGACTACTTTTAAAACATTTTGTACTACCTGTCTACCACTAAACGACAGCATATTTTATATCATTTGAAAGCTACAAGTTATGCCAATATGGCACTGTAATAAAAACTAGGTGTTACTATTTAAAAAAACGAGTACCTGTCATTTGAAAATGAAAAAAAAAGAAAATCTTATTTTCTTTAGTAATTTCAACGTGAAATACATGTTTCCTTCACCAATGCGTGTAAATGTGAAAAATACGTTTCTTAATTGTTTTCAAAGCTAACTTTGATGGTTGTTACATTTAGACAATTGCTGCGAAGCAGTTTCACTTTAATGGATAAATTTAACAGATACCGCCATCTTTGACAGAAATGTCAAAAGTTGACCTGCACTAGATGGTAAATTTTAGAAGAAACAGAATATGAACAGAAATAATACATGTTGTATTTAAAAATTCAAAATTAACCTCACTTCCGGTTTGACCGGAAGTGCTATAGAAAAACTGAGTGCACCTGAAGAAGCCCACCAATCACTCGTATATACAGTCCGAATTTCAAAGTTTTATTTTAATTAATAAATAAATGACGGGCTGATACATGATCTCGTTGACACCCGGTATACAGGGTGATTGGTGATTATGGCCTATTAAAAGTATTATACAAACGGAACGGAATTTTAAAGCAAAATTTTGCAGTTGAATATGGGTGAATATGAACTATCACGTGAAAATATTTTTGAATAAATATCACTTCCGGTTAACAGGAAGTGGGCATCAACTTCGATTTTTTAAATAGCATGCTATAAAATAAATTACAGATTCAGCTTCTATGATAAATTTTACACATATTTCATGTATCATACCCTATACCTAAATACCATGCCTACTGAGTTATTCGCAATTAAAGAAAAAAGTGACAGATACCGATCTTACTTTATAGTGATATTACGTCACGTAGGAGTAAAAGAGATGAATAAAATTTTGCATACACATAGTTATTATTATTATATTATGAAGTTATTCTCTGTAACGTTATACAGGGTGTTTAAAAACTTAGTTGCTTATAAATAAGTTCAATCTTCGGAAAGTAGATTTTTTTTAATGGGAAGGTATACATTTTATTAGATATTCTGATTCTATGGTAGATTCTCTTTTAATCCGTGTTAGGTGTTCCTATACCTAAAATGAAAGGTGAATAAGTTATAACGATTTAATTAGTCTCTGTACCTACCATGCTCAGATATGTCAATTTACTGAAGCAAAGGTGCTTAGCTCATTTGTTTTACATACTTACTTGCCACTATCATATCATGTCTTTCCTTAACTGAAAAAAAAGAAGCCATGGAGACCTGGTTGTATGGACATTGGTGTCTCAGGAACCGCGACTTTACTTGACAAATGCGTTTTCTATTGAAGTTTCTGTACGTTATTTCTGATTATTATTATGATGTCTTCTTCACAAATATTTTCGACTTCAACAATTATATTTAGCTTGCCTCTCTTGTAAATAATACTACAATCATATGATCTAATGTATAATATCAATCCAAACAATCGATTGTTGACTAGTTGATACTGTAGTGAGTAGTGAGTTTGTTAGTGAAATGCTATCTTCGTAGATACTGATCGAAGTTTGATATAGAAAAGAAAATAGTTCGAGCCTGTCTATCCATGACAGAATATTGTTGTTCGGCGCTGTTAAGTTTTATTGCTGCAAAGCTATTGGTTGTTTGCAGTTTTAATGCTCGTCAAAATAAAGCAAAACTCCGCTAATATCTTTTTCATTTACATCACATAACACGTACCTATATCTTTTTCTTTTTCTTCGTAGGATGTGCAACTTCCAGGCTGGTATATGATTTTTTATACTGAACTGCTCCGTTATAACTCCCTTAGTTATGATTTTTCTATGAAATTCGATATATGGCGTCCGGATTTAGTAATTTACAAAATGTACGAGGCATTTTTTAAATTAATTATAAAGCATTTCTTTTCATAAGTAATGTTATGGAAAGAAATGTCCAAACATACGCCCACTCATCACATCGTCTCGTTGAGTATTTTTTTCATCATGTGGATGCCGATGAATTTTTTCACATCTTTCGCAATCCTCACGACCCAATGACACAAATAAAATATCTATAAGAAACTACAGAAAACACCACTAACACTATCTAAGAACACAATACGGGGGCAAGGTGAATATTTTTCTATATAATCTCGTCTTAATTCAATACACTTTCTCCAGCGTTTCTTTAATAAATAGCTTTAATCTCTGAAGTGCGATCTCGAAAGGTTTGCAAAATATCCCTTTACCGCTGCAATCACCTCTTCATTTGACCAAAAACGTTTTCCAACTACGAATAGGGTGGATATTCCAACAATTTGTACTTCAAATTCCTAATTTTTTCGCTTGCTAAAGCACTTTTGTATGCCGGTGCATTGTCTTGACAGAACAAGTATTCTTTTTTTTTTGCAATCCAGGCCTGATGTCACGAATTTTTTCATTTACCCGTTGCATGGTAATCAATTAAAAGAATCTGTTTCGCATCCCAGAAAACATTAGCCATGACCTGTCCAGCAGATGAAATTGACTTCGCTTTTTTTGAAACAGAACTATCGGCCTCTATCCACTGCTTTGACTGCTGTTTCATCTCAGGCATGAAGTGGAATACGATAAAATCGGTAGGATTCTTTTTAAAACGATCCAAACATTGCTGAAAAATTCGTTGTCTTTTTTGTTTTTCGTTTGTTTCGTGTAAAATATATCGTATCCTGCATGCGCTAACTCATACACCTTTAAGCGTCGATCGTCCAGAACCATATTGTGTACTTTCTCGATGTTTTCATCGTTGGTTGAAGTTTTTGGTCGTCCGTCACGTGGATTATCTTTAAAAGATGTACGACACTCATTCGGCTGCTCATTTCTCTACAGTTGAAAACAAAGGAGCACATTCCTTATAAACTTTTACCAACCTTGGATGAATTTTTCTGTTGACAATAAACCGTCCAAAACAAAAAAATATATAACAGCACAATATTCCAATTGATCCATTTGAACGAACTCGCTCAACACGTTTACTTTTAACAGTCGTATAACGAAGACTATTTATCTGATTAAGGTGAAATTTGACATTCACTCTTGTGACTTGTGTGTGTGTGTGTGTTTCTTATGCAGTAATAAATTAATCATTAACAATTTTGAGTTATAGAATAGATCTGACCTTCTCGAAATATCCTATAACGATCTAGACAATCCTTCTTCGGATTTAACTGTTGCTTGTAACGGCTTGTAATGATTGATAACAATGTTTCGCTGATATTTCTGCTAGCGTCCTCTATACTTGAAAAAATAATGCAAGATGTATTCACTGTCGCTTTACTAAATTGAAAGATAAATGTTTAGCAACATTTATAAATACCTTTTTCTCAAAAAAAGGCATGCTCTGTACATGCACAACTACAAAATTTAATCAAAATGATTATGTATTAAATAAATGTGTTTCAAGAAAGTACACTTCCAAATTGGTAAATTAAAAATTTAATTCGCGTATCAAATTTTATAGATGTTTAGAAGCAAAATTACACCAAAAAATAATTCATATTTATTTAATACTGCTTTAACATTTAAGGTTATGGAACCTTAAGAGAAGACAAAACTGTTGCTAATTTAGGCTCTGATCCAAGTGTCTGCACAAATTCGAGTCCAGAATTAACTGGTAGCCCTTTACATCGCATAGGTGGACGAACTCATTCCTCTGAAGATCTCTATAGTTGGATGGCTAAACAGGATACTGCGAGCGGGTTGAAAGGTGCAAAAACAATTCAGAAAGTTTATATAAATTCATAATTCACCGTTGTAATTCTAGGTTGTTTGGAATCAAAAATAGATACCCTACAAACGCAATCATCTGGCGAAGAACCGCAAGTTAAAGAAAGTCAAGCAGTTTTAGTTCCATTACATCAACTCCATGATTCATGGCGGCTTCTAGATGCAAACTTAATATTTCAACCGCTATTAGCTAGCCTCGGAGTTATGCCGCAACAGTTAAAATTAACAGCGATGTCCGAAAATAGTAAGCTTGCACATAATTTGTTAATCTAATATTATCTTTTGCGTTAATGTCAGCAGGTAATGACGTCACGTCGCTAGATGCTTTAGGATCAAACTTGTCACTTGTGGGTAATATGGAAACCATGAAAATAGATATAGTTGTGTCGGAGCATGGTAAAATCGACAAGAAAAGAGGTAAAAATAAAGGTAAACCGAGAATGTTCCTAGAAATTAACGCCGGTAAATGAAATTTTGAATTGAAATGTGCCCTTAAAATTATTTTTTGGGTGTATTTTGTAGATGAATGCCCAGCTTTTGTCTGTGAAAAAGTATCTATAGAACTAGAGGTGGATAGAATGACCGATATGGCAGTTAGTGAAATGATTAAAACAAAGAATGTTTTATATATTTCAAGAGGACAATTGAAAAATCATACCAGTACTGTATTGCACTTTAATGTGGGTAAGTTATTTTTATTTTTCAATCTTTCTATCTCTTTGATTAATGTATTGTGCATTTTCTTGTAGGGGTTCGCTATATTTCACAAAGAGTTAACATGCCCTTATTAAGATTGCTACATCAGATCAGTAACATGTACCAAAATGTCAAAGATACTCAAAATGAGTTACGTGAACAACAACCAGTTGAAATCCGTCGCCCAAAAACTAGCGCTAGTGATCATATTGACGTCAAGCACCATTCTACATCGAGTACGTTTTAAGCATTCAATTTCCGGGATTATCTCAATTTAATACTAATCATTCTAGCATCTGATTTGCGCGAAGTCAACGCCGTTGATGATGGAAAACAATTAACTTTAAAAATATCCGATCCTAGTTCGATCACTTCTCAACAGAAGCCGGTAATTTCGCCGTCTCCTAGCGTGAGGTCAAGACCGCAGAGTTTTGCACAAAAGTTAAGGTCGACTGGAAAAAGTGTAAAAGGTAGGAGTGAATGTTCGCTCTTCTTTCTAAATTGAATGGTGATTTGTTTTTGCAGGTTATGTTAATTTAACTGAAGGTGGTGGTACGCCTTTGACGATGAGTAGTCCGTCTATATCGGCTTTCGAAAGAATCACTGTTTCATCTGATAAAAGTATTGGAAGGTGTTGGAAAACGATTTATCATTTGCTAGAGTTGTATGCTAATATGCCTGATACAAAGACGATAAAACATAGGTAAGTTTATTGTACCATTGTTTTTTGCACAAATTTCTTTTATGCGTGTCTTCTAAGATTTACAAGTAGTACAATTTAAAGTAATTGAACAGAATGGTCTAAAATATATTTTATTTGCTTTTAATTTTTAACAGTCAACATATTTTACACAACCTGATTATTAAAAAAAAGCGCTTTAGTGAATCATCTGCCAACTTTTAAGACTGCATTATTATAAGACGTAAGAGCTTATCTCGACCGATACTATTACGTTAAACTTATACTGAAAACTAAAGCAAACAAGTTACAGACTAGACAGATCATTGGTCGCGTTCATCAGACTGAGCCGCTCGGTAACAGTTACCGCTCCGCTTCATCTACAACAGTTCCTGACGTCATCGCATTCTGATGAACAATATACGCGTTCTCTGTCCGCCATATTTAAACCACTATCTAACAACTGCTAAACGAATACTGCTCACCGCTCGATCTTGGGAGCGTAAGAAAATTGCGCTCGAAAAAATGGCGACCGCTACATATAAATTCTTGGAAGCGTTCGATGTAGCGATGACGTAGTAGTAGGTAGCGTAGCCGTTCATCAGAAAAATCGGTAACTGTTACAGAGCGGTTCAGTCTGATGAACGCGACCATTGCTTACATGCATGACAATTGTTAGTGTGTGAGAAATGTACATTAGGGCTGGGCGAAGTATTGATGCATCCTCCAGTATTCGATACCATTATTGGCATAGATTCGCCGATACCTTGGATAACATCGGTATCGATACCTTGGAATCGATACCTAGGAATCAATACGTAGGTATCGATACCAATACAACGATACGTAGGTATCGATACCAACGAACTACGGTAACAACTACGGTATTGCAAAAAATCATACAAAAGGTGCCACCGTCTATGAGAGCAGCCAAAATACCATTGGCTTTCAGTTTAGTCCGATCCTTAGTGGTATCATAGTTTTCCAAAACTTTACTACAACTTGTTTGTTAACTAAAATAGTATTGGGCGCATTAACTTTTGTGATTGGCACTTGATTTTTGTGACTTGATTTATTAAATTATATCCCAAGGTTGAGCCGAGTTCAAATAAAAGTACTAATGGAACGTATACGGAAATATTATTTCTATAAAAATGTTTGTTTTTTATATTGTGGCATTTCTCGACATTTTCAATATGTTATGTCACGGCAAGCCATATATGCCCCACCACTAGCCTGCTCAGCAGATCGAGACGACGAATTGTCCAAGCTAGAGCAGTATGTGCTGTTACCGACCTGTGTTGTTTGACACCAAGCGACGCTTCTTCCGATCCTGAGGAAATGAGGTTGAAATTAGTCTCTTGTCGTATGTGTTACAATACATGTTGAGTGACAAAATGCGATGAAATTAAGACTTGCATTTGGAGGAGTAATGACGAAATCGAAAAGATCTAAATCACGTGGTTCATTTCTAATACTTGATCTAATTTCATTGCACTTGTTCGTAGGGTGATTCCAACAATATATTATGAGCGCTTGTTATAGACATATTTGGTTGCTTTAGTGTATTTATCAGCTTATTTAAACTGCGTTATACTTGTATAAATGAAGTCCGTGTTAAAAAATTTTCCACAGTCTATATTCTAGTTCTGTAAAACTTTAAATAGTTTCTAATTAAATTGTTCTGTCTTGGGAAGTTTCGCGTTGTGGAAAATGTTTTGTCAGAGCATATTTCTTCGGATCTGGACAAATATGCGGAAACTTTTACAACAAACGTTTGATGACTGCACAGCAGCCAGCAAGGAATGGCGTATTTACTGCGGGTGGATTAATTAGACAACCCAAGCTAACAAAATTAGCTCTTGATCAGATTGCGGAGTTTGTTATTCGAGTGCAATTAGGTGGAAAGGCCTAAGATCAATCGGGGGCACAATAGGTCAACTATCCGAATCGTCTTTCGTAATCTCCGTGCTCATAGAGGAACAATTTTGTAATTCTGCTGCCTTAATTAGACTACAGTAACAACCTATAGCACTAAACTTTAATACTTCATATAACTGCAGTTAAATGGATTGGGCGGATGCAATTTACAGTGCTGTTTTTTTTTGCGAAATTAACAATAAATGTTTTTCTAAGACCACTAAAGTAAATAATAATATTATGTTAATTTAGTCAAGAAATCGTTCAATTCTGTACAACTAAAGCCGCCCAGGTCTGTTAAGAAGGTAGTGTCGGCGAAGATAATATCAATAGTATAGTGTATAATAGTCATAGTGTATTTTTGATATGTTATATTAATGTATACATGTTCATCCAGATTTTCGGTTGGTAATGCCGATATATCCGAACATTACAAAGGAAATCGAAAATACGACATCTTAACGGAAGTAAAATCGTCTGAAGATATTGAAAAGGTTGAACACCCCACTACAACAGCTGCAACAACAGCTTCCGCTTTACCCCATTACGAAATAAGTACGTGCTAAATAATCTGTTCTTAATCAAATATCTCTAATATGTTTTATTAACATTCTAATGTTTCAGGCTCTTATTCCAAAGAACACACGAAGCTGGTAGTTTTCGGTGTAGCGAGAATACATCGCACCAGACTTCTTGCTACGTTATCTGGACTTAAACTAGAAGCAGAAATCACCAGTTTACATTCCAGTTTAACTTGCAGGAAAAAATCTACGCCCATATCCTTGGAATGCTCTCTAACCGGACAAGTTGGCAGAACTATGATTGTACTATTGGAGGGAGTTGCACCAAATCAACAGTATTTTATTTAATTGTGTTTAAAAAATAATTTGTTTGATATCTTTGTAATTTTACAGAACTGTCGTTAAAGTCACAGTAGGAAAATCACAGGCGTTGTATTCCAGTGTTAGCAAAAAATCTAAAGATAAAAATTCTGGACTGCTGACAGTGGGTGCTGTTAATATAGATATTCCGCAACATCCAGTAGCTTTGCATGGTATGGTAACCAGAGGTAGTAAGCAGCTGAGCTCTACGCTGCAGGTACGTTAATTTCAATTAATATGACATACATAAAACATGTTATTAATATTTTTTTAACAGGAACTACGTGTTACAAGAACATCTAGTAGGTTATCAAGACTTCAGCCTGAAGAGGAGATGCCACAATCGTACTCACCAAGTCATACAGACAACAAATTACCACGTGTTACACCATCTGTAATAAGAAATAATATAGGCGAGAAAGGTCTGTTACAACCTCTGGTAATGCAGTTTTCAGTAATATTACAAGTAAGCCTCTGCATTTTAAATGATTTTAATACATGTAGTATATGATTCGGTTATATTTTCCAGAGTCTTAGTATCACAGCTGCTTTATTACCTTCACTACAAGCCCAGTATAAAATGGACCAGGTTAATAGTACTGGTATTACTGGAAGTAAAGCGAAGTTTACTGTTGATTTACCACATCATTCCTTAAGCTTCACTACGAAGCTGCAGGTAATTTTAAATGTTGATATGAGTAAAGAATTTCTTGATAATTTTTCTTTTTGAGTAGGTTGCAGAAGCAAATTTACCATCTGAAGCAAGCATCGCTTTGCCAGCAGTGCATGTTTCTGCCGAATACGTCCCAGACGGGACTACAGGTGCTTTAAGAAATGATGGTCATAGAGGTCCTGAAGGTGTTGTCTTTATGCAAGGAGGTTATCTGAGTGCCAATGCAGATATTGGTGCTTTTGAGCATAGTTTAACAACTGATTTGCTAAATCATTTAGTGTTCGTTCAAAAAGTTTTTATGAAGGTTTGTTTACAACCTTTTGTTTTTCATTTTTTAACTTTATCAATACTTTAGGAAGTAAATGAGGTAGTGCAAAAAGTTTATGGAGGGGAAAGACCCGTACCAATTTGGCTTGAAGACTCTGAAGAACCATCTACTTTAAACAGAATATTATTTTCTCTTATAATTCGAATCCAGAGAATACAATTAACAGCAACTACTGCTGGCAGTTCAGCAGTTAGATTAGAAACCGGTAAATGATTATATGTTGAATTTATATCAATAAAACATACATTCAATTAAATTATAGGCGCTGTTGTTCTGGAATTGTCAAATAGAGTTCAAAACGTTTCCGGATCTAAAAAGAACAACGCAACATCTAGATTATTTGGCAGAGCACAAGTTGATTTAAATCTATCTCTTGGTCAACTTATAAGAAACGCTCTTTTCGAAGAAGCCGAAGCGGAATTTCAACAATTTGCTTTCTTTAATACTAGAATTAGTTTAAGGAATACTTTCCAGGTAAATCAAATTTAATTTTATTTATATTTAAACACATGATTATTAATATTTTGATAGGATGAAGTTAGCGAAGGTGAAGACAAAGAAGTAGTTCTCATAACACTGAAGAGACCCCTTATTTACGTTCAACCAATGGCTGTCGATAAAGCCATATTAGTCTGGTTAAATTATAAAAATGCCTACGATTACTGGAATGAAAAACGAGCAAATCTAAATAAAGAAGTCCTAACCGCTACACAACAGGTTTACGAGAAATTCCAACTTGGGCAAATTACTAGCCAGTTGGGAACGCCACATTTGGGAATGTTGTTTTTACAGTTGACTGTGGAAGATATGGGAATTTGTTTACCACTAAATCCTCTACCGTTAACAACATGGGGACAGAGGAATGTTTATGAAGAAAGCAGAGGAGCTGTAGTAGTTACGTTAGAAAATACCAGTATATCAGGTAAGTAACACTTTTGGTTTATTGAAACAGATTGTTTGGAATAAATCTTCTAATACTCTATTTTTATTTCAGCTTGTAGTTCTGGATCGTTGGTTAGTAAAGGCAAGTTTTCGAATTTGTGTTTGAGATTTGCGGATGATTTTGAAACATCTCTTGATGATTGGAAACCTGATATGAGTGACTCTACTATTATGAACTTGTGTGTTGTCAGTGACGGAACATATGAAGTTTGTAGCAGAACTATTACAGGAAAACAAGGCAATGGTAAAATATTTACTATAATATGTTATTATATTGCTACTGTCTTTTTATATAAACTGAAATTAAAATCGAGTTGGAAAAGCGCTCCTTTATCATATTCAAATTATTTATAATAAATATTTGTTATATCCACTAACTATGTACATCGAGCATATTATTTAGATATTTATATAGGATGAGACACATAAAGGTCTATGTGCCTTGATTGGAATGCATTACAAATCGAAAAGGGATTACAATAGAGATAAGGCCTATGAATCATACAAATTTACATACTGCTCAAAGTGGAATTGAAGGTATCAAGTAGGAATTTTTGTTGCCAAGAGAAGCGGCAAACATGTACTCAACCTTTTCTAAAGTTTACTACGAGATTTATAAATACACATGTCCATAAAAAGGCTTATTAATAGCTTGTAGAAAATAGTAAATTTATGTACACGGATAAGTTAAAGGCAATGAAAAATACATTGGATGCATCATTTACTACAATAAAGGTTACAAAGGATGTCGAAGTATTAAATAACTATAGACTATTGAAAATAAATTATTAGATAATAAATAACGCACATAAAGAAAATGATATTAACAAATTACAACAATTGCGGATTATAGCGACAGATAATGAAATAAAAGAATATGTGAAATGATAAAAGCAGAGACCCTATACAATGCCACTCAAAAAAATTGACAAAGAAAATGACATTGATTTTAATTCTGATGATTTGAATCAGTAGAGAATAATCTTGTAAAGTAGCGTAGCGTTAAAAAATCGGTGACCAATTTATTGGGGACAGCAGCCTGAGGGGACAGGGTGCTGTCCCCAATAAATTGGTCACCGATTTTTTACTTCCCTTCCACTTTGTAAAGTAGATACTTAGCCCAATTCAGCATAATTCGAAGTTTTTACAGAGAAGCCGACAAAATATATCGAATTCTATATGCTTAGAAACAGTGAAGTTGCAGAAATAAATATGAAATAAAGGTTTTGTTGAGTAGAAGTACTGGCTGTACAACGTTAAGATCCAAGAAAGGGGGAAAGATTCAACAGTGGATGGATGTAGGCCTACATCCATCCACATATGATCTCTGAAGAAGTAAATAATAAATTTACGAAAGCTTAGATTGTAAAAAAGGATTGTTTTATTTTCAGCTGCAATTCCATTAAAAATAAATGGTAATAATTCCTTCGATGAACTCGCGCTATCTAATGGTAACAGACTGAGACCGTGTGCCTAGTGTGATCTATTCTCTTTAGATGGCGCTTATTTGCCGGTCGGTATCAAGTTACTAACTTCAACAATATGACAGAATATTTATGTTATATATAAATGAAAGATACATCCTCTATTAATATATAGGACGTCACATATCCTTGACTGCTCTATATGGTCCAATGTCAGTATATAAAAGGAAATTCGCTGACAATTTCAACGTGAAAGTATATGGTCAATAAACTAACTGTTACATTAAATTAATAGCATACATTTTGTATGAAGATGGAAAAATATATAACAAATGAAATTGAACCAACATAGTAAATTATCGGCCGTGGAAAAAGATAAAATTGGGAATCATTTGAATTCAAATATTTCACACCAAAAAAATCCATGAAGCACTATTAATAATATTTTAGATTGATATGATTAAATGTAACTCAGAATTCGACTTTCTCCTATGTGGCAAGCCCAATGGGTGATACCAGGTCGCTACTATTTTGAAAGTGATAAAAAGAAAAAAAAAATACAACGAATTAACGTCATTTAAAAACTAGAATCGTATGTGCATTCAAATAAAAAATGTATACAAAGATAAAGTAAAGAAATTAAAAGACCAACCAAATTTACAATAATCAAAAAGGGCCAACACGTGAACCCAATTAGTGGAGGAAACCCGGCTCATAATAAGGATTCTCGTTTTTTTTAAAGACGGAATGATTCTCCCTAAAATATATAAAACGGAAGCAATTGATATCCGAAAAGTAGAAATTAAATAATCCTTTAAAAGCGATGCTAAAATTCTGCAGCCACGTACCAAAATTTAGCCTAAAAGCTACGAAACAAACCAGGTAAACCAGGAAAAATAACCGCAACGTTGCAGTATATTCTATTCATGGAGTATCAATATTGTACTAGTAATTGATTATTAGATAATAAGTATTTCATTAAATGTACGCGAAAATACAATATATTGTAGCTTTATGTGAATTTCCGTTAGCGTTTTTTTTAACTGTTGCCATAGGGAATTGCATGGTAAAAATTCAACTCCGTGTTAATTTTTTTTTCTGATCAAAACTATTTAGCAATTTGTGGAACAAAGCTGGACGATTTTTTAAAGCGTTTTCTTGCCACTATCATTTCTAGCAGGCTTTGTTTAAAAAAATAAATAGCGAAAGCTCATCGAGCCTATGACTAAATCAGTTTTTGGAAGACAGAACATGTAAACATTTATTTATAAAAAAACAAATTAACAAAGATTATCAGTAATTATCAAAAGAATTGTTCAAAGTATTTTCCTTCGACTCCTAGACAATGTCCCAAGCGATTTTGAACATTTCTTCGAGTGTTTTGTAAAGTTCGCACTGTAATGGAGTTACAGGCTTCAGTTACTTTTACCCTTAGTTTCTCCAGTTTCCGGTTCACCACTTATGAGGTCGTAAATTTGTGTTCCTAAATGCCTCCACAACAAAAAATGGAATGGTGTTAGGTCAGGACTTCGAGGAGGCCAATGAAATGGTCCATATTAGCCAATCCAACTATCACGAAATGTCTCGTTTAAAAACTCTCTGACGATGCCAGAAGGCTTGTGCTCCATCCTGTTGAAATATTATTGCTCCATTACATTTCAAAGCATCCACCTGCGGGTCTACCTTCATTTGTAGAAGAACTATGTATTTATGCTGGTTCAAATTTCCGTCAATAAAAAATGGCTCTACTAGCAAGGAAACACAGGCAAGTGGTGGTGATCGATTTAAATGAAATTTGGTAACAACTGAAGCAATTGTAGACTGATGTTGTTGGTACCGGCCTGGTTAACGCGTTAATTCCGTCACTTGCTAAACGCTGACATGATAAATCATTTTATAGAAACTTTACATTTGGTAGTGGTTTGAACAACGATGGTAAATGTCCGTTTTAGGGTGATGGTTGTGCCCTAAAGCCAACGGTTTACATCCTTCGCTATTTGCTTTAATATTACACAATCATTTTCCAAAAGGTCTACAGTAAGACATATAGTTGATGACGTGATAAAAACGTTACCCTTCAAATTTATATACAGTTATGTGGAAAATTAATAAGGACAGCAGGATAAATAATCACAATCTGATGCAAACATTGTAAATATCACTTTAATATGTGAAAATGTTCATTAAGTTAAATCTGTTGATTTACTTTGTATAAACGAACTAATTATTTTTGGCTCAAGAAAAAGATTGAATCCAGAATATCGAAAAAGCATAAATATCTTTGTTAATGGTGAATACCATTAAAGGACAGAAAATTTAGTTAAAAAATTTGATGCAAACGTTTAAATTAGACTCCGTAGGTAAAATCCAAAATGTTCGCTGTTGAACGGTATGCGTTTTAATCTAACTAAATACAAAAGAAAATTTAGTTGAAAAAAAGTTAAATTTAGAACGGATGTTATTTACTATTAATGTTCCGACTCTAACTTTTTTCAAAAGAAAAAATAGTGTTTTGGGTTGTGCGATATAATAATCAGTGACTTTGATTATTTCCAAACAGTTAGTTTTAATATGGATAGAACTATTATTACAAAGTGTTTTTTTAAGAAAAAAATAGTGTTTCTGGGTAAAATTTTTTATCAGTGACTTTGATTTTTCTTCTGTTAGTTCGATATGGATAGACGTAAACATTGTGGTCTAAAAATGCGGCGAAATATCAAAGCTTTATACAAAGCAGGGAATTCTTATAGAAAAATTGCGGAGATGCTTAATGCTTCCAAAACAATGGTCGAAAATGCCGTAAAATGGGTTCCTACAAACGAAACACGCGGCAGAAGACCGAAAATTATACCTGCAGTGAAGAGGAACATCATACGGTGTGTAAAAAAAAACCGTTTATCTCATCAAGACAAATTAAAACGGACTTAAATCTTGATGTAGACACATCAACAATTCGGAAGAGTCTCATTAAAGAAAATATGAAAGCCCGAAGCTCTAGAAAAGTACCAATGTTGACAAAAAGGAACGTCCAACAAAGATTACAATTTGCGGAAAAATATGTTGGTTGGTGTAAAGAGAAATGGAGGATTATTCTTTGGTCCGACAGAACAAAAATTAATTTGTTTAACTCTGATCGAGGTGTTCATCACGTTAGAAGACCTACCAAAGCAGCATACGATCCTAAATACACAATAAAAACTGTTAAACACGGTGGCGGCAATATAATGGTATGGGGATCTTTTTCATACCATGGAGTTGGGCCATTACATCGCATACAGGGTATTATGAAGGCAACAGATTATGTTGAAATTCTTCAAAACGTAATGCTACCGT
Source organism: Holotrichia oblita (assembly GCA_023690525.1). Taxonomy (NCBI): domain Eukaryota; kingdom Metazoa; phylum Arthropoda; class Insecta; order Coleoptera; family Scarabaeidae; genus Holotrichia; species Holotrichia oblita. The sequence continues at coordinate 12,703,931 of CM043023.1, read as the reverse complement.
ACGCAGAGGATAATATGCCGCTTACGTGGGTCTTCCAGCAAGACAATGACCCCAAACATACCGCAAAGCATACAAAGGAGTGGTTTGAGAGAAACAACATCGCCGTATTGGGATGGCCGCCACAATCTCCGGATTTAAATCCAATTGAAAATTTGTGGTGGACAGTAAAGCTGTCGATAAGAGGAAAGTGTCCATCTAACAGTGATAAGCTTTGGCAATTTGTAGAGGCTGCGTGGAAAGTAATACCTACTGCTATCTGTGAACATTTAATTGACTCAATGCCCAAGCGATGTAAAGCAGTTTTGGATAACAGAGGATATTCTACAAAATATTAAGCAAACGGAAAAATCACTTTATTAGCAAACTCGCGTTGTTTTTTGGTTTATCGTTATTATTTTTTAATAAAATATGTGTATAAAATATGTGTCCTTATTATTTTTCACATGAGAAATTCGAGTATTATTAAAAAAACAAAAAAAAAAGTATGATAGTATTCCAAAGTACGAAAAAATGTGACAGAAAACGGTCTCGTATAGCTACAATTCTCTAATGTTACTTCCTTCCAAAGTTTCGAAATTGCATAGTGCTGTCCCTATTATTTTTCACATAACTGTAACTGTTTTATGAGTACTAAAAGATAGCGACAATAGTTTGCCTGTCATAGTTCTTGTTTTTCAGAAACAACCCTCACCCCCTAATTTTTTTTTAAACTATTGTCGCTATCAGTTATATATTTGTCTTAACTTTTTTTGATATTTCTTATAGTTTTGGAGATATTAAAGCAAATAGCAAAGGGTAGCGTTGGCTTTAGGGCGCCCCACCCTCCGAAAACGTGCGATTTAGCGTCTATGGAAGTTACCGTTGTTCTTACACTACATCAGTCTACAAACCCACCAAATTTTATTTAAATCGGTCACCACCACTTGCCTGTGTTTCCTTGTAAGTGATTCCTTAAAATTCCAACCCACACGTTAACTTCATCACGATATTGTGTTTCTTGTGTTTTGTTGGGATTTTCTCTTGCCCTGTTTGTTTGTTAACTTTGCCATTTAATGTGAACGAACTCTCGTCAGAAAATAGAATGTTATTTAAAATATTTCGATTTTCATTAATGTTTCCATCCAGAATTCAGAGAATTCCATACTTGGAAAGTAATCACGGGGCAGTAGTTTCTGCGCATTTTAAATTTTGTACGACATGAACCTTTCAATTTTCAAGGCTTTAAAGCAGCTGCTTCTTGGAGCATCAGATTCTTCTGCCAGAGAAGTAAGTGTGGGGGTGTCTTCTTCTTCAACCGCCATACAAATATTCATTCTTAAATCTTCTGTAACAACAGACGTTTTACTCGGAAATAGAGCGATCGGGATATGCAGCAGCAAAATTTTGGCTGATTTTTCTACTAGCCATACCTTTAATAAATGCTGTTACAAGTTCAACACGTTTTTTAGTTGTGATAACAGACATTTTTAAACAATTGTTCACAATAACCGGATATTTGGCAGAACTTGTGAATAAAATGACATTTATAAATTTTTTATCTGTCAAATTATGTATGTTCATTACCTTCAAGTTTGAAGAGTTAAATTAGCCAAATAAAACTGCTTGTGGCTATTCAAACAGTATGCATTCTGTAGTCTTATTGGTAATTTATGACTAAAAGAAAAATTGGCGCCAAATCTGCATCGCATCATAACTTAATAGGGCGTATCATTTTTACTATGCAATTCCCTATGGCAACTGTTAAAACAAACGCACTGTATATCTCCACGCCATTTTATAATATACATTATAATATTTTGCTCATTTTATGAATTTTTGTTATCTTAATTGTAACTCCAACGCTTTACATATTTGAACATCATATTTCAAAGTCTTCAGTTCTTGGTACATAATACTCAATATTTTCGTAGTAGGTATTTTAGTTTGATTGTACAATTCTTTGTTTAGAAAATGCTAAATGGTTTCTAAACGTACAATGGCAAATGGAAGGTGTCGACATTCACTTGGATACTAACGTTGGTAAACAATTATCAGCTTTGGGTCACACTCTAACGCAGTTGACAGGTGCCGAAGAAACTCCAGTCAATTTGGACTACGACAGCGACGATAATGAGCCGACAGATGGCACTCGAACATCTCAAGAGAGTATTCTGCCCGCATTTGTTTTCGACCCCAACTTAGATAACAAAAAACGATCGAAACTAATCGAACGAGAAATGAACGAACAAGCGAAAATAATCAACGATTTGAGATCTTTGGGGGCTTCCCACGGCACAATCGAATTGGAATTGAAGCGTTTGCATGAGTTAGAAGCTATGGTATTTAAGGATTTCAGACGGTAACTAATTTAAGTACATTTTGATTTATTTTTATTTAAATGTTTGCGTTTTATTAGCGATATGATACAGAAGTTAAGACGTCAAAGTGTACGAGCATCATCGATTAAAGGCAAAATCTTAGGTTCCAAACAAAATACGTATAGATCAAGATCATTCATAGTTCCAAGTCCGATGCTAGAAGCTCAAGGAAGGTAGGTTTAGTTTATTGAAGTAATTATTTTCTAATTACTATGACTGACACTCACACCTGTTGTACAAATTTTGTTAATACACCTAGTCACTGTGTTTTTGTATTTAAGGCTTCTTTTATTTTTTTGCTTATTTAATTTTACTTATATCACGAAATAGTCCTGAAGATGGGCAAGCTGGTAGCGGTAGTGGTAATTCCGCGAGTTATGAAAGTTCGCCAAGATCAGGACCCTCTAGATCAGCTTCGCTGAAAGTAAGAAGCACGGATGGTCCTAGAGTAACATTCAGTGATAATATTGGCAGGTATAGTAGTGTTTCACAGAGTAGTGCAATAAATATTAACAAAACAGTGCAATAGTTTAGTTTGCTGTTAATAATATGCATTTTGTTAACTGATATCATCAATACGTTCTAAAAATATGCTGTTTTGTTACGTGAGTTTAATGTCTGTAGAATATAGTAAATGTTATTAATAAATAAAAGTATATTTAAATATCATTCATTCCACGATTCATATATAAAAAATCATTCGAATTTTAAATTTTTGGTTAATAAATTCCCATTTTCAGGCAATCTTCTTTACCGAGTGCTAGTTCAGATTTAAGTTTACCCGAAACTAATCTAGTTTGGCCCGAACATATTAGTATCGACGGTCAAAACATTGAACTGAGGAAAAAACTACCAGCTTCGTACGAATTTGGCGAAGGGTATATTTTATTTATCTTTCTAGCAAAAGAATTTTTTGATAAAAAATTAATATTATTTTAGCGGAGACTCTTTTATGGAATCCTTTGCTAAAGATCACTTTTTATCGTCTAATTCGACTCAGCCAACTGGTGCTAATATATCGCAATCCGCGACGTCACAGAAACCGCAGGAACCAAATATCGATTTAGAATTGGATGTCAAAGTTCTTATAAATAGTGGGAAATGTGTATTACATACTAAGGATTATGTAAAAGAAGAAGAAATTAAATTGTAAGTATTAGTAAATGAATTGTGATTTATAGAATTTATTGGACATTTATCAAAAATGTACGACTCCGTGGAGGTTTAACCGATTCCAGTAATCGGAATCGATACCCTGCACGGAATCGATACATCGGTTAGTATCGATACTTCGATTGGTGTCGATACCCGATACCAAAAATGTCGGTCTCGCCCAGCCCTAGAGATAATACACTGTTGTGACCATCGCTACACGACGAAGTATGGAGTTAATAAATCGATGTATGGTAGCGGGAGGGGTGGCCAATCATGCTGCATCAACATTAGAGGGAGGAGCCGGATAATGTCGAAGTGTCAGACCGATTGTATCCCGGAAATGTTCGATCAGATTTAAATTTGGAGAACAAGCCTCCTATGGGACTACTCCTATGTAGTCCTCTTCTACAAAGTTCTGTACTTCACGCGCGATATACGGTCGAGGCGTTGTCGTGCATGTATAGCGGATGTTGGCGCCGCTGAACATATAGAAGCACTTTATCTACGTATCGGCGATCCGTCATCGGCTACTGTACACGCAGCAAACGTGTACGTCCACCATGTGTAATCGTACTCCATACCATAATGCCCTGATAGCGATGGATATGGCGTAGTATGCACTGCTCGAGTTGACGCTTACCAATATGATGAACCAACCCATCGGAACCGCTCAGTAAAATATATAGCTATAGAAACTTGTATCAACTCGTCTAGGGGAGACGTTTATGCGCAGTTAAAATTATGCATGTATCTTTACACTTTCAGATTATACAGAATGTGCTCGTCACTTTTTTGCAGCAGTGTATTAAAATCGATTTAAATCGTCTGGAAGCCAATTGGGACGTCAAAATGTCTTTTCGATCAATTCCAAAGCTGTTCTAATATCTTCTGCTGTATATGGCCGTACTTTGTTAATGTAAACCTTCGCCATCTCTACTTTACGTCTTCTCTTTGTTCCCAGCCTTATCTCGGCCTTTGACCTTCGTCTGTCTCATTTTTTCCTTTATTCTCCACACACAACGCGACATATGCGACTAGCGCCCACTGGTGTTATGAAAGTTTCATGACGGCATTTTCCATTGTTTTGTATTTAGTTTTGTCAACATTGTTTATTTTTCAATCTGAGAAATCATCATAATTATATGAAACTGCAAATTTATGATTTTTACACTCAAACGAAATGTTTTAGAATTATTTCTAGCAGTGTCTCGTTTTTACCTAAAATTTTGTCAGTCTGATTTTTACACCACCTGGTTCTATTTATTTTATATTTTAAATATTATTTCTGCATATAAAATTTACATTCAAATTTATTAGAAACAGAATGCGAAAAGATAGAAGTTCTTCAGCTGGTTTACTAGAATTCCCCTCAACTTCCGGAAGTCCTGACACTACTAGGAAAAACAAAGAGAAACTAAGTAATCAAACTAGCAGCGCACGACTGAGAAATCCACCTCATACTACTTCACTTGTCGACTTGACCATTTTCCATATACCTGGCATGGATGTCAAATTATACTATCAATCAAAAGTAAGATGTAAACTGAATATATCACTTTGTGTCCAATAAAATAATAAATATTCATCGTTATAGGTGGTGAATGAGGAAACATTACTTCAAGCAGACCAGGAAGCCACGACGCATTTCCCAGAAAACCCGAATGATTTTCCGCAGTTTTTCAACAATAAGTTCCCCGAACATCCAACCTCTTCTTTCGAAAAATCTGAAGAGATACGCATAGAAAAAGCGTTCAAACGGCAGGATAGTAAAACAGATTCGTTTGTTATCGATGAATTGGGAGATCTGAAAAGTTCCACATCTTTACATGGTATTTCAAACCCTAATTACGGAAGTACCCCATCTTCCAGTAAGACTAGTTTGGATAATTTCCCGTTTCAAATGAGTGTGACACCACCTCACGAGCCGTATAAACAAAGCAATTTAAGCTATAGAAAACCAGGGATCAAGAAAGCTTCTTTATTCGCGTGGATGACATTGCAAAGTGTACCCGAAGAAACAATTATAAGTCCGCATATTTTGGAGTTTCTAGAACAATCATTGGAATTAATTCCACCAAAAACGAACTTTAACACCACAGGTAAACGATGCGCTTCATTCTAATGATAATACCAATTAAATCTATATTTTATTCCGTATTGCAGCTCCTACATCAATACTGAATACAGAGCAAGATGCTTCCAATTATGGTAACTACGTTTATGCCAGTTTTCCAGTCGATGTCATTGTGTATTTTCACATGCAACCTAGTACGTTCAGATTCAGCTGCTTACCGGTCTCCCGAGTGGAATGTATGCTTCAGCTACCATCTTTAGATATCGTATTTAGCTCTAAACGAGCTGAAGAGGAATTATTACATAGGTAAGTACTATAGAAGCGGATTTATTATTTTTTTATATGTTATAAAAAACGACACATGTAGGTTATTTACATATATATATTTAAAAAAATCGCTGAACCGGTCTATGAAACATTGGTAGTGTACAAAGATAAACTGGAGATCCAGTGAAGATGATGCGATCCAGTGCAAAATAAAATGATAATGCATGAGTTCTGAGCAAAATAAAGTCAATATACGCGTATAGATCACACATCACAAAGCATAACTTTTGTATGACAAGATAAGCTTTCAGAGACATATAGGCAATATATAGGTTACATATGAACATCGAATTTGATGCAAGACAAATGATCTAAATCTAAGGTGTGTGTCAAGCAATATGGGGTGAAAATATGATTAGTCACCTGGAAGGAGATGCTGTCCATAACCCTATGTCGATCTTTGGATGGGCCACAGAAAATAACAGATCTCTTCTGGGGATTAATAGTTAAACAATGCGCATCGAACTAGGTCATGTAGATCAGCGTTAATGAGCCGTTCATAAAGTGGAAGATCGCCCATGAAAACTAACATAGATATGGGTATCATCTGGATATAGATGACCCTTACAAGTTCAACAGATGTGCAAGTTTGCAATGTATAAGAAACCGAGAACAGAGTCCTGCAAAACGCTGAAGGAGATAACTCAGATAGACCAAGAAATACCATCAACTTGACAGAATTTACACACAAGGTAAGCTAAAGCCTGTTCTACACGGTACTAGATTCGTCTTTTGTCCATACTAGTTTCTAGTAACTAGAAAAAAAAGTTGAAAATAGTATCGTGTAGAACACAAATATTGTTCCAAGTTTTCATGCTGTACTAGATACTATATCATTTTTAAAACTAGATCCTGTCCTACTTTTCATACTAAATTGAAACTAGAACATGCGCAAAGAGAAGATTTGTCAGGTTAACCAACATAAATCTAGCGATCAGCTGATTGTTAATCGTAGCTGCATTTATTTAAAGGTTAAGTGCGGTTGGTAATACTGCAAAATTTTTCCCGAATATGCAAACTTTATTTCTAAATTTATAGTTTTCAAACTTCAAGGTCAAGATCTAGTTACTAGAAACTAGTATGGAAAAAATACGAATCTGGTACCTTGTAGAACAGGCTTAAGAGAGTTTATAGCAAGGAAGCTGATGGTTGATTGTAACGATCATCAAGGACAATATTGTTGACAGTAGGCATGATGGTGGTACCGTAACCCTTTCGGACACCAGATTGATTACGTGGCAAAATATCGTGTATAAGGATGTTTTCAAGCAACCGCTCTTTTTGATATTTTCCAAAACGTTAAAGAATCCAGGAAGAATACTGATCGGGTGCAAGTCTCAAAAAGCAGTAAGATTGGCAACTACAGCACCAAGGCGAAACGAATGAGTTACAACATGTCAAAGCCGCTCTTCTCCAAAATGGTTATAGCTTCAACTACATACACAGAGTAGTAAATGGCCACCTTCATCTAGAAATCCCAAAGAAAACCCCAGAAACAAGTAATCAACAAACCACTACCGTTTGACCCTACCTTCACGACATTACACACGATATCGGTAGAATTCCTTGTAAATAAAATATTAAATGTTAATCTTTAAACGCTTAAATAAAATCTCCAAAATTTTTCCCTCACCGAAGGATAGCCATGCTCCCTTCCATAAAGGGATATATAAAATTCTCTGTGATTATGGCCCAGTATACATACATCAAAGAACAGCAACGGTACGTTACGATGCATTCTTCAGCACACTCAGCCTTAGCCGAACATTTTCTCAGCATAACCCACAAAATTTGTTTTGATCGGACGTCTGTTGTAAGCCAGTCTCTACACTATTTCTCTCGAAATGTAAGGGAACTGATCGAAATACAAAAACCTCATTTGGAATCCGGTAAATAGCCATTGCTCATTAATACACACCCCTGCAAGCCAGTATTACTTTGTTAGAAGGGGTTTGCCTCTAGTGTAGTTTACACGTCCTGTTGCCGTATCTTTCTGGTATCCCTTACTTGCTTCTTGCCCCTAAAGAAGCCACTTACATTGGTGATGGAACGTCGAGTTAATACACTTTGTATTTTTATTTTATTTAATTAATAACTTTTAATTGATAGCGAATTTGGAGATGGCGCTCCTAACACGGCCGCTACAGCAGTTGGTGGTTTAAGCGTTACTGGCTGTTTATCCGATTTTTCTGTATACATCTTCCATCCATACGGTGGCAAGAAAACTGCTTTAAAAGAAGCGCAATGGTCGCCGTTATCAGATAGCGAAAGAAAAGATTCGTTATCGATAAATGTTGAATTCGTCAAATTCCACTTATCCAGATCAAGAATGTTGAATTTCAAACAAGAAATGGCAACTAAAGGACGACCAGCTTCCGATCAAAGCAGAAATGTTATTAGATTTTCTAGTAAGTACTGCTTCTAGTATCAAAGCTGTTGAGTTACCTTTATTTTATTTACAGCTATTACTGATATTGGTTCCGCATCATTTAAATACGATATGCGGCGGTTAACTGAGATTCTTGCTTTTCCGAAAGCTTGGTATAGACGATCTATAGTTCGACGTATGTTTTTGGGTGATTTAAGCATGTCGGTTCCTGCTAACGATGATGAAGAAAGTATTTTGACTCATCCATCTCCAAATACATCGAAGAATTTCGAAAATAGGTAATTACAATAAATTACTCAATAATATAGTATATTTATACTTAAATTTGATTCATTTCAAGATCATCAAAATCTCATTCAGATAAATCTCCACTGCTAAATAAAGATAAAATGAAACTAAGTTTGGAAAACGAAAATTCCAAACATAATCGATTAAAAGATTTAGGAAGAACCTTTAGTTGCGAGTCAGAGAACAGCAGCAATTCAAGTCCTTCAGAGCATAAGAATATGACAGCTTGGGAAACTCTTGTGATATTTGCTGTGAATTTCAAAAAATTGAATGTTCATATGAATATGGGTAATGTTATGGGAAATGTTTCGTAAGTCTTTATTCAATTAGATTTGAACAAAAAGTTGCAATAAAATAATTGTTTATTTAGGTGGTTAACCAAAGATTTTCGAAGTGAAGGTCGTCTTAGTATTGGTTCAACCGGTCATAAGAATTTGTATATTGCTGTTGGCTTAGGAGGTTCCGGTTTAGATGCTAAAGGTGGTATAGTTGGTGGAAATATAGAAATCGCTAATATTGACACGTACAGTAAGTATATATAATATAAATTTAATTATTATCTACGTATAATTTATTTGTAGTACACATTCGCGAAGAACCAGACGTGGAACCCGATCATATAATAGGCCTCAGATTGCATGCCCTGGAATTAAGATTGGATTATATGGCAACATCTGTATTGATGTGTCGTGTTAGTGATCTCAATGTAAATCTAAAAGATGAATGGAGATTAAATCAGGCGATAAATTCAGCTTCGGTGACTAGAAGGTAAAAATTCTCTTTGTAACGAAAGTCTTTAAGCATTAAAATCTTGCTATGTTGTTTGGGATACTTCTGTTGTAATTTGTGCATTTGTACATGCTGCTTGATACTTTTATTAGCTATTACAAATAAATTGTTGCCAATGTTTGTTATCAGTTGAATAACGATCTAATCTAAGCGTAGATTTTTTTTGTAAAAACGAGGGATTTGTACCTTTATAACACATGATTCATTCCTAGCATGTACACTTGCTTGCCACAAAAAACAACATACTTGGATTACCTATTCTGGATAAAGTACGCGAACGCAGGGAAGCATTATGTTTTCTAAAATATATGCGTAAACAGGGCCAGTTAATCGTTCTCCAATTTTATTACAAACACCAAGACCTCTGTAACTAATCCAAGCCCACATATGAACTGAGAAACGGCCTCTCTTTAGGATTAGTGTATTTTTTATTGTATTTGGGGTCTAGATGCGGGAATAAGACACCGTCATAAATAGACATTACAAATTCGATACACATTTCAACAGCATACACATACAATTTTGCGTTTAATTCAAATTATAATAAATAAATCCACATTGAACGGTTAGGCGAGCTCACGCATTGTGGCATATTTGTACACGACACGACTGCATACTAATTTACAGTTCAAGGTTGCTTTTTCATCTACACGGCTAGCTGGCCGATCGCAAACTCGATAACGGTCGAAATATCTCCAGCCATATTGCGGTAAAAATGTGCCATCATTTCTCATCAAATAGTATAACTTTCTTCCATATTTGAGTATTCATATTTTCGTACTGAAGAGCAAACTACATCATTTTTAGACGTCGCGCTCAAATATATCTGTTTAGATTATTACAGTTATATAATAAGTAAAATATTAGAAGACATTATGGTTTCTTGTGCTCTACTAAGTTGCAATAGTAGATACAGCGTTGACAAGAAGAATTCCTCCCGAATAACATTTCATAGGTTAGTGTATCAAACAAAAACAATGTGCAGGGCCGTCATTGATAAATTTCAGTTGGTGTTACATATTGAGTGTTTATATTGTCATTTATGTTCTATGTGAGCACTTAATCTTAACCGTTCCGCTCTACTGATATTTCGACCGTACTATAAATTTGCCGCACGATATTGTGTGGTACGAATTATAATTTTCAGTAGTCCTGACCTGGTGAGGCAGCCAGATTGGTGCTACACTTAGCCCCGCCCAATCCAGCATACAGCAAATTAATATGCTTTATAGAGTTTCCTTAGTATATTAGCTCAATGGTTTAGATGCATCAGTTTTTTATTCGTCAAAAAGCTGTTCTTACAGACACAGGAAAGGCAACTTATTCAATAGAGCATCTAATGGTGTTTCGAATGGATTGTTGCATAAATAATTTAATGTTTCATTCACTTGACTTGTAGTGATTGGTCGCCTTCCTGAACTTTATTTTCTACTTAAACGAAATCACCCTTTCGTTGAAAAAAAAACGTAATGTATATGACATTTGTTCGCTCCATAATATCATATGTATCGTTGTCTTGGTTAATCTTGGCCAAAACGCATCTTAAAAAACTAAAAGTTTTCCCGAACAAAATGCTGAGACCGATCGTGGGTGAACCCTGATTCGTCAGGAATGTTCAACTCTGGGAGGACCTGGGCGTCCCCGCGTTTAAAGACCATCTCACAGTACTTGCCACCAAGACCGTTGAGAGGGCGGCTGTCTCAAGCAACCCGCTGATTCCCCGTTTGGCCAAGCTCGCCTCGGATAACCCTCTACCCAGGATGATGATCCGAAGTGCTATCGACATCGCGAACGACTAAGACGACCACAGTAGTGATTAAGTGCCATCAGCGCTCACAACAGCAGGAGACAGACACTACCACCTACCCCCTCTCCCTCCCCCCCCCTCAAACTTCCAAAGCCTGAAAGGCTTTTAACAGCGATGAAAGGGCTAAACGACTACTCGTCCAGCCCTAGCAGAGAGAAGTAAGACCATCGGACTTAAATTTTCTTTTCGCCATAACGTTTTAATTCTCAAAACGGTGTTTCTATTCATCCGCAAAGGCTCGACTACCGTTCGTATGGAGTTACTGTCTTCTAAGCACTGTGATATCTTGTTTGTATAGTAATGTGCCGTGGCATTTGTGTAACTTAAAATTGTATTACTATTGTACTGACACTGACACCGACAAAATGACTCATACAAAAATGACATATCAAGATGCTTAAAAAATAAGAAATTGCGAGTCGTCAAGTTTTTTATCGCAAGCAAATGTGCAAACATTATTTTATTGCGGAAAAAAATTGTTTTACAACATGTGCTATCCAGTACTTTATCATTTTTGTTGTCTCATATACGTCAACGATTCACACATATTCAGTTATCCTTGTTTAAAACAGTTTATTCGTTAATTGTAATAATAATATAGATTTCCTTCTTTTTATTAGACCTGCTAGCATATTTATCTATGGTGTTTTGACCTGGAAACAATTGCAAATAATGATGTCGAAATCTTCAACCGCAGACATGTTGAAAATGTTCAACAAGCTAGAAGAATTCTTCTCGCAACAATTTAATAGCAGTAAGAGAGCTTTCAGCGGTTTTTCTCAAGGTCACAGACCACCCCGAGTAACTCCTCAAAAAAGTTAGTATTCACTCCTAAAGATTCAAGAACAAAATCGTAAGAATTATTCTCTTATAGATCGCGAAGCGGCGAAATCAGAAGTTCCAACTGGTTGTATACAAGATGCCAGACACCATAGGCATTGGCAGAAGGTCTTAGCAAGCGTTGCCGGACTACAATTATCAACCATGCATAGTCCTCTTCCAGAATTTGGTACAATACTCGGTGGTACTATGGAATTGCACGGTAAAAATATATCGTTGGCGTGCTTCCACGGAATCAATTTCAAGAGTAAATCATGGGCGTTATTCAGTTTGAAGGAGCCAAGTATTACCTTCAATACGGAATCGCAGGAAATACCATCAACGACAGGTTAGTTCAAAATATCTTTTAGTCCTGATTTGTTTTTCGTCATTATTGTGAGCGATTATTTTAGATGTACTTATTTTTTTATTATTTCAGAGCCAAATTCGCAAGACGTTCATGTTGTTCAAACATTAACTTGTAGCCTTGGCGTGAGTACCTACAAAACGCACCAATCAATGGCGACTGTTTGTAAAGTATCGAGAAGTGTCATATTTCCTCCACAATTCAAGACTTTGCAGGAATGGTTCCATTATGCATTTGCTAATAGTCAAATTGATGGTAAGTCTAGAACATGATATTGCTGATGTTTTCTTTAACCTTGTAATAACTATAGTGTATAATTAATTTAAATTTAAATGCCAGATGGTTAACAGTGCTCCTTTCCTGGTTTGTTTAACACAAGAAGTACTAACGGTACTTTTTCATTATCGTACTCCTTAGTGTATTTTTCTTAATATTTTTTGAACAAATATTTATTTAAAATGGACCAGGAAGTAAAGAAGCAATAACATTATTTAAAATTTAAAACAAACAGATAGAAACATGATGGATGAAATATAAAATGACAATAGTAATAAATTGTACGGTCATTGCCTGTGCGGACGATTTGGTGGTTCTTGTGGAAGGTGAAGACGTAAGGGATCTTATGTTTAAGACAAGTGAGGCACTGGAGAAGATAGCAATTTGGATAGGGACAAACGAACTACACCTAGCCCTTCAAAAGACGGAGGCTGCAATACTGAAGGGACGTCGCACAAAGAACAACATCTGGTTTGAAGTGCGTGAAAACGAGATTCGGTCTGGGAGACAATTAAAATACCTTAGTGTTGTTCTGGACCAAGATCTAACGTTCGCCTAAACTCATACTGTCAACTTTATTGAAAATTCTCCCAAACGTAAGAGGTCCGGGCAGTAGAAAGCGGGAATTGCTGTACGAGGTTGCACAATCTCAAATGCTTTACGCGATACCGGTTTGGGTTACTGCCCTGCAGACTAAGAAGCAGGAAAATGCTATGGCAAAAATCCAGCGAAGAACGAGAAGAAATTTCGGGCAGCGCCACCCAGGTTATAGAACAGAGGAGAATCTTCTTTTCGAAAGCCAGAGAAATGTCAGTGACTAGAGCGCAACAGCAGCGAGACAGGACTATGAACCAATGGCAACGATAATGGCGCCAAACGGAAACTGTGGACGAGAACCTTAATACCAAATGTTACACTGTGGATACACTGCAAATTTAGAAGAGTGGATTATTACTTGACGCAATCCTTGGCTGGGTACGGACACTTTAGAGTGTTTCTTAAACGGTTTAGACTGTCAGTGGAGGACACTTGTCTGTATTGCGGGGAAATTGACACGGCGCAGCAAATGGTACAGGGAGAAGATGGACCTGGAGAGATGTCTAGACGAAAAAATGTCTGTAGAAACGATAATTTTGCAAATGGTAGAAAGTGAACCAAAATGGTGCCTCATACGATACATTATAGCGAAGGTGATTAGCGCAAGGGAAACAGAACAAAGAGCAGATAAGAATACAACTAGAGTGCACTCGAATTCCTAATCCTCTGATGAAGGGAGACGTAGGCAAGAATGTTGTACATGAACAGACACCCATTTTCACCATGATACTATATCGAGTAAGACGGTTTTGGAGACCCACACAAAACACCAGGGCGATTGTTCAGAAGGGCCTCTTGTTGGGAAGTGCGCCTCCCCAACGTCCTTGGAAAAAAATTGTATCAACGCGCGGCGCTGACGATTCTAATGGAAGCCTCAGTTCGGAGATTAGTTTAAGTATCCGTGTATCACCTGCATGCATTGACAAAGTGTATGTACATATAATGGTGATTTTGTATCTGCTAACTACCTTCAATTTATAATATTTTCACACTTTCGCAGATCAGACGCTTTTTAACATGTGTACTACACCATATGTACGAAAGCTCCATGATAAGTGGAATAATATTTCTTGTTTACCTTATGCGTATTTCTTGCTTCGGATACTTTTGTGTTAGTTGCGTTGCTTTGTCAAACACATCTAATAAATCTAGAAAATTATTGTGTGTTGTTAAATTCGTATGTACTGTTTTAATTTTTTTGCATATTTAAATGGACATCATATGTGCTCTAATGTTCATGTTGCAAAAGGCGATTGCCCAAGACACGCAAAATGAAATGAATTTGGTAATCTAACATCTAAAATACTCCTGACACCGATTGGGTGTCTTTATAATAATCAAAAACATAAAATATTGCTATCTGTCGGTTCAAACGCGTCTTCCATTTATCGCGTGAAAGATTGAAAGAGCTTTAAGAGCTTATGGAAGGCTGAAGAAGTTTTGAAGCGAACTTGCCGCAATAGTTTGCTTTATGGATTTAATCTTATCGACTACATAAATGAGCCAAATGCGATTCCTTTTGACTCATGTTAATAATAATTTAGTAATTTCTCTTGTTTACGCTATTTATTGCCAAATGTTGAGCACTTTTGCCGCAAAATTTCCCTCACGACAGCTTCATAAATTGTTACAAAAATATAAACACCTATTTATTTTACTTTCAGATGTCGACAAATTCCCTTCTCTAGAAAGAGAAAAAGACGGAAACAATTCTATAGAAAGAACAAGAGGAAATAATGCGCAGAAATTGACAGATCCTAACCACAATCGTGAGGTCATATTTGCGTTACCAAGTCTTCAATTACATTTGAAAACGGAACATTTACAAACAGCCAGTATACCAGATTTAGCGGGTAAGATCTGAAATATATCATAAATAATTTAGACATATGCAAGTTCGTAATCGTTTTATAGAGGAAAAACCAGTTGTGGAATGCAGTTTTATAACAGAATTTGAAGATCACATTTTTGTTACTGTAGATGCGGAAGCGTTTTTCTTTTTACATGATTTGATTTCATCTTACCTCAAAGAAAAAGAAAAAGTGGTAATTTCAAACAAAACAAATTTATATGTGTGTATTTAAATTTTATATTTCGTTTCAGCTGGGACAGAAAAGTTTTGATAAATCTTCCACGTCAGCTAATGAGAGTGCTCAAACTAAATTGGGTCTTGAAGGTGATATTTTCGCAAAAGATTGGCGAAATTATAATTGCAAGACATGGCATTTAGAGCCTACCGTGAGATTACTAAGCGTAGCTGGAAAATACATCGAACCCTATGGAATAGATTATATATTACAAAAATTAGGTTTTTCCCATGCAAGAACCACGATTCCAAAATGGTTGCAAAGAGGCTTTATGGATCCTTTAGATGCTATTTTAGCGGTATTAACTTTAAAAATGGTTCAGGTTATAAAAGGAGATAGTAATAAAGATAAAGATAAAATTGAGGAGAAAAAGTAGGTTTTTAAAAAGAATTTTCTCTTAATTCCATGTGATATTTAACCAATGATATCGATTTTAGAATAGGTTTATAATAGTGCAATTCGCATAGTAAAAATCAATGTTATGTAAACCGTTTGTTCACAAAGTAAAACGTTGAACAAACTATCTTATCAGGTATGTTAAAAGTAAGGAATTTCGGAGTAAAGGCATTTAATATTTGTAATTCTAATTAATTTAATTTATTATTCCTCAAGACGTTATAAAATTCGATATTTTTGGTTACTTTGCGAACAAATTTCTAAATTTAAGCTAGGAAAGTATTAATTCACCCTCAATGTACGAGTCTATTAAATGTTAGCGAACAACGCAAAATAAATATTTAACGTTAAATTGTTTTTTTATTGTATATTAGAGATATGGAATATCTACAATTAAAACTTATTTATTTTTTATTTTGTGATTTTATTTGTTATTATTTGCGATGACTTTTTCTATTTACACTATTTTTTATTAAATAAAATTATTTTGTTCTGCAATTAGTTTTTATTTGCCCTATTATAAGTTTTATAGATTCTAATAATAATAAACTTCCAACATTTTTATACATTAGGTTTAATTCTTTGCTTTTATGTTACCTAAGATTTTGTTTCAATTATCATTACACCGCTCCCAATTATATTAAATTTTCAACCCTGCATTCAAGTTCAAGAATCTGTCTTTACCAGGCAAAGTGGGTGCTTAGTTGCAGTGACTCTGTGAGCTGTATCGCTTGTCTGGCTATGACTGCAACTCTCGCGGTGTAGATCTTGTGTTTGTATAATTGTGTTGAAATGGGTTTGTGACATCATTAAATCGCCTTTTATAATGCTGCGCTGTTAATCACTTTGCTCCCAACAGCGAATGGCAAGTCGATCCGGGTTCAACTCTCTGAAAAAATGTCACCGTCCCTCCAGGGAATCGAACCCCGGCTCCTATCGATTCACCACAATGATAGCCAGCTGCCTAACCACCTATCGACTCCTGAATGTAGTTATGTTGTAATAGTCGATTATTTACTGTTGACCAATTCGCAACTGATCTAGTTCTACCTAAGTTGTAATTTCTTCTCTTTGTGTGTTAGTACAATTTATTCTTTTTCCAATGACATTAGGGAGGCGGACCTCCCAACAAGAGGTCCTTCTGAATAATCCCCCTGATGTTTCATCCCCAGAACCGTCTTACTCGACATACTATCACGGTAAAAATGGGTGTCTGTTCGTGTACATCATTCTTCTCTACGTCTCCCTTCCGTCATCAGAGGATTAGAAATTCTGGTGCACTCAAGTTGTATGCTTATCTGTTCTTTCTTCCCTGTTTCCCTTGCGCCGATCACCTTCGCTATAATGTTTCGTATGAGCCACGATTTTGGTTCGCCTTCTACCAATTGCAAAACTCATTTACAGACACTCGTCCAGACACTTTCCAGCTTAGTACAGCATGCTGCGGTGTGTCAATTTTCCTGCAATATAGATAAATGTCTTCCACTGACAGACTAAACCTTTTAAGATACACTCTGAAGTGTTCGTGCCCGGACAAGGATTGCCTCAAGCAATCATCTACTCCTCTAAATTTGCAGTTTATCCACAGTATAACATCTGGTATTAGGGTTCTCGTCCATAGTTTCCGTTTGGCGCCATTGTCGTTGCCATTGCTTCATAGTTCTGTGCCGCTGTTGCGCTCGTCAACATCAGTTCTTACAGAATAAAAATATCCGGTTGTGAGTTATATCGAACCTATTTTGGAGGCAAAGTCAAGAAGTCTCCTTGATCTTTTCCTACAGTAGTGCAGATCCGTCAACTGTACCAAGTATATACCGCACACATCTTCCAGCTATGGTCGGTGCTCTGTTTAATCACGAACAAACTTAGCTCGACAACTTGAAAACCATAACAGTTAGAATAGTGTTCTCCCAGACTTTTTTGGAGAAAATTTCAAAATTTCTACAAAAAGTCTGAACAGTTTTCTGATATTTTCTGTCGTTAAGCCGACGTCTGCAAAGAACGAGAAAATTAGGGTTATTTTTGTGTGTGTTTTATAGTTTTCTCCGCTTATCGGGACAAATAAGCCTCACATTCTTGGAATTCAATAATTGTCATCTTTCAAGTACTTCCTTCACATAATTTTGTAGTTTTTGCATAGCCGAATATATCACCATTTCATTTTATAACTAGAACAATTGCATTAAAACTCAGCTAAATATAATTTAAAATTTTCTCCAGTATATAGTTTTCGAATTTTGCGGACTCATTGTTATTTTGTCTGTCAATACGGTGTGGCCTCTGTTGTGCGAGGAACTTTTCCTAACTCAGTCTTCAACACTGATTCCATCTTCTTATAAATTTCTTTATCATCTGTCGTCAATCGATGTAATTGATTCAAATTTATTATTTTTTTGCGGTCGATCTTATCAAATATTGAATAAGTGTGTCCTTCAAGAAGATGTATGGATTCTGTCTTCTGTATTACGTACGAGCATTAGCATCTTTTATATAGATAATTTGAGGTTTATTTTAGCGTCACACTACTTTGATAGTTACGACCACCTCTGTTGCTTTTAATTATGCCTTTTTTAAAAGCATAAATCTACTAAACTAAACTATAAGATACACTAAACCGTTGTATTTGACATCTACTTCACGGAAACGCAGAGAGTACCTATTTTTGACCTTAATTTCTTTCTTTTCTGTCCTCCATCCCCTTGGTCCCCATAATTGCATTGATCATACTCTGTATGGCCTACTAGTTTTCCTGCGACTTTAACATAATGTCTATCAAGTTGTTTGTTGATAGCAGTGTTTACCTTTTCCGCAGTGTGACGTCTAATCGTCGTCTAACGTCGACGTGGAAAAATTGTGTGCTTATAGCCTTATCGATAGCGGTAGAGTATATGTATTTATCATCTGCTTGCTTCCCAATGCGTTTTCCATATACTCTGAAAAGCCCGTGCTCCGTAATTGGTCCACTTTAGGTATTAGAGTTTTTGTCCACCGTGCCTTGAGCATATTGCTGCCCCATCTTTCTTGCCACCGTTGCACCATCAGCCATCTGGTCTTAGGTTGTTTCTCTTCGTCATGCTCTAACTTTCGTTCCTGTGCTATAAGATCTATTGGTAAGATGCAAGTTATAACTTGAAGTGTCACTGCGAAGACCGTGTACGCTGACGCTAGCCAAAGTAATATTGTCCATTGAATTCTTTCTAGGCGGTTGTATTTTTTTTAATTTTGAGCGCATCTACCCATATTACAGCTTAATAGAGTGTTATAGATTGGACTACTCCGGCAAGTACTGCCCTTTTACAACCGTTTGGTCCTCCGATGTTTGGTATTAGTCGCATCAGCATGCCTCTTTCCTCTGCTTTACCAATCGCTATCCTCAGATGTTCTCTAAAGTGTCCCACCGTGTCAAAGATTACTCCCAGATAGGTACTCCATGCTTGATTCTTTTATACTCTGGGGTTATGTCTACGTTATTTATCCTGAATTTGATACCTTCTGTTTTTCTCTTATTTGTTATAGCAACGCTTCTGTTTTCTCTGGTGCGATCTCCAATCCATCTGGCCATTCGTTTCAAATTCTCGTTCCTAATAAACAGAAGCACCAGATCGACAGCAAATACAAGAATCTCTGCTCGTCCCTGGAAGATCTCGTCATACAAGATATTGCAAAGCGTTGGGCTTAACACGAAGCCTTGTGGAACACCTGCCTTAATTTCAAACTCTCCCACTTTGTGACTTTGAATGTCCTTTTTTTAGATAATTAGCATTTATTTACGGTAGTAGTTTAGTAGGTAAGGTTATTTATGATTTATACTGTATTGAATGCATTCCTAACGTCCAATGTTACTAGCACATTCCATTATTTTCGTTGCGTTACATCTATCGTCAATGTCGCTCGTCTGAACCCAAACTATAATCATTTCTTTGTCAATATGTATAGTGTTTAAAAGGCACAGCGATCTACATATCGCTGTATTGGGTTTGCTTCGCTTAGGAATAAGGATGACTTTGGCCACTTTCCATTTAGTAGGAAAGTTTGCGTTTCGAGGTTATTTAGTACTTCCAATATCCACTCGCCGTTTGTGCTTATAGTCTTTTTCAGGTCTTCTGCGGGGAGTCATTATCCTTGTCTTATATTCATGCAATACCTTTTTGAGATATGGAGCGCACTATCTTCTTCTGGAAATCGACATGGTGTTTGTAATAATCAATAAGTGTTATTGTGTTTTTACTTTTGTAGTAAATACTGGTTAGTTTATTCCAATTGGTTAAACTACTGCTTCAATTAAAATGAGAAAACTACTTTAAAATATGTTTATTTATTATATAAATAAATATAATTTATTATTATATTCATTATAATACAGGTAATAACATTAGATTTATAAATATAAATACACAATCAATTCTAGATCATTCGCAATTTATATCATTCTGAATACTTGACTTCAAAGCTTGAAACTTAAGTAGATTTATTCTAATAATTTCTTAATATACATACATATAACTTTCCAAAATTGATTGTACATAGGATAGATGATTGTAATAATTATTTTACCTTTACTAACTAAAGTTCAATTTAATAATACCTAAACATTTTCTATTTTATGTATTTATTTATTAAATTAGAAAAGAGACTAAAATCACAATTACATTTAAATAAGAATATAAGAACTACTACAAACAGCTATATATGACACACAGATATACAAAGCTTAGAAAAAAGAAACTACATATATACGTACTTAACCTCATACTCATACGTTCCAAACGAACAAAATATATTCTATAGTTTATAAATAAATAGATAATCATCAACTACGTATTGAGCCATCGTTTATCTTTAGTTTCGACGGATTAAGAGTCTAAAACACAACCAATATGAACAATATTAAATTTATTTATTATATTTTATTTACAGGACGTTCGCTAATTCCATCTTCAATACCCTAATAAAATATATTTCTCCGTATAATTTTAATCTAATCCATACAAGTATATATTTGGTTTATAAGGCGAATAAAAGAAATCAGGCTTTTTTTTCGGATGTTGCAAATGAGCATATCAAATAAATATTATAAATATATCATTAACGCATTCTAATATTCAAAATCCGAGATCATTTCATTTATAGAGCAGGCCAACGAAGAAATTCTTGTAAAGAAAAGAAAAACGTTTGTAATCATACACGCGCATAAAAAACAAATGTATTAGTTCAATCTAAAATCATTCCTGACTTACTAAATAAGTACAAATCAATCAATATTTATCTTACTCGTTAAAAAAAGGTTTGTAAATCTGTCTTATACAACTTATCGAGACATATTTATATATCAGTCATTACGCTTTATATTTTATATACATAAATAACTACTAAAACATACAACGAAGCGTATTATAAAATGTGGAAACTACATAAACGAATACTAAGAAAACTAATTTGAGATTCGCTTGTCAATGAAGAAATATTGCAGTACGTCTATCACCAATAAAAAATGATCACTTATATATGAATGATAAAGTGATACAATGCGTTTAAAAAATAGAAAATGCTATTTTGAGCTTTTACGTTAACGCAGCAATAAATAAAAAAAGTTAATTAATATCTGATAATATTATAAATCGTTGGATACAGTTGCAAATATTTAGTTTCATAGTTGCACTAAATATAATCTTGAATCGGTTTATAAAATTGTCGAATGGTTTACGATAAATGCTCAATAAATTATATGTTTATAAAACTAACTTGTTTAATTAAATTAAATGTTTTGTAATACTTAAGTCGTCACTAGAGTGACGCGTTTTAACGGCGATTCCGGCAAACAAAGCGTTGTTCACATGAGTGCGATAGTCTACTCCTAAAAATTTTCGGTAAGCCTGCTTTAGTCTAAATCTAAATTCTTTGTGTTTATTTTATTTCATTTAGCTATATACCAACTGACTGACCCATGCGGGAAACATGGAAATTGTTTCTAGTTGAAACGTACAATTACAAGAGGGTGTTTTATTAAACAACCAATGTAGTTGGCATCATTCTCGGGAGAGCATAATGAACAAAAATTAGTTATGCATATCAAGGAAATATAGAGGTTTTGATTGTCTCTAACCCTACGACTCAAATTCAACAAAGATCAGGAAATGGCCGTGCTTCTTTATAAAACAGAATCCTAGCACAAAAATCATGACCTTTGGAGGGATACTAAATAATCCTCAGAAAAGGTAACAAGAGATTTTTTTAGGTGTTATTTCTTAATACGCATATTTAAGTGAGCAAATAAGTGAAAATTGCACTTCATACTTCGCAAGAGAAGCTTTTTCGCAACCAAACTACTCAAGAGATACTGAGCATCTTCATGAAGCACAAGTGGGCACTTTAGATGAAAGTGTAGCTATTAGAAATGATGTTAGTCCTGAAAAAATGTTTGATGCTATTTCCTCCATAAAAACTATGACTAAAATAGACCAATAAGTTAGGAAGAATGCCAAGACTATAGCAGCCATCCTCAACACACAGAATAATATTGAAAATTTTAAAACTAAATTACGTCAAAAGAAGGAGAAACAAAGTCAAACCAAGAAAAAATTAAATTTACAAAATATTCGAAGTTTTCTGGCTCCGAATCGAAGCAATCTCCACAACTGTAGGATAAAAACAACGATAAAGTAAACGAACTTTTGCTGTATTGAGTGTAGTAAAGAATACTAGTATTACTAAGTAAACAGTTGATTGGATAAAATATTCAAGCTGCAAACGGTAACTGCACGTAGATTGCACCAAATATGGTGAATTGTGCGATTTATGTGGAAAAATAAAGCTCAAACGCACGAAGTTCTACAGATAGATTATCATTCTGTAAAATCAAGTTATATTTCATATATTTACCAATTTTTCCTTGGCGGTATCGGCGAGATGGCGAACAATCAGTATTTTATTTCTTTTTAACAATTGTTTTCATTTAAATTTTTTTTTGTTTTTGAAGTAAACATAAGTTGGCTGTACTATAAATTGACACGGGGAAGTTATTATACAAGGAAGAGGGAGAAGAACAGAGACGCGACCGATGTTATAGAAGGTAGACGTGTTTGTTTAGTTTTCCTCGAAGTGTAAATATATATTATATTTTGCCATCTTGTCAACATTTTATTTTAATGTATTAAAGGTGTGTTATAATTTTTCTACATCTTAGAAGGGGATAACGCATGCTTGATGAATAGTAATCGTGGAAGACTTATTTGAGGTGTTTTCGTGGTTAACGGACACGAAGTGTGTTTAAAAACTAGATGAGCAAACAATATACAAAAAGACGCTAGTGTAGTTACATAAATCGAAAAGAAAATACCTTTTGACGATAGCTGAGACATGTAATACGAAGCAGTGAGCGTAAAACTGCCAACACAAGGGTCAGATATGTTCTGTATGCGACGTATGTTGGATTTACTTATCACCGAAGGTAGAAAATGGGACGAGATGTTTGAGAAAGTATTGGATGCCACAGGGAAGGAGTATATCGAGCAGTGATAAAATTTTCGCGTAATGCCGGACATGCGAAAGGTAATCGAATTTTCGACGGTGATAGAAATATATTACAAGTCGAAGAATGGATCAAGAATATCGAAACCAGGGGTACATTAACTCGTAAGCTGGAAGCAAGAGAATTTGAAAATGGAACGCGGGCTAATGACGAAGCCTCCGAGGTAGAAATCAAAGAGAAACCGGAGAAAAGCTGACGAGCCATTAAGAAACCATGTAGATTAGAAGATTACGTTTGTTAACGCAAACGCCTTTCTAATAGGATTTATCTTTATATGCATATATCAATGTCGTTATACTATACACAAAGGAACAAATTCCCCGATTTCAGGTGTGAGTTAATATTTCAAAAGGCAAAAAGTGAATCTGATCTAACAATAAAATACTTCTAAATTTAACAAATAAAAATAGCACAATGATCAATACAAACTGTTACAGTATTACCATTGTTACACTATTCTCACAATGGTGATAATGTATCCAATTAGACAACACTGCTTTGGCGGCGTTAACGGTAAATTTCTGTTGATCTAACGCAAAAATCGCACAAAAAAGTGATCGCAGTGGCAGGCACAATAGAAGGCAAAATATTGTAAGGATTGAAGATCATCTTCAACATGTTATAGTCAATGTTATAACAAGAAAAGATACTAAACTCTGTATACTGATTATAATCTGTAAATCTCGTCGTAATTTTTTTGTAACGTTACATTTGTGTGTGATTTCAACGACTACGGGCTTGTAAATTACAGATAAAACATCGGTAACACCAACATGACCGCACGGGCTCTCGGTTGATGATGAGAACCCATGCGCTCTCGAAACAAGTGTCCCGAGTAATCTAATGTTGTGGCATTGGTGTTACGGTGGTGTTATGTTTTATCTGTAAATTACATTTGTGATTTGTTCCACTAAAAACTACTGTAACTGGCAATTTTATGTCTAACAACAATAATTTTTGTCTTGTATCACAAAAAAAAACACTGTTTATGTACAGGAAAACACACTTTCTACTTACTCTAAATAGTAAAATACAAAAATTTTCCAAGGTAGTCTGATTAGTAGTTGATTCCATTTAAATAAAATCGCAAAACATAAAATCATTAATTCAATAAAATATGTATGTATAAGGAATTTCAAAAAGATTAATTAAGATTAATTGCTAGTTTGCTATGCTTGAATAACTCATATAACGTTTGAGAAGTGTATATGGTATGAATCTTACTAGACAATTGATCAAATTATTACGTAATATAAAAATTACTTATTACACTACTCATAAAATAAAAAAAAGAGGAATTAGGGAAATATTAATAGTAATAAAGAAAAGATAAAAGCAATAATTATGTCATGTTTGTCTTGTTCATTTAAGTGCTTTCTATTATTATCTTTCTAACTAAACATTTTAGAGGAGTATTGTCTATCGCACCTTTGTAACCGAAATAATGAAAAAAACTAAACATTTGCAACCATTTTCTGATGGAATATTTACTTATATAATTTTCTTAAATATACCAACGTAAATTAATATCTATATTATTGCATAACAATAAGCATAAAACAGTCAGTACCATGTATATTTTCACGTAAATAATGGTAAATTATGAAAATGGTAACCTCGTTTTCCTTTAGCTGCTAAATAAATATAAACTACATGATAGGCTCCTGGTACAAAACAGATGAATCCTGCTAAAAGGAACACCGCTCCCTGCAGGCCAGCTTCAGGTTCTGCCAAGGCCATAGTGCCCGTAGCTAACAATCCTATACCTATAAATAGCAACGTTGTTGCCGCAAGAACCATACGCCAGTTCTCCCTAACCTTAGGGTGACGGAAACAGGATCTGTGTAAATTTTCTTGACTAGCACCATCATAATAGTCTTGTATCAACGAGTCTGAATCCCTAAAACCATTTTTTACCATTCTATAATCTCTATAACAAGGTTGACGTATTCTTAATAATCTTATATGTAATGGTCTTAAAAAACATCCACTTCAACATATATTTTCATTAAAAATCTAAATTCGTAGTACGCTACAACATATTTCTTTAGCTTACCTTGAGGAATCTATTCTGATACTGGCACAATCACCGTTGGCTAGGCTGTTTGGAGATACCGGAGACCTAGTGGTCGTTGCCCCATAGACCTTGATTGCTTCATCCGTCTCTTCCTCAAAAGCATCGTCGATCGAAAACCGTTTCTGTCTCGTAGAAATTCCATTTGACAGACCTAACTGTCTGACTGACATCTTTAAGAAAACGGGTTATGTGGGCCACAAACACGAACTAAAATTGCACAATATGAACAATTGTAAATTACAAACAATGTTTTACTATTATTACCTTAAAAATGTAATCATTTACGCTTGTGTAACAGATTTTCGCCTTCAAAAACACCTCACAAAATTACTGCAGTCCAACAGTTCAACAATCAAAAAACAATAGATGAAGCACAGTAGCAGGATGGCCAATACAATTATCTGTCAATTCACACCCAATAAAAAATTAATGTACTACAATTCGAATTCTAAAAATCGCTACAGCTCGTTCTTCAATTGACGTAATTTAGTCCTATTCGCAGAACACATCCCGCATTAATAATTAAGTCTTTATGCGGTAAATTAAATCAGACGTAATTTATTAATTAAAGTTTATTATTTACGTTTTAAAGGTAAACTAATTTTTTATCGTACGATCGATAATATAGCGACCTGCACACACAGCGTTCACCTAAAAATTATTGTTCACTTGACGTCTCCGACTTGACGTTTGTAATGTCATCCAAGATGAGAGACGTGTCAAATTGAACCGATAAATTCGAAATAATTCGCTTTTAGTGCTTCATACGAACAATGGGGGATGGCCCTAATATTAAGGGTTCGCAGAGCGAACCCGCCATGAAAGGATGGCTCTTCAAGTGGACCAATTATCTCAAGGGTTATCAAAGAAGATGGTTTGTTTTGCAAAATGGGCTGTTATCGTATTACAGGTGAGTGCCAAATTGGTTTTTATTAATAAATTGTTATGTATTACCAACATATTTAATAATATGGAAATATAAGTAATGACTTGTATGTTAATTTTACTGTAAATTTTTAAGTTTCGTAAAAAGATTGCAAATAAATATTCCGATATTTTTGCAATTTTCTTGTATGTGTCTTATATTGTAAAACGCATAACATTTTATGTACGTATAGTTTATTAGCAATTAAAATTAGCCTTGTTTCATTTACACTTGATTTAGTCGTTCTTTTATTAATACTGTTCATAAAATACGTTATCCAAAGTAGAAGAACATGTGTATCTTTGTTATGAATTACAATTTGAGCATTTTAATTGAATATATTATGAAATGCAGCGTAAATTCCGTAATTTATTAAATTATCAAATTTTTATTTAGATATATTGATTCACGAATGTATTTGATTTATTATGAACTGTTTAACAACTATTGCAGGTGTTGTAAATGAATTATTAGTTGTTTAATTAAAATAGGTATAAATGCATTGTCTGTCACTATTTATTTTTTTTATTTGCTTATCTATTAATATTTCAATATTGCCAATTTTAGTAGGTATTTTCATAAAATGTTTATAAATACGTTTGTTATCTGTATAAATCCAGTTTTGTATATTTTATATTATACACTACGCTCCAAAATTCTAGTCATTATTTTGATATAGATGGCACAATTAAGAAAATTTCTATTTTATTAAGAATAACTAATCAAACTGTTAGTTTTATTTCTTATTTTCATTAAAATTTTCAATCAGGAAGTGTTTTAAAATTTTAAACGATGAATAAGAGTAATGCTTTTATCGATTTAATTTTTTTACGTAATTACCATGAAACATAAAGTTTGCTATTTTAACTATTACTGTAATTAGCGTGGTTTAATGGAACAAATTAGCATTCGAAACATGTTTAATTAGAACTCCCACAATGTTTTGCAATAAGAAAAATATTTTATTTTTTCAAATCCAGTCAGTTTCTTGACCAAAAACGTAAAATATAGGAGTTAATAATTCGTGTTTGTTAGGAAAGTTTACGGCTTTGTGACGCGCTTGTTATTCTTAATTTAATTCTTCATGGTTCTCTTTTACTTTTTAGGAATTTTTCTAGCCTTGTCAAAAATTAC
The DNA here is from genome assembly GCA_023690525.1 of Holotrichia oblita. Lineage (NCBI taxonomy): Eukaryota > Metazoa > Arthropoda > Insecta > Coleoptera > Scarabaeidae > Holotrichia > Holotrichia oblita. The sequence continues at coordinate 12,676,539 of CM043023.1, read as the reverse complement.
AAAAATCCACGAATAAATATGTAGCAATCGGAAAATTGCGATAGTAAATGATTACAAAATAAACAATTATTATTTTCAAATATTGAACGCAAAAATTCAAACAAAATACTTTGTAAGGTAAAAAAACTACAACTAAAACTTCGGGAGTAACTTATGTGAAGTTTGCCTGGTTACTTCCTTCCATGTTACAATGTAGAACATAAATACATATGGAGTTATTTTTAGAAAGAAACATAATACTGGAAAGTACACGTGATCACAAAATATACAGGGGGTATTATTAGTGCGATATTTTTCGATATTATTACGCATGGTATAAGAAAGATGTACGGTCAAAAGATTTTTTTATATAAGGTGCATAGAAAAGTGTAAAATTTAGCTATTATATTACGCATTGACTACTTCGTTCCTTGCAAAGAAAGCTAATGGAGTTGCTTAGCAGGAGGGAAGTTTTTGTGGGAGATACATGTTATTTGCTCTGTAACTGTCACGTGAAACTATGCAATTAATATACAGTGCATTCGTAAAGTAGCGGATAAATGTAATAAATATTAAAACGATAGTTTTTAAAAGAAACCCTCGGACGACTCGTTTTTTTATTTTTATTTTAGAGTTTTTTTACGTGAAACTGAAATATACAGGGTTTATCAAAAAACAGATATGACATCATCGCATTCTAATCAAAAAAGTGTCTGTGTTTTCATAAATAGCCGAGATATCGTGATAAAACGGAAATGGGAAAAATCGAATTTTCACGGATAACTCGAAACCGAAAGCCGATAGCCAAATTTGGTTTTCCCCATCATCCTTTACTCGAGAAAAACAGATCGAGGATACCTGGACCGTTTTTTGATACCTCTTATAGTTACCGAGATCCCCTATTAAAACATCGAAGTTTGTCCACCCTGTACTGTAAGAAAACAAAAAATTTGCTGTTTAATAATAATAGTACTAACATTGTTGCTTTTGTTCTATTATTTTCAGAGAATTTATCGCAAAATGTTATTTTATTGACGTAATGTTTTCCAAATGCTTTTTTGCTGAAAGTTATCTTGAAATTTCGTAATCGATTTTTACTATGTTTGATTTTCCAGTCAAGATTTAATAACTTTTAATGATAATTATGTTTAGCATAGATAATTTACTTAAATGGTAAACCCGACCTAATAGGATTTTATGGTTATATACATACACAGACATATTTTTAAGACTACATACTAGAGTTACATGTTATTAATCAGGCATATTAGCTGGTATCCTCTGAAAGTCGACGCCTCCAGATATAAGGCGCCGATACCGTTCCGATCCGTTTTTGTGTTGCAATTACTCTAGTTTTGAATTTGAAGTATGACAATTTCTAGAAGCTGAGTTAATCCTGTCGATCCTTTCCGGATGGTCCCAAGAAACAATAGACTTACTCGTAAACAACTTTAAAGATTTTAGTGTATAATACAACTTATGAAAGGACGAACTGAATATACGCATAGTATTCAGAGACATAGATTTGTGTTTAGAGTTTATTGTTATGAAGGCTACAATGATTACAGAAATTAATGTATCATTATGAATATCATAAACTGGTCGATATCCGCAGTCGTTAGGCCAGTGATGCGGCAGATTGCTGATGGAGTCCGGGGTTCAATTCTCCGAGGGAACGGTGTCATATTTCTCTCGGAGAATTGTATCTTAATCGATCCACCATTCGCTATTGGGAGTAAAGTGATTAACAGCGCAGTATTATAAACGGCAATGTGCTGTAACAAGACCATTTGAAACCATTTATACACACGTAAAGTACACAGCAAACAGCAAGAGTTGCACAGTAGTCAGCCCCCACCACAGATTAAAAAAAAACCAAAAGCTGAACACCTTTATAATAAATGAAATGCTCAAAGACAAATAACCATTTTCTAGAAGAATTAGTTCTCTGATTTTTTAAACACGTGGATAGTATTTACTTAAAATTACTGGGGGACCTGCATTAGTGAATAAGCCTAGCTGTGAAATTCTTTCTAAAATCTAAACTTTAATAAATAGACAGTTAATGTTAATGTAACTACATAGGATGATTCGCCGGGAACTGCATCGATGGATTGCGGAAAAACTATAGCTAGGAGTGATCTGAAATGTTGGTACTATATAAAAGATATTATTCTTAAATGTTAATCTAAGAACTCTAATAGTAAGTTAGTATTATAGTAGGAGTCTAGTCTCAAAGTCCAGGCTAAGCTTTAATGTGATATTATGTAAGTGTTGAAATATTTCTTGTTGATCATAAAACTTGGGTGAAATTAATCGAACCTGCGACAAAAGTCCAGTATTATCCGACGTTATAGATAAAATGTATAATTTTCACTAAGTTACAGAATTGCAAGATCTGAACAAGCAAAAATACTGGCAGAAAATTTGACAGAATGCAAACGATATTATTCTTAAATGTTACGGTTGTCCTACAAAATAATCTTGCGGAAAATTAATGATTTGGCAAATGACGTTTAAAGGAAATCTGAAAAAAATAAAATCAAATTATTTCGCGATCCAATTTGACGAATCGAACGATGTAGCAAGCGTTGCAACATTGTTTATCTATATTAGATATATCTTTCAGAATTCCATTCAAGAAAATGTAAGCTTAAATATTTGCTGAAAAAAAAAACTCATTGATTTATGTTCTGCTAATAATATCTATGCGAGAAAGGATTTTCAACATATATTTACCTAGAAGAGCAATACAGAAACAGATTAGATGCAGGCACTGATCTAAGCCTCAAACTTTCATACATTGAACCTAACTTTAAATTTCTTTGTTTCACCAAACAGGCGCAGATATCCCATTAAGGATTTAATTTAGAATCAGTTGTTGTTCACTGTCATTAAACAACAGAATTCCCGTTTTATTTATAGCTTACCGTTGACGAATATGTTTTACTACTCCTAAATTAATTTTTTATTAATTTTTTTTTAGTGTTTATTTAGTGCTTCTTCGATATTTTCTAGTTTTATCACATTAGAAAATGGATTTTTATAACTGCAGCTAAAAATATAAATCTTAAAATAGACACAAAGATATTAGTATGGTACCTGTAACTACCAATTTAGTTGTATCAAGAAATTCCTCCAACGACAAGAAGCGTTAAGCACTACCAAACCTCAAAATTTAATTTAATTTAATTTCCTGTTCTAAGTAGAAACCTACAATTTCTTTTACATGGTTCGATTAGTCTTCTAACTTAGAGTTTAGACAATCTAAGTTATGGTAACGTATCTATTATAGTATTGCGAAGAATACAGAAGGTTATGATATTTACATTTTAGATTTTAATGGTATTTGTATCATGCAAAACCAGTTACAGGGTCAAGATAACATCATTACCTAGGTAAAGGTTCTTTTTTATTGATCATTAAGTAGCTAATTTAATATATGTAAGGATTTTGCAGTGTAATGAAAGGCTATGAAAATGATCTGTTTTGCAAATAAAGCTATTACAATAATTGAATTTAAATGAAATCCCGTTGGGAATTTGAGAAGTAAAGTCTAAACAGTGTACAGGGTGGGCAAATTTCGATGTTTTAATAGGGGATCTCGGTAACTAGAGGTATCAAAAAACTGACCACGCATCCTCGATCTGTTTTTTCGAGAAGAGGATGATGATGAAAACCAGATTTGGCTATCGGCTTTTGGTAAATATAGTATCAATAGTTTAAGTTGATTATTTGATTGTTGCTTCACCTTAACATTATAAATTTGCGATGGCTTATGAAAATTACGAAAAGTATGATATGTTGGAATGCTTTATTCTCAATAATAATAATGCTGAAGCTGCATGTGAAAGATATTTTAATCGTTACCCGGAAAGAAGGCAACCTAATAAATCTATTTTTGGAAGACTGAAAGATAATCTCATTAATTTTGGCACATTCAACAAATCAAGATCGAAGAATTATAATAAGGAAGATAGTGAGGAAGTTACGGTCAATGTTATTGAAATGGCAGTGGCAAATCCTTCAATCTCAAGCCGTCAAATTGAAGTGGAATTGGGTATATCACGACGACGTGCGTTATCAGTTTTGAAGAAACATAAGTTTAGGGCATACAAAGTGAGAAAACAACAGCAGCTCCTATTGACTGATCCTGAACGACGCTTAGTTTTCTGCAATTGGTATCTTCAACAAATTCAGGAGGATCCATCATTTTTTAGAAAAATTATTTGGACGGATGAAGTCTACATTAGCAGTGCCGGAATTTTTAACCGACACAATGAACATTGGTGGTCTGATGTTAACCCCTACCGTGCCGTCCATGTTCAAAATCAGGGTCGATTCGGCTTTAGTGTTTGGTGTGCCCTATTTGACAATCGTATTCTGGCATACCAAATTTATCAAGAAAAATTAAATGGTCAACGGTATTATAACATCATAAACCAACATGTAGTAGAAGAGTTTTTGGAAGAACTGCCTTTGAACGAGATAAAAAATGTATTTTTCCAGCAAGACGGCGCACCGCCCCATAACACTGGAATAGTCTCAGGATTGCTCACTGAAAATTTTGGAGACAACTGGATAGGCACGGGCGGACCAGTAAGGTGGCCACCACGTTCGCCGGATTTGTCACCCCTAGATTTCTTTTTCTGGGGACAACTTAAAGACCGGTTATACAAACAAACTCATAATAACATTAACGAACTGAGAGAGAACTTTATACAGTGTCTTAATTCTGTTTCTTGTATTCATATTCACAATGCACTTCGGAGCGTTTCGAGACGGTGTAAATTATGTATTGTAAATAATAGGCGCCAGTTCGAACATCTATTGTAAATAATTTTTAATCATGTTTTAATTTATTCTCAACATGAAATTTAAAATATGTGTGACTCATCGATCTTCATTTGTTAAAAGTTCCAAAATTAATGAGATTATCTTTCAGTCTTCCAAAAATAGATTTATTAGGTTGCCTTCTGTCCGAGTAACGATTAAAATATGTTTCACATGCAGCTTCAGCATTATTATTATTGTGAATAAAGCATCGCAACATATACTTTTCGTAATTTTCATAAACATGAGATTATCTTTCAGTCTTCCAAAAATAGATTTATTAGGTTGCCTTCTTGTGAATTATTGTATAAAGCATCGCAACATATCATACTTTTCGTAATTTTCATAAGCCATCGCAAATTTATAATTTTAAGGTGAAGCAACAATCAAATAATTAACTTAAACTATTGATACTATATTTATAAACCTACTGACAGATTCATGTATGTTGAATGACACACGCCTACTAACAAAAAGCAATGAAATGATGAAAATCAATGGAAAATGTTAATTTTTTGCTATAATACAGCTGAAAACGAACGAATAGACCCCACATGATATATATCATTGAAATGGCCAAAAAATAATAATAATTTTAATGATATCATAGCCAACTATATGTTCCATATAAAAAAATACAACTTTATGTCCTACCTCGAATTTCGAAAATTTTTTCAAAAATTCTCTAACGCCATTGCATTCTAATCAAAAAAGTGCCTAAAGAACGTAAAAGTCATTTTTGTCAATTTTCATAAATAGCCGAGATATCGTGATAAAACGAAAATGGGAAAAATCTAATTTTCAGGGATAACTCGAAACCGAAACCCGATAGCCAAATCTGGTTTTCATCATCATCCTCTTCTCGAAAAAACAGATCGAGGATGCGTGGTCCGTTTTTTGATACCTCTTATAGTTACCGAGATCCCCTATTAAAACATCGAAATTTGCCCACCCTGTACAATGTTTGGTTTATAATAATAAACTAGGCAGAAGTATCGAAAATGCAACGTAACTGAAACTAGTGACGCTTCTTTAACTCCAAACAATAGAGAATTGAATTAGAGTTAAAAAACAATTAATGCATTAGATCAGCGGTTCCCATCAGTAGTTTTCCTCCTTGAAAACATCTTGTATAAGCATTAGTAATAGTAAAGAAAGCGATAAAACTCGATTGTTATTAAAATTTATTTTCCATGTCGCATAATAGTTCATAACAAAAAAATAAAACATAATAAACATAAATTAATACAAAATTAATTTAGGAATAATAAAATATTTGCATCACAGTAAGCTAAAAATAAAACAGAATTATGTTTAATCACAGTGAACAACAACTGGTTCTAAACTAAATCCTTAATGGGATATCTGTGCCTGCTTGGTGTAACAAAGAAGTTTAAAGTTCGGTTCAATTTCTGAAAGTTTGAGGCTTAGATCAGTTGCTCCATCTAATCTGTTTCTGTATTTATCTTTTAGGTAAATGTATGTATGTTGAAAATCCTTTCTCGCATAGATATTATTAGCAGAACATAAATCAATGGTTTTTTTTCAGCAAATATTTAAACTTACATCTTCTTGAATAGAATTCTGAAGGATATATCTATCAATCAAATCAAATCAATGGTTTTTTTTTCATCAAATTGGATCGCGAAATGATTTGATTTTATTTTTTCAGATTTTCTTTAAACATCATTTGCCAAATCATTAATTTTCCGCAAGACTGTATTGTTTTATAGGACAACCGTAAATTTTGTTTATCTTGTCTTTTCCAAGCATGTACGTCTCTTGCATTCTGTCTAATCAATTTTTCTGCCAGTATTTTTGCTTGTTCAGATCTTGCAATTCTGTAACTTAGTGGAAATTATACCTCAAGAGCCAATATGTCGTTATCTTCGTTACGTTAGGGTGTAATGATGTGGCTGTGGTCGGGCTCGCAAGACCATAACGTAATGTTGCCCTTTGGTCGCAGATTCGATTAATCTTAGTTAAGTTTTATGGTCAACAAGAAATATTTCAACACTTACATAATATCACATTAAGATTTAGCTTAGACTTTGAGACTAGGCTTTTATTGTAAGACTAACTTTACTATTGGAGTTCTTAGTAGACTCGGCAATGCGGGGTAATTTTCAATGCAGTCCGCAACGAAGACGAGGTGGCACGAAAACTCGAGCGTCCGTATCAAAGAACACTTGTTCAGTATTATTCCAGTGATTGTTGTGAGTGTTTATCAGTACACACATACTAAGAAAATGTCGCATTTAGATACGTTTCGGAAACGGCGTATTTCGAAGAAACTAGAACACATAATAGGGAATATGCTGGATTTAGAACGCAAAATTGATAGAATTAAATATGTAAGGTGTGACGTATACCAGCAACTGAAAGTGTGAACGCCACCTAGAAAGTATAAAACACTGTTCTGCAATCCGTGGCAAACGATACAGCGAACAATTAACATTTGATATAGGTGTTTGTTTTATTCTATGTAATCTATCGTTCACTTTGATAGACCAAGAAGTATTTATTTCCTTCTAGAGCGAGTAGTCGGATTATACATTACCAAGTTGGATATGGATAAGAAACGTTATGCCATCTGCTCGTGACTATGAGAGGTGGTGGACATTAGAATGTTTATTTAAACAAAAATATGTAATAAGGATTTGGAACAAAGCACATGCTTTATAAGGAAATTCAAATTTCGGCAACCTGTATTTTGGAAAGGATACATTTTTGGACATATTTTAGATTACACCCTTTGTTCAATGTTAATAAACTCCCATGAAATTCAATTCTGTAATGTGCAATATTATTTTAATAATGTCCGGTGTAAAAAGCCTAAAAATGAGACCTATAAGAGTTAATTCACGGCAATATTGACCGAATGAAAATACTATTTATACTTTTTCTACTTGAAGTTGTTTAAACAGCTACGTAATTGTCACAACCGCCTCTACTGGTTTAGTAGTAATACATATTAGATGGACTAAACACACGCAACGTTCCCAGTTGGAATGTGTAAAAGATAGCAAGTGTATTAATAGATCAAATAATTTAGAAGACTTGAAAACGTGTACAAGTTTAGAAGTAGAAAGTAATATTTTGGACAAATTTGAATTACAAGTTGGTTTAGTACAAAATACTTCTCAGAGAACGTTTGATTGAAGTAATATAATAATAATTTTATATAAATGATAATTGCAATTTCTATTTATTTATTTTCACACATTACATACGCGCAGGTATTAGTATCTAGTTAGGATAAAAAGGATGGCGACTGAAATTGTGAAAATCGAAAAATTGACACTCTGGTTCTCCAAGGCCTAAGTTTGGAGGTTTTGTGTTAAAAAATCTGCTTGAAAAGTTCTTGCTTCGGATTTTTGGGATTGCCATGGAGTAATGATGATTGATTTTCTGGATAAGGCTGGTACAATAGTTGCGAACTATTATTCGACATTACTGACCACTCTATGAGGAAAAAAGTATGGAGAGGAGACGCGGAAAGTTATACAAGGATGTTTTATTTTTGGAGGACAATGCTCCTGTACACAAACCGCATGTTGCCATGCAAACAATTCGTGATTTAAGGTTCGAATTACTCGAACGCGCCCCTTATTCACCAAATCTGGCTCCGTCCGACTGTCATGTCTTTCCTCAAGTGAAAAAAGTTTAAAAGCTTGTAAATTTTCTTCCAACGGAAAGGTGATAGAAGCTATGCAGGCCTAGTTTGCAGAGCCAGATAAAATTTCTTTTTGAAAGATCTAGAGGTGTTGCAGATTCGTTGTAATAAAGTATCAGAGGAGAATATTATATGTTAAATAATAAACTATGTTGTCTTTTAAATTTTGTTTGCTTCTATAGTAGGCTAAGTATTTGTCAATATCACGTCGTAAATATCAACATTAGCAAAGATATACTAACAACTGAAAATGAATAAAAAATAATTACTTGTAAAAGTGGTATTATTAGACGTTTATTTCCTCAATATATGTACATACATCAATTAGTTCTATACCAGTTTATATACGTTTCGGTTATGGTGTCTACTTTATTTACGTAGTTCGATACTATAAAAAATGTTCTCTAATAATAATATTCCCAGATGCAATAAACCAACTTCCAGCGAACTTTATAATAAAACGACAATAAACCATAATTATGACATTTTGAACTGTTTCCTTAGTAACACAAATAGTTAAGTTTATTAGTTACATCGAGCTTGTCATGTAAATGTGCCGTTAATCGTCTAACTTGGGAACTCTAACTCAAAGACAATTTTTATTTTCATATTATTAAATTTATTGGATTTAGGAACAATTTACTTAACATTATTTTTTTAACGTTTGTGCTGCATATTTATGGCGAAACTTTTTTTGAAAATTATTGTTGATGTTTATATTTAATCGAGTTACTTCTAACTTCATGAATATTAAATGATATCGGCTTCCACGGTCTGAGTCTCTGTTATGAGGGCTTCCGGGTTTTGACCGCGTTATAGTAAAGTACATATAAAAATGAAATAAAACAAAAATGAAAATGAAAAATACAAAAAATATATACAGAGTGGTTGATTTTTCATTGTGCACTCATTATTTCCGTTAGGGACAAAATATTTAAAAAAATTGAAAACTAATCTTTTACAATTTTGTATGCTCTCTCTAATTACGTAAAATACAATGCCATACTTTAAAAAACAAAAGAGGAGCGAATGAGTTCGGTTTTTTTAAATTGAACACCCTGTATTTTTTTGGTTATTCAGATAGTGTATTAAATTTTGAATATGACCTCATTTTTATTTTACCGCTTTAGGCAATAAATAGCCTCATGATGACGAAAACGCGAATTACTCAAATAGGCTTTGGAAATGAGATTGATGGGTAAATGTCAGTTTGTACGCCACTTGACATAATAGTTTAGAATAATCGCTGTCTATCGTTTATTATTAAATTGAATACATCAAAAAATGTATTCAAATAAAATGAAAAATGAATGTACAAATACCGAGATATCAACTTTCTCGGCATTTGTAACGTGTTGTTTGTTACGTTGCTTTTATTTATCAAATGATAATTGCAGACAAGCAGTAAATTTATATTACAATCGATACTCTGATCGAAGGCAATCACACTACAATACGTTTAGAAATTTGCATAATTTGTTATTACATTGTGGAAGCTTAACAAAAATAAGAAACGCTAGAAATAGGAATGATAAAAAAAACGGGTCGATGGCCGCAGTGGTTAGGCGGCTGACTATCGTTGTGGGAGGACGATAGGTGCCGGGGTTCAATTTTCTGGAGGGACGGTGACATTTTTTCAGAGAGTTTAATCCCGGATCGACTTGCCATTCGCTGTTGGGAGCAAAGTGATTAACAGCGCGGCATCATAAAAGGCGATATGATGCTGTCACAAAGCCATTTAAACACAACTTACACACATTAAACTACACCGCAAGAGTTGCAGTGATAGCCAGACAAGTAATACAGCTTACGGAGTCACAGCAACTAAGCACCCACCACACATTAAAAAAAATATATACATCAAAAAGCAAACAACGTGGCCAATTTTAGAATCAATATAGATCATTCTTTTTTTTATCAAGTTAAACTCTTGGTTAGGCTTTTGTGCTGTATTTTTTTGTTCAGGTCGTGGAACAGAATTGTTAGAACTTGTCCTATACTCTCCAAATTGAACGCTCGTATACAGTATAAAGAATAAAAACCTTGTTTTTAATTGTACTTAGTGCAGCAAAGTGATTAACAGCGCGGCATCATAAAAGGCGATATGGTGCTGTCACAAAGCCATTGAACACAACTTACACACACAAACTACACCGCGAGAGTTGCAGTGATAGCCAGACAAGTGATACAGCTTACGGAGTCACTGCAACTAAGCACCCACCACACATTAAAAAAAAACGATGCACAAGAAAATGATGAAATAAACATTTTGGCGTATTTTATCCGTATTCGTCTACAATCCATATTCGTCTACGCGAAACGCTATATTAGAACTTGGCGTCACCAGATACAAAATAATAAAAATTCTTAAGAAGCATAAAATGAGACCTTTTAAAATACACTTAGTACAAAATTTGCAGTTGAGTAATTTCGTTTTCGTCATAATGAGGCCATTTATTGCCTAAAGAGGTAAAATAAAAATGAGGTCGTCAAAATTTAATATACTATCTGAATAATCAAAAAAATATAGGGTGTTCAATTAAAAAAAAAAACCGAACTGTCATTCGCTCCTCTTTTGTTTTTTAAAGTATGGCATCGTATTTTACGTAATTAGAAAGAGCACATAAAATTGTAAAAGATTAGTTTTCAATTTTTTTAAATATTTTGTCCCTAACGGAAATAATGAGTGCACAATGAAAAACCAACCACTCTGTATACAACTTACTCAAACTCGACGTTTAGCCACTAATGTAAGTGGCTTCTTCAGGAGTAAAACTAGGTGAGGGGGTTAGTGGCGAAACGTCGAGTTTGAGTAAGTTGTATATATATTTTTTGTATTTTTCATTTTTGTTTTATTTTATTTTGTATTGTATGACAGAATTATTAATTTTCCAGCAAGATCACCCGATCTGACAATTTTAGATTATTTTATCTTTCCATATTTGAAGAATACCATTTTCAAGACCAGACATCATACAATCGCAGAACTTTGCAATGGATTGCTGTGCTGATATAATCCCTCAACACCTTGTAAATGGTTTTGAGAGTATGAAACGTAGAGCTCGTCTGTCTTCAAAATAATGGACAACACTTTCAGCATCATCTTTAGTAGTATTATAACTTTTTAATTTAACTTATATAATAAACATTTTCTCTAAAGTAAAGTAAGTTTTATACATCGCGGTGACATACGAACCAACGAACTGTCAAAGTGACGCACTGTAGCACTGTTACCAATCATAGAACAAAATCATGGCCATCTCTAATCAGGAAAGTTTTTGAAAGCATGGTATATATGTACTTTACTATGACGCGGTCAAAACCCGAAAGTCCTTCATGAATATTGATTTTGAAGTATGAATTTGCATAAAATAATTCTAGCAAAGGTGCCAACCCTTTTTCCTTTTGACCCGTAGCCTTTTTGCTAAAGTAATTACACTAACTTAAATGATATTTTGTGGCATCTTACTGTATATAAACGGAAACTACACACGGATTACAACGGTAAAGATGCCAAATTTTTAGACATAATTCAACACAAACAGTCAATTTTGGGAACCTTTTTTATCATAGTAATGACCATCAAACGCTGCGCAAAAGTCATCATTATCACTAGGGATAAGTCAGAGCTATAATCTAATACGGTATTAACTTCATTGATGTTAATAGGACGTCTTTTTTCGGGATTTTCATCTTATACTTATTTCTTTTTCTTCTGCGATTTATTTTGCTTCTCTAATTTTTCATTTAATATTTTTGGTTTTTTTTTATCGTACTGACGAAGTAGCTATTTCTACGATGTACTTCCTGGGATTTAGTAAAACGTGGTATTACAAGAATGAATGAAATTCCTTCAAGGAATATTACTTTTAAGTACCTACTTGATGCGTGGTCGCATCCTGAGAGAAGCTAGGAAACTCCCCAATAGATTATTTATCACTTTGAATATTTAGTTGAAGGGCTTCTAAAGTATTGGCACTTTTTTGTTCGATCTGATTATCTCACATTGAAAAATCGTACCTCGGCATTTTGCAGATATATTCCGCGTACTTAGAAACATAAAATCAGAAAGTTCCCAACAATTCACCAAACTGAAGCCCCAATCTTTCTCTTAGAATGGGTACGAAGCCTGCTCAATATTGGTTGCAATATGTTTTAAGAGGCTTGAAAAACCTTCTGTCAAAAAGGTGCAATCACTGTAACTGAACAAACACAGCAGCGTAATGTTATTCTCAGATAGAAAGGCTTAGAAATTATCTTCGCTGTAGTAGAATATATAGTATAGTAGAATATCGGATCTGTTTTACGGTAAAAAGTGGACAAAAATATAGGACTTTTTACAAAAGCTAACTAGGGCGGCATTTTAATTAATGGTTTTGTCGACATATGGTTGACAAATTCTGCGTATAGCGTACAGTGGGAGGAAGTACCCTCTATTGCTTTTGTGGTCTTGCTATTTAATTGCAAACCGGTCTCATCCATAGTAAATATCTTTCTATGTTCTTCATTTAAATCAAATTTTTGCAGCGTTTCTGATAACAGGAAAAGTATGCTTTCACTTCTGCACGATTCATTTCTACGTATCAAGCAATTGTTAACAACGAACACTAGATAATGACAATTCAGGATTTCGCTTAATGAATGAATTAAACCATTCATATTCAGTGATCTGTCTCTCGTGGTTAAATTTATAGTAGGTACTGAGATGTGTATGGTTTGTTATTCTCATGGGCAAAGCTAAAAGGTGAATGGCTAATTTTGGTAGACGAATAAGCCTAGCCAGCCTTCCCTAATTTTTTTAATGTAGACAGTACCAGTTTTTTTCATTTTCTATTCCGAGACAACCAGTAGCTTCTAATTTTTTTGGATAAGATGCCAGATTCAGGCTTAAAATGGAACTTTGAAGATCATATGGAATGAGGTGAAATTTAATTTGGGCGGTCCTGTCTAAGGGTCATATTTATAGTCCGTGCTTGAGGTTGTGTCGATGCTTGAGCACGCGATTTTGACAGATTTGTAATGACATTTATGTCAAAATCGCGTGCTCAAGCATCGACACAACCTCAAGCATGGACTATAAATATGACCCTAATTTATTCTAATTTAGTTATAAAATTAGATAGTTTTATAAGGACAATATTTTTGCGAATGATCCGCTTATTGGATTCTTACGTTTTAATTGATAACAAAGACAAAATACTTGACAAAGATATTCATATAAAGAGCATTTTTTCCATTGGAACCACGTATATCGGACGTATATTTTTAAAATGGCTCAATATCGATAGCACAAAAGGTTAAGGTGAACATTTTATTGTAACAATAAAATCTGGCAGATCTGAGAGAATTTATAGGACGAGTGTATTTTATTAGGGAAGATACTTAACCTTAACAGATGGTTTTATTTTCCTTTTCTTGGCATCGCTTCGAAAAAGTAGTATATCTGATAAAATGTACACTAAAACCTTACCATCCCTTCGTTAAATGTTGATGTTATGCAATATCATGTAAACGAAAAGCTGCATACAAATTGCGTATTGTTATTTTTATTTGGATACAACACTATTGTGTAAAGTATCCTGTTCGGACTACTTTAGAATTCAATAAAATTCTTGCATATATCATACAAAGTCCAAAGGTGTATAAAATGCGTATCACTCATTTCATTTAATCAAATTAATATTGTACCTAGTTTTCGTCAACTGCATTTTTTTTTACAATAACTCTAGCACCGTAGTCGCTAGAATTATGCACTTTTTTAATTTTTATAAATCTGTGGCGAACGCTAGTTACAGTAGCTTACGTTCACAGTGAAACGATACTGTGAGAGACTGGCGACAAGAGTGACGACTGATATAAGATGTTGCATCTCAACTCTATCAGCATAAACGCTAAGCTTTGACAACAAGTTCTTGTTTCTGTCGCTATTATAGCTTGTGTGTAATTGTGTTCAATTGCCTTGTTACAGCACTATCTCAATGTTTATAATGCTGCGCTATGTGCCACTTTGCAATCCCTCGCAACAGTGAATGGTATATATGTAGATTGATACAATCTTCCGAGAAAAATTTCACCGTCCTTTCGGAAAATTGAGTTCTGTCCCGCCTACTATTGCGGCTATTGACCACTGAAAATAGCTTCAAACAGCTTATTTCGAAAGCCATCCTTATTTTCCAATTTCAAGTACTGATTGAGATGATTTATCTTTTCTTCTTTTAAATAATCACACATTCAATGTGCAACCGAATCTAATTATTTTACGGGGGATTTTTTGTTGGTATCGGTATATCAGTTATAGTTCGTACGTGAATAGTGTTAAGACAAGTATCTGTACAAGTTAACAACACTATAAGAAATAGACGAAAGGCACATAATATCAAAGCAATTGGTAGATCATCTAAATCGCAAGAGTCACATTCTGTGTCATTTATTTCTATGCAGTTTTGAATTAGGCTTAGAATAAAAACTGAATACAAGCTTGGGATAATCTGACGGTTTTTTTGATATGCTAAATCATCCATTCCCTTACTAGGGCGTTTCGACAGAAAGGAATAATAATAAAGATATAGAAAAAAATTATTTCAAAGATTGTTTCTTTTTGAAGTATTTTTTGGAATCGCAAATGATGGGTCAATAACTTCAGAAGAACTGACAACATAATGAAAAAAAAGTCACCAGGCCCACAACGTATGGTAAGAACCCCCGAAAACATAGAGATGGTGAGGCAGGCGTTCAATAGGTGTCCTTCGTGGTCTGCCCGAAAACATGCAATTAAAGTGAATATGAAGCAGGAATCGGTTAGGAAAATTGTACATAAGGATTTAAAATTTCACCCATACAAAATAAAAAATTGTTCAGAAACTAACTAAGAGAGATTTTGAAGCTCGCGAGGATTTCGCTACGAGAATGCAAATGATTATCGAAGAAAATGTGGACTTACAACTTTTAATAAGCGACGAAGCTCATTTTCACTTGGATAGGACAGTTAATACACAGAACTACAAGTACTGGGCTCCTGAAAATCCACGAAATATCCATGAACGATCACTCCATTCTGATAAGATCACAATGTGGTGCGCCATTGGCATTATTGATCCCTACTTTTTTGAAGAGGATGGGCGTACAGTCACCGTTTATTCTAATCGCTACGTTCAGATACTACAAAACTTTTTAATGCCAGAAGGTCTCCAGACCTGTCAGTTTGTGACTTTTTTCTGTGGGGTTATTTGAAAAGTTCACAAGCCTCGTAATTTGGACGACATAAAGGATTTCATTCGTCAGGAAATCATGACTACTGATCAAGCAATGTTGAATCGTGTGATGAATGATTTCAGGCAGAGGGTCGAAAACTTCATTTTGGTGTTAATAAATCTCTATTATCTTGAACATGCTCTGTCCAATTCCCGGTTGTTTGAATATAAAAATTTTCTTTATGAGTTTTACAATAATAACTTCGAAATGTTTAATTATTTTAGTATACCAGTATTTAATGCAAAATTGTGAAGGTATGACGTTTTATAGATTGATAAAAGTATGTGCATTAGAAGTAAGTAGATTAGAATTATTATTATTATTAACAACAATATTTGAAACAATTGAAATACAGATATAGAATAAAATTTGTTCACCAAGTTGAATAAAATTCAAATGTCTCTAAAAGTGATTCCTTTTCAAATATTTTAAAGTTTGTGTAACTTCTGTACCTACGTAATTATGTATGTATATAGAAAAATGAGAAACTATCGACTAAGTAACAGGAATTTCTGGCGATAGACAATATTTACTGAACTTTGAAACTGAGTTACTGCATACCGTGTCATTTTATAATTGCCTAGTTACTTACAACTTGTTGCATAATATTTTAATTATATTGATATTTTTATATTCTGTCACACATTTTTAAAAAGTTACATAATACAATTCGAAGGCAAAGGTATTCAAAACACTAAATTAAAAAATATCATATATGAATGACGTACATATTTTTGTTTTTCTATCCAATGAATTTAACTTTGTTTACGATACATAACTGTTGGTGTTCATTAGTTACTACACCTTCTACATATCACAATAAGAAAAAAATCTCATTTATTAGATTTGATGACCGGGGTACTGGGTAATGTACTGGGCCTCTTCTGAACACCTATACCTACTGGGCCTCCAATACAGTGAAATGTATTAATCTATCAAACTTTAAGTGACCAACGATGTTGACCATCTATTATTCTCAAAAACTACGGACTTTCTGTATCATACTACAAAATATTGTACTAATTAACAGGTTTTGTGTACTTCATTGGTAAATCCTCGAAACTTACTTTTGCACAACTAAACTGCACTATTGCAAAAATTGCACCTGATTTTTAACGACATAAAAGATGATACAAAAACTTGATTATGGCATCTTTACATTTATACGTTACGTTTATTAATGCAAATTAGTGTTTACTAAGTAATGTAATCAAAAGAGGTGTCACTTTTAGATCATATCAAGGTTAACATTTCGATAAAATATTACGTGATATGTAGTAAAAATAAGAAATATAATTTAATCTACCCTTAAATCTGACAGTATACCTTTTAACATGGTTTTCTTTACTTTATAACACCACGTATAACTTTTATATACTGTATACATTTTTTATTCGCTTTGTTTATTGATTTTTAATGTCACGAGGTTACACAACCTGTTCAAATTATAAAGGTTAGTGCCCTTGTTTGCTGTTGTAATTACTTCGTAATTAATATATTATTAATGCAAGAGAGCTTAATGTTTCCAACAGTATTGTAGTCAATGTTTTGCGGTACAACATTAACCTTGACTCTATTACACCAATATTGTATAATATGTATTTTCTGCTAATGTTACCGGTAATTATTGCGTAGTTATTTTCTATATACAGAGTGATGAATAATAATAAATCTTTTCAATATTACAAATTAAATAGAATTCCTGTTGTTCTTGTGAAATATAATAGTGATATTAGTTATTGTGAAAATATTAACTAAGTGAAGTAAATGATGAAAAGTGTCCGAATAAAAGTAATTTAGTACAATTTCATAACATTAAAACTAATTTTTTTTAATACCCTGATCCATTAACCGATCTATGCACGGGCCATTTCTCGATAATGACTTAATTGGTACATCTAGTACAGGCTGGTCAGATAAGAATGCAAAGTGCTGTATCTCTGAAACTATTCGTCGTAGAGACTTGCGGTAAAAATTTCTAAGACTAAAGTGGTCAAAGAACACCGTGGAAAATATTTTCAGATTTTCAAGATGGTCGCCAGAGGGCGTAACCGGCATCTTAAATCTTTAAAGTGATTTTCACTAAAATCCACCCAGTAAATGTTACCCAAAAATATATGTTTTTTAAAGCTAAGCTTTACTCGAGTAATTTTTGTTTAACACTTTTTGACGTATCTATTAAAATAAAGTGGTGGGGAGTAATTCAATGTTTTTTTAAACAAACACCTGTAACTCCTAAACGACTGAACTGATTTTAACAAACTTGGTCTCATTGAAAAAAGCATTTGTTATTCCATCAAACCTATCTTACCTGTGATATGTCTATTTCCTAGTGATGCCGCTAGAGCGCGCTTTTTGATATAATAACAGAAAATTGCAAAATTCTTTAAAAAATTAAATACAATAATATGACTTTTTTTTCATAAAAATGTAGCGAAGTGATACCTAAATAGGCTAGTGAAAACCGTATTTCGATATCTTATTCGTAGCCTGAAATATCGCAGAAAGAAGATTTAGTTATCATATAGTTTTAAAAGATTCAATTGCATAATTTATAATTTTTAAATAATATAACTATTCTTAGTTCGAAAAATTAAACAAACGTGTAGGGGCATAATAAGACAAAAAGACTGATTATGAAATAAACTTAATGCCTTCTTCAATGCTCGAAATGGTCTTCCATCACACTCAATGCATTGTTGGAGCCGCTCATGCGTAGACATTACAACAGTTTCAATTTCTGCTCTTGACAGGCTACGAATGGCTTCTTGTATTTTCATGGCGGCTCTCGTTGTTAGTGGAATTTGGTAAACAATATCTTTCAACCGACCCAAGTGATAGAAGTTCAAACAGGTGAGGTCTGGGGATCGGAGAGGCCAAGGAAATAGACGTCCTCGCCCAATCCACCTCTGGCGATATCTTAGATCTTCTTCTTGAGAAATGTGCTGGACAACCATCTAGTTGCAAAACATATTTTTCCGTAATTACAAGGGCATATCTTCCAATAAAATAGGCAAATGGTTTACCAGAAAATCAAGAAACGTGGCACCGTTTATTGGTTGATCAAATAAATAGGGACTTATAATAGTTCCGCCCAGGATACCACACCACATATTGAGACTCCAATGGCTTTCATATTGGACCTCGCGCAACTAGTGAGGATTGTTGTCAGACCAATAATGCATATTATGCAAATTAACGTTTCCATCACTTCTAGAAAGCATTTCAATACTTTTAAACCTTACTTGTGTGTGCAAACAACATAAATTACACTACCTCTATAAGTATAATTTGTTGATTTTAGACATTTGTTTTTCCTCCATGGCCTACTCTTCATATTCTGCGCACCTTGCACTGGCATATTATATGCATTGATAACTATGTCCCTACACGTTTACCCTTACAATTTTTTGAACTAGGAATACTTTTATTATTTAAAAATGATAAATTATGCAATTAAATCTTGAAAAAACACAAATAAATAACAATAAATACCGGTGTAATAACGTCTTTTTTAAATTATATGATAATTAAATCTTCTTTCTGCAATATTTCAGGCTACGAATAAGATATTGAAATACGGTTTTCACTAGCCTATTTAGGTATTACTTCGCTACATTTTAATGACAAAAAAGTCATATTATTGCATTTAATTTTTTTAAGAATTTTGCAATTTTCTGTTATTATATCAAAAAGGGCGCTCTAGCGGCATCACTAAGAAATAGACATACCACTGGTAAGATAGGTTTGATGGAACAATAAATGCTTTTTTCAATGAGGCCAAGTTTGTTAAAATCAGTTCAGTCGTTTAGGAGTTACAGCTGTTTATTTAAAAAAACATTGAATTACCCCCCACCACTTTATTTTAATAGATACGTCAAAAAGTGTTAAACAAAAATTACTCGAGTAAAGCTTAGCTTTATAAAGCATATATTTTTTGATAACATTTACTGGGTGGATTTCAGTGAAAAATCACTTTAAAAATTTAAGATGCCGCTTACGCCCTCTGGCGACCATCTTGGAAATCTGAAAATATTTTCCACGGTCTTCTTTTGATCACTTTAGTATTAGAAATTTTTACCGCAAGTCTCTACGACGAATAGTTTCAGAGATACAGAACTTTGCATTCTTATCTGACCACCCTGTACATATTTGTTTGGGTACAGAGAACGTAAAATGCCAAATGCTTGCTATATCCTTTTTGACATATCTTACATATATCACGGTTTAACTTTTTCCCTGCTTGTTCTGGACCAAATACCACGGCAGAACTTTTATGAGAAAAATTTGAAATAGTTTGACATATCATCGTTAATGTTAGATGGGGTGGATTGAAGATCACTTATATTAAAACAGCATAAAAATGGGCGGTACATGATTTCAAATTCGACTCAAAATCAGCTATATACAGTGAAAAAAGAAGCGGACCAAGAATGGAACTTAGTGGAACCGCAGAAAGCTATAAACTCTGAAGCCTTTGTTACATCTGAATAGCTACAAATAGTTGGAAAGTTGGACATGAGAGGTCTTACGTATTCTATTTTGCCAATCATTATAGTGTAATTTGAATTCCTTCCTGATGTTCACTTGTTTACGAACGCCAGCCATTTTGAAAAATCATCGTTGCGTTGTAAGACGTATTCACGTTTTTATATCAAAGGGTTTTGAAACGTTATTGCCGCTGTAATTCCTACTCGCAACTGTGATGTATTTGGCGGTGAAAATACGAATGTTGATAATGGTTGGATTTGGACAGTTACGACGATCACATGATGAAGTTCCTAACATACTGTTCACTGTTTATAGTTCGTTCTTGAGGTTGTGTAGATGCGATTTTGACACATTTGTAATGACATTTACGACAAAATCGCGTGCTTAAGCATGGACACAACCTCAAGCACCAACTATAAATATTATCCTTAATCAGTTGTCACAAAAACCGTATAAGGATTTACTGAACTTGGCACCGTAAAAGACCTCGTTAGATCTGGTAGGCTAAAGAGTTTTATAAGTGATTGATATCCAGTTCCAACCCAAAACATCAGTAAAACAGCTTGTTAAAAATCATGACATTTCCAGAAGGTCAGTACGAAAATTTTTACAAAAAAACATTGCACCATATGCAAGAACTGAAAGACGAAGGTTATGAGAGAAGGCTAGAGTGTTGTAAAAGGACTTACGAAGAGACGGAATGGAATGGAAACTTCGTCCAGAACATCGCTTTTTGTACGAGGGGGAATTTTGTTTTAATCTGGTCAAATGCCAGTAGTCATTGAATGGAAGAACTCCATACAATTGAGCCATTTTTTATAGAGCGATTATCTAAAGGGTCCCATTAAATTGAAAATTTAGAAGGATAAAAAGCCGTATTCGGACCAAAATGCTTGAGAATGCTAAAAAATTGTTAGTTAGTTCTGTGGAAAAAAGTTACTGATGGACATTTTGAACACCGTTGTTAATCGCCTTGTTATTTATTAATAAAAGTAACTTGTTTGTAATCATAAACATCTTTCGATTTGTAAAAACCCAGTCTATCAGTAATGAATAAAACAAATGACGAGCTTGAGATGGCTGCCATTCGCAAACAAGTGAACATTGGAGAAGATTTTAAATTACACCATAATGCGTGGCAAAACTGAATATAGCTGTAACAGGACCGATTCTAGAGTTTATAGCGACCTTCTATAAAAAAAATATTAACGTTATTACTTGATCCAATATCACGGACTAACAAATGTTTAAATAATTATGCATACAGTTTGTTTCCTTTGTCGCCTCCATCATATCCTTATAATAGTCTTTGTAAATGCAATATTTTCAGTTATAACAGCCCCAAGTATCATTAGTGCCTACCATAAGGATTAAGTAACCGTTTTTCCCATTTTCTTTCCGTTTTCTTCCACGTTTTCCATAAGTGCGTTGAGTTTCGCATTTGTCTTAGTTATTTCGAATATACTAACATATTTATCCAGATTTTCCTTTAATAGTTAACTGTGTTGAGTTGAGTTGAGTGTGACTATCTCCAACCAGGACGATTTGTTTTTTTTTTTGTGGATTTACTGCATTAGTATTTACTTCTATTGTTTGTTTATCTTCTTGTGTCTCCCTGGTTTGAGATGCAACTGCGGGCATTGTTGGATGTCTGGTATGAATGGATTTATCTATAATATTGTTTTGATTACTAATTGTAGCTCGCAGTGCGTTTATTTTTCGTTTCATCTGACCCATTTATGCATTTGCACGTTCAGTCGTTTGTATCAATATTGAATTTTCATGCTCTGATCCAGCAAGTTTATTTCTGAGGTCTAATACAATTTTAGAAAGTTCACGATTTATTTATTGTATTTTTTGGGAGTCGATATGTTTTAATATTATGTAGTTGTTATTAGCTAGTCCTTCTGAACCATTTTATTACAAACACACAGAAAAAGACCATACAACGATTAGATTCAGCAACAGAATCTGCGAGAAAGATGCGTTATTTTAAATGGACCAGAAAACAATGCTCTACGAGCGAACAAAAAGTGTAGACCGGTAAGAAGCTGGGGTTACCATAAAACATCGAGTAATAATATATTAATCAGATTTCTCTGTCCAATTATTCTTCATAGAAATCAAGCACTCACTAAAGATTAAACAACAATTTAAATTTTAAACAAACTATCAAACTAATATAAAGTAAACGTACTAGGTGGGACATTAGTGCGAGAAAGTCCAATTCCGCCTGTATTATAAGAGAAATGAGAAAATGTTATTAAGATAAAAGTTGAAGCGCATGGGGGGGCTATAACCTGAAAATATATTTAACTATAAAGGGTGTCAAATAAAGACAGGGTAAACTAAATTTACTTTATTTTGAATGGAACATCCTGTATATTTTTACTGTTTACGATTCTTCTAGGTCTTACCTTTATTATAATATAGGGTTTTGCTATGTTATTCAGTTTATTTTAGAAGATATGGGAAGTTTTGCATTAATTTAATAACAAAGTTGGCCCCTGCTACCGTACTAAGGCTTCCACCTAATATAATTCATTTGCGCTAGAAACATTTCTAATGTGATCTCCTTTCATCAGAAACTATTTATTTATCGGCGTATTGAATATTTATATACGGGGCGACTCATAAGTCGGAATGTTTATTTTCTCACTTATTTCAAATGGAACATCCTGTATTTTATTAATGCGTTTTTATAAGTCGAAAGCATGGTTTTAAGTAAAAAACGGGTTTAATTTGGTTAGTTGAATAGCAGTATTAGAGGAAAATTGTCGCTTAGCTGGCAAAATTCAATTCTATACCTAAATCGCTAAAATTATCATTATCTGACGAAAAGTTGAGTGAAAAAACAATTTTTATTAGCTATGATTGACTTGCGTGACTATGATTGACCTGTGTGAAATTTATTTTAGAATTTCAAGTTGCTTAAATGGGAAATGACATAAAATAGTAAATGCAACGTGTTAATAATATAACATTTAATTATGAAACTTGAAAAAACAAAAAAAACTAAAAATAGGAACGAATTGCAGAATTTAAAATTAATAATACATACTTTACTTTGTTAAACCACTTTATTTAATATTGTTTACTGCAGTTTCAATCTTCTTGAGTCAAATAAATACTTTAGTTTTGAAAATGAGCAAAGAAGGTTGAAACTGCAATAAACAATATTAAATAAAGTGGTTTAACAAACTAAAGTATTATTTATTTTATATTACAAAATGTACCGCAAAGTAACTGCTCAAATCATGGATTAATTACAGAATTATTTATTTTTGTGTATTAATTTTATGGTCTCTTTATGGTTCTCATCAGTCAACCCTTGGTGCCGTTGCGCATAATATATATGCATTTATTCTTCTGTTTAAACGGTATTGGTTTATTTAGATTTTTCATAATTCATAGTGTCAGTCCGACAAAACCGTTGCAAGAAAATTTCAAAAGCTCCTGTTCTTGGTTGTCGTCTACTAGAGAATTGCGGATGATAAAGTCTTCTTGCGAGCAAAATATTCTTATTACTTCCTCCCAACACAAAAACCATATCAATCTAAACAGGACTTCCCAACCAGGGGGGCACGCTCACCATCAGGGGTGTAGTGAAATATCAAGAGGGGCGAAATCGGTACGTCTACATTTCCGAATAACGTGTAGGTAAATTAACTGTTCCGAATTGCCATTCAGTCGCTGCTATACAAGTTTCGACAAGTCACGACATGAGACGCACACCTCCGCCCCACCCTCCCGCTTGCATCCATTTATGACTCATAAAACAATTGGGGGCCGTACCCCCTTCTGTCAATAGTTCGTTCGCATAAAAAGCCAAGTTGCGTTTCAAATCGTTAAGTGCTTCAAACGCTTCAAAGCTTCATTTGAAATAGCGTTTTTGATACCAAAACAAAAGAAACCTCACACTATCGGGGAGGATTTAATCAAACCATGTATCCTTAAAGCCACAAAAATAATATTAGGAGAAGAATCACAGCAAAAAATGAAATCAGTATCTCTCTCTAATAACACAGTCAAGCGAAGAATTGACGATATTGCATCAGATATAAAATTTCAAATTATAAATAAAATCAAACTATCACCATTTTTTGCCATTAGTTGTGATGAGTCCACAGACATCGCTAATTGTGAACAACTAATCATTTATGTTAGATATGTCAGCGGAGATATCATTGATGAAGAGATTGTCCACTCAGAATCATTATCAGCAGGCACGAAATCTGAAAATATATTCAATTCAATATCATAATAAACTCATTGAACTCTACACTGACGCACCCCTGCAATGATAGGTGTACGATCAGGCTTGGCTCAGAAACTTAAGGAAAAGAACCCCGTGTCAGTTGGTACACATTGTGTCATTCACCGGCAAGCTGTGGCCTCAAAAACTTTGCCACAGAATTTGTGCCAGATTTTGAACTCGGCTATAAATATCATAAACTACATCAAAAAAGTAGTGCATTGAACAGTCGGTTATTTACTTTACTTTGCGAGGATCTCGATTTTGATCACAAAGTCCTCCTATTCCATACAGAAGTGCGCTGGTTATCAAAAGGCAACATGTTAGCTCGCCTTTATGAATTAAGAGAATAGGTCATCCTCTTTCTTGAATTCAAAGAAAATAATTATGCAATTATTCAAAGATGAAAAATTGTAGTGGAAGCTGGCCTATTTGGCTGATATATTCGAAGCCCTGAATCAGCTAAACTTGAAACTTCAGGGCAGAAATTGCACTTTGATTAGTAACTATGATCATATTCAAGGTTTCATATTAAAGCCTCAACTTTAGAAAAATAAGGTATCTGTATAATGTATTTCCTTTTTCACGGCTATCCGAAGCAATTAATCATCAAAAACTGGGTAAAGATTTGAAATCTGAAATAGAAACTCACTTACAAGCGTTTAAAAACGAATTTCGCCGATACTATCGAGATGTTAATTTCGAGTCACTAATATGGCACATGATCAGAAACCCATTTGTTGTCGATGTCCCACAATTACCTGAAGAAGTTCAGGAGGAATTTCTAGAAATGAAGGCTGACTCGACCATGAGATATGACTTTCATCTCTTGACATTAGAGAAATTTTGGATCAAACGATTATTTGTTAATCCAAAAGTTGCTTCTTTTGCTTTATTCCATTACCGTCCACATATTCGTGCGAGACAGGTTTTCAGTTCTAGTTTTAATAAAAACTAAACAGCGAAATCACCTTGCCGTCGATAGCTCTAGCAAATACTGAACCCAGAGTCGACCAACTGGTAAAGAGCATGCAAGCTCAAGTACTAATGAGACACTATAATTAGACAATACTATCTAATTATAAAAATATAATTTAAATAAATAAAAGATGATAATAGAATAAATCTATTCGAGCAAGTAATGATCAATGCATGGTATGATGATTGAATACGCCGATAAATAAATAATTTATGATTAAAGGAAATCACATTAGAAATGTTTCTAGCGCAAATGAATTATTTTATGTGGAAGCCGTAGTACGGTAGGATGCGCCAACTTTGTTATAAAATTCATGCAGAACTTCCCATATCTTCTAAAGTAAACTGAATAACATAGCAAAACCCTATATTATAATAAAGGTAAGACCTAGAAGAATCGTAAACTGTAAAAATATACAGGATGTTCCATTTAAAATAAAGTAAATTTAGTTTACCCTGTATTTATTTAACACCCTGTATAGTTAAAAATATTTTCAGGTTATAAACCCCCATGCGCTTCAACTTTTATCTTAATAACATTTTTTCATGTCTCTTATAATACAGTAGTCATTGGACTTCGTCGCACTAATGCTCCACCCTGTATGTATTGTGTGTGTCAAAAAAATTAATGACAAAACTTCCAAACAACCAACTCGACGTCAATTCAATTTTGAAAATATTTTTAGCGGACTTGGAAATTATTTATTATTATGAGCCTAAATCTTTCTAATGGCCCGTTTGAATCAATCATCCTGTATTTTATCGCGAGTGGGATTGTGAGGAATTGCAAAAAAGTTATTCAACTGACAAATTTTTAATTTTTGTTCCGAGAAGAGATAATTCTAATATCTCAATAAGTGTAAGTGCCAGACTACTGAAAATGAATTCATTCTAAATTTCTTTTTTATATTGATTGAATAAAAAAATACATAATCATATCTAATACATGATTTTTGTTCATAATCATGCTCAGTTGGTAATAATTTCGCGTTTCTGCACGATAAGAATCCATAACACACTCTGTGATTCAGCAAAAATGATTTAGCTTTTTTTTCCCTTCGCATTCGTTATATTTTTATAGCTTGGATTTACTTTCTATATTAATGTGTGAAACGCATGAAAGCATCAGCTGAGTGATATTTATTTTATAAAGCCGCAATACAGTCGAAGGATTTATTCATTTGTTAAGTGTTTCATTTCCGAATATCTTTTGTGAAAGCTAAATTGATTACCAAGGCTACGTGAGAAAATGACGAGACATGTTATTATATTGGCAGTCTTATACAGTAACTTATACAATTTGTGTAGTCTCTGTGTAATAACTTCTACTGTTTCTACCAACCACATAGTTGAAGGAGAGGAATGCGTTGCCATGAATTGTATTATAAATTTCAATGTTTTCATTGATTTTACAGCAAAAACCGAGTCTTAATGTATGTATTGGCTGTTTCAAATTCGCAGTCAATGTGGGGATCTCACTTATTATGGGTTTAAATTTGGAAAAATTGTTAAATTTTGATATGAATAATAATCCAACAAAAAATCTCAGATAGTTTCAGTTGTTGTTTTTAATTTTTACCTGTATTTTCTATAGGTTTGAAGATATTAAAATCTGAACAACACTTTGTTGAGGTAATTTTTTTGAGACAAATGTGTTTATATTTTATTCCAACGTTTGGGAAAGATTTAAATATTTCATGCTTATTTTTATAGATGGAAATATATTTTATTTATTTCGTCTTTCTCTATTTATTTTTAGTAAACGTACAACGTTAGCGTAGCGTTAAAAAAATTGATGACCAATTTATTGGGGACAGCAGGCTGCTGGGGGGAGGGAAGGAAAAGCTTTGTTTTGAAGGAACGCTTATAACTCCGGTTCTGTTGTAGGTACCGAATTTTACATACTTAGTCTCGTTGAAAGCAGCATTAGTCCTCCAATCTAATGCTTACCAATTGGAACCAATCAAATAAGTGACGTGCATGCTAGAGGGCTCTGGTTAAATTTTTTCGGAAATTTTGTTTTTTATTGAAAATATTAAATAGAAACATACATTTTTGAGTACAGATTAGGAAAGCAGGCTAAATTATGGTACCAACAAATCAGCGAAAACCAGATATCGCTATCTTTTACCTATCCGAAGATATCTTGAGAAACATGTGAATACGTCAAAAAATGCCAATATAAAAATATACCATGAGCGCCTACTATAGGTCTTTCTTTGGTTTTTATAGTGGCATTTTTCGACGTTTAAGCATGTGAATGATAAGAATTTTTTCTATAAATTTAAGTTATTTTACTTCCCGTGAACGGAATTTAGCAAATTTGGTCTTATTAGAAGGGATTTTCCTTGGCCAATATTGAGTGATTCAAACTGCTTAAGATTATTTTGTCAATCACCGCTAGAGGGCGTTAAGCAAATTTAAATACGTAAATTTTGTGATTTATATTAGAGAATGTATTGACACCGCTCCAATCCTGTATACGATAGTCACTGGTCAATAAATATAGAAAGTATAAGTTATTATTTGCTAATCATGTAGTTTAAGATTAATTGGCCAAATACCAGTTTTATGACGTCATCTCTAAAGTTGATAAAAAGTAATTTTCATACTTTTGTATGTACAGGTTCGACACTCAAAAAAGCAACGACCTACACGAATTTAAAGGGAATTTTAGTAGCACTTTGGTGGAAATGCAGATGAGAAACTCGCCGATATCACTTTTGTATAAGATAGAATAGGATAGCAATATCGGCGGAAGAATGCTTGTGTGTTATAATCAGATGGAACTGAATGCCATTCATTTATACCTTATTTTGTAAAATTCAAATAGATTGTCTGAAATTATCGCTGTGTTAAGTAATTCCTCCGACGTGTGGGCTTTCTATTTTGTAAACACACGTATCTAATACATTGGAACCAATCAAAAAAAGGAGTAAAAGTGAATTTGCATTTTGTATCTATAAATGTCTGCAACTAATAATTAAGGTATTGATGTTATATCGCATGAAAAGGATTTTCATTCTTTTGTTGTTTTTAATAAGTTTTCACATTAATTCAAATGATTAACTAATTGTAAATTTACTAGAAATGTTCGTCATGAAAGTCGTTATGAGAACATCGAGTTTATCCAAATACGGAAAAATGCGTTAAGAAAAGTTATTTGATTCTAAATACATAATATGTATAACTTCGATGCAAAAATAGACATAGAGATTAAAATTTAAAAAAAATTTATTTGTCCAATAAATTTCGTAAAAGAACTAGTTATTGTATCTGTAAAATGCAACAGAATTAATAATATTGAAACATACAGTTTGCGAAAGTATTCATCAGTAAAAAATTAGCTTGCTTCACAAATAGAAGATTATGATTTATTTCGCAACAAAATCATTAACGACAAGAACAGCTTTAATGTGTATTTCTGAAATAAGTTAATTTTACAAGCATTGAAGTCCATGAAAAAATTATCTTTTGTTGAGTTAAATTAAATGTTTATCACTAAAAGAAAGATTATGATTTGATAATCCAAAATGTCAATTGATTCCAAAGTTATAAATTTTTTACTGTAGGAAATAGAGGCGAAAATTGGGTGCAAAGCCTCTGTAACGCGAGTCACTGTTAATGTGTTTTGAAAGCTCATCAAAATTTTTACTTTTTGAAAAAAAGCTTTAACATTTATCTGAAAATTGAAGGATACGAACAATGGATGAATAAAGAATGGTTTCCAGCAATAATACATTTCTTCTCAAACAAGTTATTATAACATTTAACGTGTGAACTTGTAGTGAATTTACCAGAAGTAAATTATGGTATTTATCAAATCATAATCTTTCTTTTAGTGATTAAACTTAATGGCCAAAAAGACGCATTTAAATATGTATATTTATCAATTCAAATATTTATTAAGAGTTTTTTGCTTATGAAAAATTGTCTAATCAATTATGTTTAATAAAAAGCTATATAACTTGTTTTACTGCAAAATCACGTAAAAAGATTAATTGCCCGCATGCAGTTGGCTTATACGACAATGATACACTCTTTTGTATTCAAATGTCTACGTATTAAAAATGCTATATTTAAATAAAATGTATCGTATTGCTTGGCTTAACTTACAAACACATCTACCAATCCTTAACATTTGTTTAAGGAATACATATGATTTTTATGGACACTGACGAATTAAACACAATCGCCAGAAACAAAATAAAAAAAGTATAAGAAGATATTTGCTAATAGACCATTCATGCATACAGATGATATATTTTATACAAATTATTAATAAAAATGGCCATTTTAGGCTCAGTTTTATAACGTCATCCATATTTGGTTAAAGGTGTTGATCCACTGTACAATCATCCCTTTTATACTATAGGGGTTGTTCGTGGACACGCTGTATAACGACGAAATATTTGTAGTATAGTTGGTAAAAAACCCCGATTTAAATTCTTCGGTTTTTGAAGTCAAAGATTTCTTTTTTTTTTCACTAAATATGTTTTCATTAAATATGTTCAAGATGCTTTTGCAAAACCCTATTGTCGTTTAAATCAGAAAAAAATAAGCTATTTAAAGAGATAGTAGTGAAAATAGGTTTCTATTGTATTAAAATAAAATGAATTTGAAGATGATTCAATATTTCCTAAACGTTAAAATAACAAATAAGCAAGATTCATCAACTAAAATTTATCAAATTTAAACCCACAATAAGCGAGATCTCCCTAGGGCTCCGTGAATTTGAGACAACCTGTACAGACTGTCCCAAATAGCTAAAAAGTTTCGATTAAATTGGATAAATTAGTTTTTAACTTGGATTAAACTGATGATTAGAAGTTATAGTAAGTGAAGTAAAGAAATATGTATTGTGACACACGTATGACTTTTAATCGCGTTTATTCCAGATAATTGTTCAATATAGTAATAGTAAGTAAGTAAGTAATATCTTTATTGATTCACAGAACCTATACGGTAATAGAATCAGTCAAAAACAAATGGAAGAATACAAATATTTACATACATACATATACATATATATATGGTAGTAGCTAACAATATTACAACAATAATAATAACGGATAGACGCAAATACACAGCTAAGTTTTATATTTTATACAGAGCATATAAAAATATACAAAGGATTCAATATTAGAAATAAAGAGTGGTATTTGCAAAAGATAACCAAAACATGAAAACATAAGATTGTGGACGATTGTAGACAAAGACAAGCTTAAATAGTAGGGTACATAGCAGTAATTGAATTCTCTATTCTAGGTATTCTTGCACACTATAAAAACATCTTTCTAATAAATACTTTTTAACATTAGTTAGTGAAAGATTTCGTGTCTTTTAATTCATGGGGCAGTTTATTATATAGTTTCCTGCCTAGATATTGTAAGCCTCTATCAGTGATATGTAATTCACGTTTCGGTATATACAGATATAGAATATTTTTCAATTTTTTTGTACCACTCCCAGTTTTTTTTTTCTCCACAAAAAAATGCTTCCGGCTTCGCTCGTGTCAACAGACACATTTGTACAGTTATTTCAGTTTTTAATCAAATTTTTGTGTTCTGACGTTCATTGTTCATTGATAGATCAACGAATTGTACACAGTGTACACTATAAAAAAAAAACTTTGTCACACTCTCAGGTGTCGCATTTTAAAAACTGCCGAAAAGCGTGTTTCATTATTTGTGTCAAACCGGGAACTGCCACGATTATACAAAAATGTCTCGACGTTCAAGGGCGCCAGTTTGAGCATTTATTAAAATAATTGTTTTTATTTAGTTATTGCGTGTATTATTAAGTTTTCTACATAGATCGTTTCATTATTTTCGTTATTAATAATTGATTTATTTCTCTGGATCTCTGCTCTTACGAATACAAAGTTTCTAAAGTTTTCTATAATACGTTTAATGAAATTGTAAAGACGGTTTCCGTTTTTGCGGATATCGAGTTGCAAATCTATTACATGTTCTTGAAATAACTTTAGTACATCCCCCATAAATAATAAACAAATTTCAATAACAATTGTTTGTATAATTTAAGCGCACCGGCATGACTTATTGTAATTATTATAAGGTAAATGATTTTTATTCGACAACTGACAACTGCTAATTTTGTAAATACTGTCATGGCTAACTAATTAAAAAAGAACTAATGCAAATAGTATGTATTGTAGAGGATAAAAATACTAACTTGCCAATATCAATTTTTATAATAGACATAATTATACAACGTTACCCTTATTTTTAATGCCGAACAAGATAAGATTATAAAAATTGCAGCTTTCCATTTAAAGAAATTAACTTTCGGTAATTTTTGCGATTTCAATTTCAGACGTATATTTCGAACACTGTATGAATAATTGTAACAATTTTATACAAATAGTATTTAATTAGGTCATCTACTTGAGAAACCTTACTTAAAAATAAATAATAAACTAATCCTTATATGGAAAAAAGTGCAATTGATTATCTGCCTGCAAACGTCAAATTTAGCATAAGAATGTAAACAAGTCAAAAAGGGTTAGACTTAGGTATATGACATTATACATGAAATATATTTAGAATTTCACGTAGAATCTAAAAACCTGACAATATACAGGGTATTTACCTCTTTAGAGTCTAAATTCTAAAAAATGCTGAAGAACGCGTGTTGTTAATTCTGTCAAAAAGCACCAATATCAAGACCATATTAGCAAACTTTTCTACTCCTTTTTACCTTCTTAGATCTTGAATTTTAAAAGCCGCCGAAACATATGTTACAGTAATTGTATCAAAGACCATTAATACCAAGTTTGAAGTAAATTTGACCATAAAAAATATTATTTTCTGTGCAAACTTTGCCAGCCCCTTAATGAGCATTACTGCCAAGTTTCAAGCTTCAAGTAAATTTGACCATAAAAATATCATTTCCTATACAAACTTTGCTACCCCCTTTCACCTCTTTAAACGTTGAATTTTAAAGAACGTTGAAACACATTTCATTAATTGTGTTAGTAAAGTAAAGTAAATTTGACCACAAAATATTATTTTCTGTACAAACTTTACCACCTTGTTTCTCCCTTTTAGGGGAGGAATTTAAAAAAATCGTAGATAAAGACTTTTATAGATGTAGATAGATTAAGTAGTAGTATTAAATTCTTGAATATTTTCAAACATTTCCTTATGGGACGCTGTAAAATATGTTTGGTACTGGACCTGGACTATATTATGTTTACGAGTATGATGTTAATACATATTTCGTAGTGAATAAAGTTCAAATATCGAAAAAAAATGAAAAATTTGTATTTAAAAATTGCCTAAACTTTTGTACAATGATTTCTTTGATTAGGAACTAAGGACTAAGTATTCTTAGTTCAATATAAACGTATTTAGTTTTGAGCTGGATCAGTGCCTGCGCAGATATAACTAATTTTGTATGTATATATGTAAAATTGATATTTTACTCAATCTAATTTCAAACAGAACTTTTTCGATTAAATTTTCAAGCCCAGCGCTATTCTAATTAGTCAAAATTTCCTAATCTTTAGTATATATTTCTCTTTTTTGGTACTATACCTTTAGTATACCAAATTTTGCTGATAGTTTATTCGATATCTGTGCAGGGCTGAAAATAATGGCGGTGTTTCGACTTTATCCATTAGACGGAGGCGCAGATTCAGGCACGGGTAAGTCAAGTCAGCCCTGCACAAACCTTTTTGTACGCTATTATCCTTTTGTTTTTAATTTTTCGTTTCCATTTCATTTGGGTTTCGCTGTGAATTTAACCGAATTATGCATGATACATTTTTTGAACATGCCGAGATGTTTTGATGGTTTTTCTTGGGTTGTTTTGCTGAAAAAGAATATGAAAAAAATGTGTGTACAACAAGGTGTTGGTTTTTACAATAAATTCTATAACATTGGGAAGGTGTTAGATTTAGTATAATTTCATTAGAAAAAAAAGAATGAAGTCGAATCGAGAATAAGCATTGAGAAATCTGAATGTATTATCGATTCAACGTTATTGGAAAACTACAAAAAATCGTTTCTGGATTGTTTCATTTCAGGAACCAGGCAGAAATGGCGCACACATGCAGAGGAAGTATCTCGTTACATGGCGCTCTCATTCATACAGTTGATGCTTGTTCCTTCGTTATTACCAATGGTGGAACACAAACTTTTCACATCAGGGCGGCATCAGAAGTGGAACGACAGTCCTGGGTGACAGCTTTGGAGCTGGCTAAGGCGAAAGCGATGTAAGTAGTACCATTTACGTTATTGGTGTTCGCTGAAGTAATTATAGTTACCAGGAATGAATATAAATGTTCGGTCATATTCTTATAATTATTCCACTATTGCCGGAAACAATACTGACATCATTAAATAGGTTAAAATATTGCTTCGATCTTACGTCAAAATGAAACGCAATGACTAGTAACCAAGGAATTAAATTATAAATAACTTAATAAATATTCCCCTCATTGAGGTAATCTAATAGTATTCTGGCAATATTAGTCTGAGATGCTGCTACAAGTCGTTTCTGAGAAGTTTTGGGCTCGCGTCTAGTGGACTGCCACTATCGCTAGTCAGTCATTTATATTATTAAAGCTATCGAGTTGTTATTGAAAATTGTTCTTTGTGATTATACATACGTTAAATCCCAAGTGTATGTACTACATACGTCCTATAAGCACAAAAGAAAAATTAATCTATTAAGACATTTGAAAAAGTGTTTTACTGTATTGAGAACGATCTGGCGAACATTTTTAATATTGAGTGTGGAAATAACGGTTGTTACGATGTTAGGCCAAGAAGAGATAAGATTAATACAATGGGAGTTGCAGCCAAAATATTTTGGCCTCCTTGGCCTAACATTTTTAACATTTGTAGTATGATAATTATATCTAGAATGTGTATTCTGATTTTCACTTCTATTGAGTTTGATCTTGAACGTAAGTCAAAATATTTAAATTATTGTGCGTGGAGTAAATTATAAGAACAAAATCATAGATAACACGAAAACAATTGAATTTAAAGATAGGGAACCCTGATGCAAATAACATAGAAATGATGTACAGAATATATTAAAAATTACATCAACTACTTACTGTTTTTCAATTAAATTAAAAAAAGAAAAACCCATATTCTGTACTAGTTGCAGTAATTTCAAGTCTCAAATATATTAGAAATAATAAACACTGCAAGTTTCATCAAATTTTAAAATAATATAATTCTTTTTTGTTGGCGTATTATGTAGCTTAGAAAACTTAGCTTATAAATGTGTAGTTTTCTGGTAAAGATCTGGCGAACAAACGATGCATTTTGATGGTAAATTTAGTTTCAATAGAGATTGGAATAATACGTCATAGAGACATCCGCCTAAAATTTGTAAATTGGAAAAATCATGTCTACTGTTCTGAAAGGCACAGTTTTGTCTAAGTTTTGGACGTAAAAATACAAAAAAAAAACTAAACTACCCAAAGTGATGTTCCACAAATTTAAACAAGCACATCGCAAAGTAGATCTAGATAATCCATTTGAAATTCACATTATGTTCCGAAAAAACGAGGGTTGCTTTGATATCACCACGTTGTCTACGTTGCTGTGGAATGATACATTGCATTAATGCGCTTGTTACAAGACTTCTTATTCTAAAAACTTCTTTCTAAAAAGTTGCCATTTTTTTTTTTGCTTTCAGTAAGAAACAAGTTATGTACTGACCAGCATTTTTAAAACCTTTAAGTAGGCTTAGGCAATGTTCCTGTAAACAGCAACTTTAATACTTTGTGTTTATCAGTTAAAGTAGGTCGTAGTACTTTAGAATTTAATTCTATTTCATCATCTTGATGTCCGACAAAGCGGTCTACACAGGATCAAGAATCTTGTGTAAAAGATCCATTAAACAATATTTCAATTGTTTTCAATCAAATTGACAAACTGAGATCGCTGTGCAGTGGATCATTGTGCAAAAACCATTGTAGTTCAACTACATTATTTATTTTGCTCTTGAGATAAACAAATGCAAGGTTATCAATATTAAATCTCTTCAAGACCCAAATAGCGTCGTCTATAATAAAGAACCCAAGGATTTTGAGTAACAGTTCCTTGTCTAAGTAGAAGATATTACGGAGACAAATGTGGAAGGATTAGCCGAGAAAAGTACCAGGATTTGACTCGATCTCAAACACTGCACTCGAAAAACTAATTCCAATTTCCAAACTAATTCAACTACACTACTATCCTAACTTCTGAAAACACTCTATCATTGTTACTATTTGCTACCATGAAGAAATAACATTATTTTCCATAAATTTACAGGCCAAGCTGGTTTATTTCTTGTTTTGCCAAGTTGGCAAGTCTTTGTGCATGAAATCTTACAGGACATACAATTTGGATCCCGTAAAGGTTGATTAATGCATTTGAAGTTATAGAGTTAGTGGGCGCAGTCTTCCTTGCAATTTGTAGAATATTTCTTGCCGTTTGTCCTAAATTTTTCGTATTGAAAGGGTAGATCTTTCTCTGTTCGACCAGGAAAGTAAGCTCTAAAAATTTTTTTTTCGACTTTATTTGTCAAAATTTAAATCGACTGTTTATAGACACCTTATGTAACAATTCTAAAACTTTTTTGCTAAATTTTGACCTAAAAACCTGCAAAAAATAAAGTTTCTACTTTAATTTTGCCGAAGAAAATTATGTTTCTCTATAGATACAAGATACAGAATGCCCCATAACTTAAGGCTCACACAGAAATTTTAGCTAATAGACATAAAAGTCTATGTGAGTTAGATGCTGAAATTAATTTTCACACTGTCCCTAGATTTTCGCATTTGACTATTTATTTTCCATTCCGTTAATGGCTGAAAAATATTTAAAACAAAGTGTGCGTTTAATGCTGACAAGCCTGTGAATGTTTTGTATATTTTCCTACATAGATAAATCAAAAACAAATTCTTGCAATATCTTTTCGATTACAAAACTTAATAAGTTTTCTAATTAACGAGGTATTTTCTGTTTTTATACGTAAGAAACCTACATCAATGGTACTGTACATAGAAGGTAAAAGAGTTCTACCCAAACAGAATCATTCCAGACCAAAATGAGTTAGGTGCAATAGGTTTGTTTTATGATAAAATCATGGTGGATAACCAAAAACTGTAACAGTTGTACAAGAAGAGATCTTGACTAAAATCGCACTAGGCGTTTGCAAGGTACTACGTTAGAGTCATCCATACCAAAAAGTCGTGTCCCTATCATTTTACGTCCCTTGAAAATTTATTGTCAGGAGCTCGATTAGAACTCGATTAGAATTTTGTCAAAACCTACTACAACTTTTACAAGATGTGAAATGTGTAACTGGAGAAATAATCGTCACCA
Organism: Holotrichia oblita; assembly: GCA_023690525.1. Classification (NCBI taxonomy): domain Eukaryota; kingdom Metazoa; phylum Arthropoda; class Insecta; order Coleoptera; family Scarabaeidae; genus Holotrichia; species Holotrichia oblita. The sequence goes on along the minus strand of CM043023.1, from coordinate 12,639,719 downwards.
TACTTTCGTAAATCCACACCTACTCAGAGAAATACATTACCATCAATTTCTTGATCAGCCCAATTCAGCTTTCGCAGAAACTTGTGGAGAACAGCATTTACTTTTGTTACAAAAGAATTTACATGACCGTTTGGATAATATACCTCTGAATGTAAAACAAAATATGTGGTTTATTCAAGATAGTGTCCCACCACACTTTTCATTAATTGTTCAAAATCATTAGAAACAGACTTTTCCACATCGAGGATTGGTCACGGTAGTGAAATTACCGGGAAGGCGTTGAACAAACATATCAAGAAGCAATTATTAGAGGTTATCATTTGGTGATAAACCTAAGAAAATGTATTGAAGTAAATGAAGGATACTTCCAACAATTACTAAAATAGATTAAAACAATTTTTTATTATTGCCCAAATCTATACACATATACCGAAACACTTAAGATCATCATCACTATAACAGAATTTGAAAATCGAAGAAGACGTCATCAAATTGTCTGTTTAATTTATTTTGCCTATCAAATTTTATTTTATAAAATTTAGACGTAACATGGAATCGGAGGAAGAGGAAGAAGAGGTGGATGAAGGTTCAGGATCTCCGGAGGAATGGTCGAATGTAGTCAGGGAACTTCAGGCTAAACTAGAAGATCTTCGTACCTGCTCTGAACTGATCGCTAAACACGGAGGTGCTCTACAAAGAGCGCTGGGTGAATTAGAGATCAACGTCGATGCGGAATCCGCGCAAGGGAAATCGAAAGCCGTTCAGGAACGAGCCACCCTGTTTAGGATCGCCAGTAATGCAATGATGAATGTAAGTCTTCCATCGTTTATAATCTCGTTAAAATGCCAATTTTTACTTTCTCTCGTGTTTTAGTCGTGTACGGATTATCTCAATATGGCTTTAAATCATGGACATAAGTGGACGAGGCTGTTGCAACACGAGAGGGAGCAGAGGCAGAGACTGCAGGAGATGGTGGAGACCTTGGCACAGCAACATTCGAAATTGGAACAGGCAGCAGCTGCAAACGCACAAAGGCCAAATAGTGAGTATTATTGTTTTTTTTTACGCAAATTACGCACATATTATTGGTAATCCAGTAAATAAATTCTTTTAGAAACATGTTTAATTCAAATCTTGTAAATCTCAACATTTTTATTATTATTTATTTATATCAATGTTAAACAAGAAGTGTTCACATTAAAAAAGTTCTGAAAATGAACAAAATTCCAAACTGAAAATATTGTATGAGATCGTACAATCACTTACATAAAACTGTATATAGGCTGAACCAAATTCGAAGCTCACCATTGGAATTTCGGAAACAGTTGCAGATATGATTCCGATTAAAATGGTGGCAAAATTGCATAACTTTGTGTTTATTAATATACTGCCAAAATTTTTGAAAAATTCTGACTATTTTTAAGGTTATCCGCAAAAAAATTAGATTTTGGTTTTTACTTCTTCTTTCATTCTTTAACAAGATATTTAAAAACCAACATCAGATTCTTAAGTCGCTTTATTTAGTACTTTCTATTGGAAAGTTTCGTTTCTGAGATCATCATCATAAATACGGCCCTGGATTTTTCTTTCGTTTACTCAAACTGCTCTTGATATTTTAAAACATGAATGCATGGATGTAAAAAATGGTTTTTAAGCAATCTTAATAGGGGGATGGTACAGGCAAACAGAAAATCTTAAAAGTAGGAGTTGCAACTCTTTTGTGCACAACTAACAACCAGTTAGATAGATAGATAGATCAGTGGATAAATTTACCGTGTACATTTGCCGTCACAAAAGAAAAATATTTCCAGGTTTTATTGTTAAAGATAAAAAATCAATTACGTCATGCAGTTTTCCAACAAAAAAAAATCAATTCCTAAAAGTAGTGCCTATAATATGATGGGTCCTTGTTTTCAACTTATCATTTGTTGGGCGAGTGGTAAACATTTTGCTTTGGGTTTTTGGGGACGAATAAATGTTTCCAAACCGTGAAATAATGTATTTACCAAAAAGCTGTCGTATTGTTACCCAAACAGATGAAGCGTGGCTTCATCTTGCTGTAATCAAAGATTATCAAGATAAACATATTGGCATTATTTATAAGTTGCTGTCCTTGTATTCTCTCTGTTATCCTTAAAGAAGTAATGCCAAATCACACCTTCAGCACACTAAATTATAACCTTTTGGTTGTGTAATTGACGATGATCAGCTGATAAATTGTGAATAACATTGGGGTCGTCATTTTCCAATCATTTTCTCGCAGAATTGTTGCCGTGCTACCTCATCTAAAGGTTTCAATTCTTGCATAACTTGAATTTTGCAAGAGTGAGGTTTTAAACGGCTGTGGAGTATTCTGTGGATGATTCTTCGGTTTAGATCCAATGCTGTTGGCTTCCTTGTCCATTGTTGTGGACTCATTGCTATTGAGACCCCAAATGCTTCACCGTTTGCAGTGGGTTATGATCTGGTGGTTTCTTGTAATTTTTTTTATTTTTATTGATGGTGTGGCAAAATGAAGCGCTGTCGTGGCATCTTACATTGCAATCACGTTGAAATTCCCGTTGAACAATAGTAATACTCATCATGGCTTCACATGAAATACATATTGTGAACCCATCCACTGATCCAGGATTAGTAAATGGAAGGTAATTGTGCACAAATGCATACCATTACTACTTTCAAAATTTCCCGTTTCCCAGTGCTACTATGTATGTCTAATGTGTGGTAAAAATTGTTGAATGAACTATTAAAGCTAATTTGTAAAAAAATTATTGCAATATATTCGTGTAAAGTTAGAGTTTCACCAAAATGTTTTAAAAAAGTCAGTAAAAGACTTAGCACAGCTAGGGCTACTGTTTTTACAAACATTTGTTCCAAAATTTCAGTATTCTCTGACAGATTTTTATAGAATGTATTTTTTAACCACACAGGAAACTCCGTCTATCCATTAGAGCTTCACATTGTTTAGTCACAATCATTTTTCGACCAAGTACATTATCACTGTATTTATTGATGGTGTTCTACACTTGTGTTTTTTTTTATTTTCTTTAATCTCTGTCTCCCTGTTTGCATGACTAGAAATCACTATACCCAAGTACTTGAATATCTAAACCAGTTTACTGTTTGGTTTATTTTCTAGCTTCATTGTATCAGTTTTTGTTTTGTTTCTTCCTATAGGGACCTTCAAACTCATAGTAAACACTCTCCAAATGCACCTGTACTGCACTCTCAGTGTAAAATTCACTATAATCTCATTTTTTGTCCTTCGTTAAATAAATATTTCTCGTCTTTTTTTTATTACTATACTCACCTACTTACTGCTCCTCTCGGTCTCAGCGAGCCTTTGTTTATCTTACGTTTTATATATTCTAGTGCTAAATTGAATAATGTCGCAAACAGTGCTTCTGTCTATTTAACCCATCTCTCTTCTTTTGCTGTAATAATTTTGTTAACTTCATCCTCAAAGATTTCGCGCCTATATTTTCTCTCCTTTTATCCTGTTTTTTTTTTGCATTCCTTCATTTATCTAATGTTTGTTTGCAAGTTTCTGTTATGTTTGTCTCATTATCTTCACTTTCAGTTCTTATTTTCGATTAAACGAATTAACTCATAGTTTCTACAAATGTTATTTATGAACACATAAGATGATCAGAATAACAACATATCATTGGCCAAGCACAATATCGTTAGTTTTGCTATTCAATTGTTGTTATAAGAATGTCATAAAACACTGTTCTACCGATGTTCTGTTTAAAATAAAAAAAATCGACTTCAGATATTACCCGAAGTGGAGGTAAATCATCGTTAACATGAACAAAGTACATTGCTCATTAAAAAATAAAAATGGCCATACTTTGCGATAATATTATTAAAGGGGTAATGGTTGACGATAGTACTGTATAAAATTAATATAGACTGCTTTTATGTTCATGTTAGAGACGTCAATGTGCTGATGTAATTGAAATAATAACCTATTATTAGATTATAATATTAGCAACTACCGACTAATTTAGCTCAGTAATGTGAGAAAATTGATTTTTATTAGGTAACTATAAAAAACACTAGAGACATGACCTGTCCATTTGAGTTGTTTTTACCGTTATAAAAATAACATCTATTGTCTCGGTTAGATATCATTATTTTACGCCGGATTTTTGCGCTGGTTATAAACATGCTAGCTCGGAATTTAATATTTCTTGTAATTTATAACTAAAAATCGAACCTCTCAAATTTCTTTTCGGATGTAGCTACATAAATGTCTACAAAATATGTTCTTTAAAGCAAAAGATATTTTCTTAAAGCCAAGTCTAAATATATGTAGGTAAATAGAAAATAAATCGATAATGGTGTAGTTTGAGTACTAGAAAACTACACAAATGAAATAGCGAAAAAATGTAGAACAATATTGCTCTTCTTTAACAAAATATCGGTTCACATCACTTGGTATTTTATAGCAAATTGCTTTGAGAACAAGTGTCGCAATGGGATTTGAAAAATGAAATTCGGTTTATATAGGTAACCTTGAGAGGTTCTTATTATCTTTTGCAATCTCATTTCTTCGCAGTTAATAATAGAATACATCAAGTTTAATTCTAGTATACTTTATAAAATATTTCTGATCATACACCATGTACTTATACAGGATCTACCACGGAACCCGTTCATCAGAAGTTTCCAGGGTTCCTTACTATTTATGAATTTATGAATTTCAGGTTAAGATTAACCCCTAGCCTTCTTTTGTTGTAAAATATTTCCGATGTTGTACAACTTCCGGAAGAACCGGATATTGCTATCAACTTTCTTAATTTAAATGGAATGCCGTGTATATTATTGTATTTTTGAATTGAACAATCGATTCTACGATACACTGTAGTAGGTTACCCTATACCTATCTTCAACTGTTTTTGAGTTATTGTGATTTTTTTGTTTAATTGCGTTTTGTGGTGGGATGTTTAATAGTCTTTGTTTTGCTCTTCTTTAAATGCAAAACCTCGATATTTTACAAACAGCAAGTAAAACCATAAGGGTTTTCAATGCTTTTTACCACATATTAATTAAAACCTGTATTGAAACCTATGCACATTTGAAAGTAGGCTGTGAGTACGACAATAAAAAAATAATTAGTTTATTACAAAATATTACATAAATTTAATGATGTTATTAACACAACAAACGAATAAAAATGATTTTAGTGTCAAAGGAAAGACATTAATCCTAAATTCATTTTCACTTGTAGTTGCTCTGCCTAATTCGTTTCGGTTTAATCGCTGAAAGGCTACTCTTACACGATTTAATCGGTCTTTCTTGTTATCGCTAGGTGTACTGTATATTTCACATTTGATAGGCCCCCAAACATAAAAATCAAGCGGCGTCAATTCTGGGGATCGAGAAGGCCAACAAACCAACGGTCTTCGAACTTTTCTGTCAATTGCCCATGCACCTCTCTGGTATTGTGGGCAGGTGCACCATCCATCTGATGCCTTATGTTTGAAGGTAAAGTTCGAAGAAAATTTGTAACAGATCCTCTTAAGAGTTCTAAGTATTTCTGTTCATTTAAATTCTCATCATAAGTTTCATAGATTATGGTATCATTTAAAAGACAACAGAATACATTAAAACTGTAACGATCTTGAAAATGTGTAGTTCTGCAAACGTGAGGATTTTCTCTTGCCCAGAAATGATTATTTCGGCGATTAACAATTCCTTCCCGATTAAACTTCGATTCATCGCTCCAAATAACTTTAGATAAAAAATTTTCGTCTTCTTGAATTTTCAACAAAATCATTTCACAGTATGCAACTCTTTTCTGTTGGTCCCCAGGGCGGAAGGCTTGTACTAATGTTTCCTTGTAGGGATGCATCCTATGATGTTTTAAAATGCGACGAATCGACATTGAAGAGATACCGATTTCACTAGAATACTAGAAGCTGAAACTATCGAACTCCGGGGATGAGCATGAAAATAAGCCAGCACATTTACTTGATTTTCTTCTGCTTCGACGACAGATTTTGTGTAGTTTTTTTTTTTACCTTAACACTTCCTGTATTTAAAAAACATGATTCCATTCGTTCATTAAACGTTCTACAAGTTCTGCTAAGAATTTTTCCATATTCGCCATGGATGTAGAATAAATTTAAAATATCAGTTTTGGAATAATCGTCAACTGCTTCAATTGTATAAAATAGACTGTTTACTTCAAAAAGAATGATAACCAAATAAGCATTCGTTTATTTAATCATACTCACAGCCTACTTTCAAATGTGCATAGGTTTTAATGCAGGTTTTAATTCATGTTTGGTAAAAAGCGTTAATAACGTCAAAACCGTTAATAATAGGACTAAGGACACTTATAGCGTATCGATGGCTAAATTAAATCTTCATCTAAATATGCGAAAATATACAGGGTATTCCATTTGAAAAAAATGACTTTTTTGCGTTTGAAGTTTTTCGGCTTTGCCACTAAATTTTGAACACCCTGTGATAGATTTGAAATATATTTTGTGAACCCTTATGGTTTTACTTGCTGTTTGTAAAATATCGAGGTTTTGCATTTAAAGAAGAGCAAAAGAAAGACTATTAAACATCCCACCGCAAAAAAAACGCAATTAAAAAAAACAATCACAAAAACTCAGAAACTGTTGAAGCTAAGTATAGGGTAACCTAATACAGTGTATCGTAGAATCGATTTTTCAATTCAAAAATGCAATAATATACACGGCATTTCATTTAAATTAAGAAAGTTGATAGCAATATCCGGTTCTTCCGGAAGTTGTACAACATCGGAAATATTTTAGAACAAAAGTAGGCTATGGGTTATGGGTCTTAACCTGAAAGTTTCAAGTTCATAAATAGTAAGGAATCTTGAAAACTTCTAATGGACGTCTTCCGTGGTTGACCCTGTATGTTATTACAATTTATAATGCATGCAAAACACTAAACACTTTATCCCACTAAACACCAAACAAGTTTTAACTAAAACACCGACGCGTCATTATCAAGGCGATAATAAAACTAGTTTTATTATCGCCTTGATAATAATGATGACAGCAATGCTGTCATTATCAAGGTTAGTTTAGTTAAAACTTGTTTGGTGTTTAGTGGGTTAAAGTGTTTAGTGTTCTACTTGTGTACCAAGAGATCCAATGAAGAACAATGCATGCAAAGTTTAATTGATAAGTTTTTAGGGATGCAGTAATAGACGAAATGTAAAATTTTGTCAGATTATACTATCGATAATGCTGATTTTAAATATAATATTTTCACGAATGATCTACATCCGGTATACCGTAAGTACATACCAACCCGCTTATTTTAAATAGAACATGGCATTTTTTATTTTATTTTTCAATTCTCTATCAAATTCTGAGTAAATTTCATGCACCATGTCCTATATCAAAAATTAATAAAATAAATCAATCTTGATGCAAACAAACACGCAGTGTCTTGTCCTTTAAAATATAAATTTTTTATACAGGGCGTTTTCTTCATACCACTCAATTTCAACAATTTCAAACAAATATAACTCGATTATTTCAAATACAACACCCTGTATATTATATTAGTATTCAATTCATATCTTCATTCTCATTTAACTGATTCCCTATACTTAAATCTAACCAGTTTTGAGTTATTTCATTATTTTACTTAAAAATAACGAAATATTTCAACATTAATAAAGCGTAGGCCGTGACTGTCAAAGATGTGACAACTTAATAATAAATTGTTTATGTATGCTTTAGATATGTTGTTGATTGTTTTCTTTAAAAGTTTATGCTTTATAGCAAGTAATGGCAATCTGATAAAATTTTACATTTCGCCTATTAGTGCATCCCTAAAAACTTCTAATCATAACTCTTCACGCTACACCCGGTAGAGCTTGTTCAATTCATGATGACGTTTTCGAAACTATATAAGTTGACCAAATCGTTACCGGGTCGATTCGATCGTTATACAAACGCTCGATCTATGCGACTTGTGAGTGTGAGACTTTCAGTTTGTACAGGAGATACGACAAACTTCCTACCCACTAAAACCCCTCTCCGCCCTTCAAGATAGCTGGAACCGTTTAGTAATATTGCATCAGCTACCTTTGGCTACGTTCTACTCCTTCATCCCGTTCATGGTCTGGCTACTATTCGCTGCCATTCTAGTTCCTCGGCCTCTTTTCTTCAAGCAGAAAATTATTTTATAAAATCTTAGAATACACACACAAGAATAACAAACACTCTTTTACCCTTTGATATCCTTCCACTCGTAGGGCAATAAAATCAGAATTTGCTAAAATTCAATTCATTCCAGAATGTATTAATTATGTTTTTGTTGTTGTTTTTTTTTATAAATGGAACAAATTGACATTAATATGGGTCAAATAATATATAAATAAAACGCAAAACTTGAGCAAAACAAAGGGTTTAATCAATACTGATGTTTTCTTTGCAACGTTTCAGTGTAACAAACATTTTTCTCAAGTTAAAACGACATTTACTTTACAAACAAATAAGTTTTGTGTAAAACGTGACACATTTCAGTATAGGATTAAAGTACAATTAAAAACAAGGTTTTTATTCTTTATACACGAGCGTTCAATTTGGAGAATATAGGACAAGTTCTAACAATTCTGTTCCACGACCTGGACAAAAAAAAAACAGCACAAAAGCCTAACCAAGAGTTTAACTTAATAAATGATAATAATAAATTAATAAAAAAAAAGAATGATCTATATTGATTCTAAAATTGGCCACGTTGTTTGCTTTTTGATGTATATCATATCATAATTAATAAATCTTGGGACTTCAAAGTGCTTAGACAAGACAATTTCACCGGTCACATTATCTATGTGGAGCAGTATACTTGTTATCAATTCGTTTCTTTAAATATTGTTTAGTTTGACCGATATAGCGTTTATTACAGTCTAATATATACGCAACATTACATTATTTTGATTATCGTTTGTTTTGAATCGGTAAAAAAGCTTTCATTGTTAAAATGGTTACCATTTTCAACACAGAAAAAAAAACATGAATTTTTAAAAATATTATTCATAGTTCAATTTCTAGCAAATAAGATGTGCAAAAGGTAAACACTGTTTGACATTTATGGGCCATAGAATATACCAAATGACAACACATTAACAACACATAGGTGCTTTATGGAAGGCCATAGATGTCGTCCAAGGCAGGCATATAAGTAAGCATTTCTGATCGCTGTATATGAGTTTCTGTCCCTTCTGTTGTTTTATATATTGATGAATTTTATCTGAGCCAAATCCATTTAGTTTTGTTTCATCATTCCATAATAGATTCCTCCATTTCTTCTTTCTACATCCCACATATTCTTTTGCAACTGTTCTTTTTGACGAAAATTTCGTTTATTTAAGAAATCTTGTTTTTTTGGTGTTGTTGTTTTCTATAAGTTTTCTTCTAATATAGTAGAGGTATCAATATTCAGTTACGTGAGTCATTCCTTCTTGATGGTAGTTGACGTATCAAAATCTTCTTGTAAAATTTTGCTATTATAGCATCTGTGCGGGGAATAATTTTCTTTGGTTTACGTTTTTCTGTATTTTCCCTTCATTTCACAGCGTTAAATACGTTATTCCGTGAACAAACTAAAAATGTTCACTATGTTTATGTAATTTTTACCATATTGTCTAAGTTTTTTTGATAATATAAGAACGTTCTTCATTAAAGCAAAGTGCGTTCCATATTTAGCTATAAAATGAAAATCTTAAACCGGTATAATTTATAATGCTATGTATATTAGATCGTTTCAAAGAAGCTGGATGGGATTTTGCATGGAGCATGCCCATCATAAATTAGCAAAGCTAGTCTCTCTGCACCAATATTAAAGAAAAATACATCTGGAAACTAGTTGAAAAAGTGTAGTTTCCAGCCATCCTCTTTCACTCGCTAAAACAACCGTGTGTGTCAAGGGTTATTAGTCAGTTGTGGTTTTCCATAATATCTCTTCGTTTAAAAGTAAAAATGGCAACATTGTCCTATCAGCAGATGTACAATGCAACACTGTTGTGTTTTCCCTGCCAATTGAGTTGCGCATCAACAATTCAGGTTTGCTCTCTAATCCAAGTTCTTTGACAGTTGTTATCAACTTTTCAAGAAAGTTGTAAATGACTCATGGGTTGGTTTGGTCGATACGAGCACGCTCAATACTTTAAAAGAGTTTGATACTACAGCGGTGTCGCTTTCGAATTGAGATGAATCAATATCTCATTTCGAAAGCGACATCGTTTGGGCATTAAACTTCTTCAAAACATTGAGCATGCTCACACCAACCAGACCAACACATGGGTCATTTGCGATTACTGGGTTTAATTCACATACGATGTCGCTTTCGAAATAAGATGAACCAATATGCTCCAGGGCAGAGGGTTTTTGAATCTGGTTAGCAAGTGGTTTTGTACAATATAACGTTGCACCAGATATATTACTTCTAGAGGAGTAAGACCACATCCATTTCAATCCATAACTCTTATGCAGTTTGTCAATTCATTCTCAATATTTTTTGAAAGATAAGATTTAACACCACCTCCTCCCTTACTTTTTTCTTCAGGTACATAACCGTTTCCTCATGTTCCTTGCATTCCGTGTATTAATATGGTTCAAGGACTGCTGTAAACAGCAACAGCTCCTCGGATGGTTATGTTGCCGTTGTGGTCATCATTCTTCTTCGAGGTCTTTTGATGTATAAGGCTTTCCGGTACTTCTTTCTCACTTGACAATCAATGAGACGTACAAATTGGCTAAAAGAAAATGTAGTGCTGTTCTATAAAGAAGACAAGAGAAAGCAGGTGCGCCAACTGTATTTGATTGAATTTATTATGGCGAGAGACTATGATTCATTCTTAATCTATTGATGGTAACTCTATGAAATTTTGAGAGTTTAAAATGTCTGAATCAGGGTAATCTATTTATTTTTGCATTATCCAAAAACTTCGATACACTAGTTTGCTACTTTTTCATTCAAATTTGCCGTTCTATCTGCCATTTCGTTTCATCATTCTGTGACCTGGGATTTACTATATACAAAGCTGATATCAAAACCTTCTTCGTCTAATCAAATAATGTCAAACACTACATCATTTGTTTTAATGTTTACTCCTGTACTTTTTCAGCTAGGGGAATCAGAGAAAACAACGTTCTTGTTGTGCAACTAATCGTTCCTTCTGTTGTAGCGCTAAAATTGATTTAACAAATAGCCAACCTGAAGACCAAGGTCTTGCGTTACTGTGTAAGCTACCCTACTTTATATAGTATTTAATTGAAGTTCATTAGGTTTATTAAATTTTTTACTTTCATAAAATTTTAATTATCTACGAATTAAAAAAATATCTATCTGATGAAAAACTTTTACATAATCGTCACGTACGTATAGTCCACATAAAATAAATAGTTTTAACATTTATTTAACGTTTAAAACATTTTTCCGTTATAGTTATTATTTTATATTTATTACATATTTTCCAACTTGTCGCAATTTGATAACAGATTATTATCGGTTCATATTTATCTAGATATTAACCACAAGCCTGCCGTACACCTTATTGACATAACATGTAAGTTAATATTGTACGAATTCCATTTCCTGTTTTCATTTCTTAGTCGACATAATTATGACTTCTATTTTGCGTTTATAATGCGCAAACCTTGACCGTTCACTTATAAATGACTATTTTAATAGAAAAAAAAATCAATAATCATAAGTGGGTGTCAGTAACATTTTTAAATAATCACGTAATATAGTCCGTTTTCTTAGAGTTTTAATTTAAAAGTGTTCTCTTTTTAAGTGTGACTGGTTATCAAGTGTTAGGTTTTCACCAAATTAATTTTTTTTCAATTACGAATACATTAAAACGTACCGTGCTAAAATTTGGATTCTAATGTTATCTACAGTGGTCGGCAAAATAACATATATGTTTGTATTAAATAAACTGCAATGTGTAGATTCGTAGCACGAGCTTGTCATCAGTTCTAATAATAGTTATAAATGGTAGATATAGCACCTAATAGTTTTAGCAACTCTTAGTTCTGCTTACATCATATTGTTAGTTAGCTGATTAATAAATTTTCTTTCAAAAACGTAACAAACCTTCTAACTTCTCTGATTATATTTATTGATTTAATATACACTCATCAGGTGCGATAAAAATTTGTACCTGTTTATATTATATTTTAGATTAAAATAAATGATAATTGAAGCTTTTAGACACACGATGATAGAGCAAATAAGACAGATAGCGTACAGTAGTTTATTAATCAAAGGAAAGTGAAGAATATTTGGAAATAGTGACAAAATTAAAAGCACAGAAATTAAATTAAAAAAAGTTACTACTAACAACAGGTGAGAGGCATGCTATTTCAATATCTAGTATTACTTCCTCTAGATCTAATTAGGGCTTGCATGCGCTTCAGCATATTTTCAATTAAGCTGTGGAAGTAGTTTACCCAACATGTGCCAAGCATGTTGTATAGAATTTGGCAAGATTGTCGACTGGAGAATATAGAGAATAGTAAATTACCCCACTGTATTATTTGCTACGCTGAAGTGATCACGAACAAATTGCAACTTCGATGTTCGATGGCGTGGTAACAATTTCGGTCCAAAAGTTGGTATACAGTACTTCGACCCTGCTTCCGCTAATCTTAGGCGAGCTGTCCACACAATAATATCATTACTATGCACCTTTCTAAGTTGATTTCTCATCTTAATCGATGTAGCAGTGTAATTTTATAAAGCCCGGAATGTGATAAAATGATTATCAGCAGCAGTTGTCCTTCATGCACCAGATCTAGGTCTTCATGTGTTTCTGTCGGCTTCTCTAAATCTCTCTACACATTTTCGAGACGAGAGTAGTGAAGAATTCTACCAACATAACACAAATATATTCTACAAACGAGTTGATAGTCGGTGTTCTTAGGCGGCTACCCAGTGATGTAGCAGATCACTGGAGCCCAGGGTGCAATTCTTTGATAGTGTTATAACAAGGTCATGTCAAGAATACAGCTTAAGAAGCCGCTGCAATAAGCACCCACCACAGATACAAAAAAAACACAACAAAAATATAACATTAATTTAATTTAAATCCATAGTCACCTACACAATTCAAAGTTTTCGTGTCAGATATAATTAACATTTAGGCCAGGAGACCAGAGGAAATGATTGGGTATGTCTGGTACCGCGACAAAATAAGTTACTGATGTTATATATTTGGTCAGATGTTACACATTTCGAGAATTTATGGGATATCGTTCGGTGGAAACTTTTTATTGAACCTCAGTGTACAATGATCATATATCATGATGATATATCATATTATATTCTATAAGGTCACCATAAACCAATGACTCTTCTGTCAAGGACTTTTTTGCAGTTGGTACAAAGATATTATATAAATTGCATTAATATGTAATCAAGCAGCAAGTAAACCATACCATATTTTCAAAATAAACAACATATACAGAACATAAAAACCAAAACACCCTGCGAGTAAGTGCAGTGAAAATAGATTTAGCATTTAGAAGCGGTGGTTTCTACTTTCCAGGTCTCGTCAGCGCAACAACGAATGCAAGATCTAATTTCATCGCAATTCGATAATACGAAATCTTGCATTCGTAGTTGTGCTGATGAGACCTGAAAGGTCGAATCCACCGCTTCTAATGCTTGATCTATTTTCTTTACATTCACTCGCAGGGTGATTACCAACAATATACCATGAGCGCCTATTATAGGCATTGAAAGAAACATATTTTAAGTTCATTCCCCCTAGCGGGTAAGCTCAGAAGCAGTACATTCTCCTGCAAAAAAGTGAGACAATTTTAACTTAACTGTTTAGTTGCAATTTCTTTAATTTCAGTATAAATTCACATGAAACTATAGCAAAGAGATGTTTATTATTTGTTTATTTATTTTATTGTTATTTAGTTGTTAAAATAATATTAAATCAACTCGAAAGTTGACAAAAACTAATCATTAATTCACTTAAATGTAAGATCATCTTGTGGATTAAAATTATCATTGAAGATTTCTGAATTTGCATTTCTTATTATGCTAGCATGATGAAAGGCTCCGTCAAGTTGGCCCCCCCTCAATCTTGCACCGGGCTAATATCTATCTAAAAAGTTTGCGCCAAGCTTGCACCAGCTTGCGCCACACGTATAACAGCTTGCACCCCTCCAGTTGAGTAATTATTTCAAAAAAGTTGCAGGGGGGGCTAACTTGACGCTAGCCCCCCCTCATCACAGGAGAAACTTCAAAATAGGGTAGATAGCTTGCACCCACCTTGCGCCAACTTGCGCCACCAATTTTAGAGCTTGCACCCCTCTCCAACCCCTATATATTTCATATTTATGTTTCCAAGCTAGCCCCCCCTCATCACGGCAGAAAGATCAAAATAGGGTAGATAGTTTGCACCCACCTTGCGCCAACTTGCGCCACCAATTTTAGAGCTTGCACCCCTCTCCAACCCCTATATATTTCATATTTATGTTTCCAAGCTAGCCCCCCTCATCACGGGAGAAAGTTCAAAATAGGGTGGATAGTTAGCACCAACCTAGCGCCAACTTCCGCCATCAATTTTAGAGCTTGCACCCCTCTCCAACCCCTATATATTTAATATTTATGTTTCCGAGCTAGCCCCCCCCTCATCACGGGAGAAACTTCAAAATAGGTAGATAGCTTGCAGCCACCTTGCGCTAACTTGCGCCACCAATTTTAGGGCTTGCATCCCCTTCGTACCCCAATGAAAACTTGAGTAACTAACTGACATGTCATTTGTAAAACTAATCATATATCAATCCTTGTCTAAATATTGAATTTGCAAATGTGTGAATATCGTTGTAATAGTGAATTACATTAAAAATAAAACTATTAGAAATAAATTTAAAATAAACATATTAGTTCCACTACAAACCAAAAATAAAATTGTGTATTATTATTAATTAATCTAATTATTATTTAATTAAATTATTAACTATTAGGAGTATTTAATAATTATTATTTTTTTTTAAGTTTCTCCCGTGATGAGGGGGGGGGGAGGAGCTAGCTTGGAAATACAAATATTAAATGTATAGGGGTTGGAGAGGGGTGTAAGCTCTAAAATTGGTGGCGCAAGCTGGTGCAAGGTGGGTGCAAGCTATCTACCCTATTTTGAAGTTTCTCCCGTGATGAGGGGGGGCTAGCTTGGAAACATAAATATGAAATATATAGGGGTTGGAGATGGGTGCAAGCTCTAAAATTGGTGGCGCAAGTTGGCGCAAGGTGGGTGCAAACTATCTACGGTATTTTGAACTTTCTGCTGTGATGAGGGGGCTAGCTTGGAAACATAAATATTAAATATATAGGGGTTGGAGATGGGTGCAAGCTCTAAAATTGGTGGCGCAAGTTGGCGCAAGGTGGGTGCAAACTATCCACCCTATTTTGAACTTTCTCCCGTGATGAGGGGGGCTAGCTTGGAAACATAAATATTAAATATATAGGGGTTGGAGAGGGGTGCAAGCTCTAAAATTGGTGGCGCAAGTTGGCGCAAAGTGGGTGCAAGCTATCTACCCTATTTTGAAGTTTCTCCCGTGATGAGGGGGGGCTAGCGTCAAGTTAGCCCCCCCTGCAATTTTTTTAAAATAATTACTCAACTGGAGGGGTGCAAGCTGTTATACGTGTGGCGCAAGCTGGTGCAAGCTTGGCGCAAACTTTTTAGATAGATATTAGCCCGGTGCAAGATTGAGGGGGGGCCAACTTGACGGAGCCATGATGAAAGCAATTTCTAATGTATTGACACTTTAGTATGTGTGGTAAATGACATGTGAAGAACGTCAAAGCATCTAAAATAAAAATCTATATATATTTTGAGTTGTTGCTTGCAGTACAAGAGTTTTTAACAATAATTCTTTTTTAAATATCTATTTTAAACTTCAAATTATTTCTCGGTTCATGGATTACTTTACTACTAATACTTTAACTGTGGTAGAAAAAATACTTAAACTTTTAATTAATAATAGGATAAGGAAATCCTTGTTTGTTATTGCGATAATAAAAATATCAAAACAACCGCAAACTTCTTAGAATTATAATTACTTTTCTATTTTTATCTAAATATTTTTATGATATTCTTGCGGTTTAATAGATACAAAGTAATGAAAAAGGTAAAAATATTACTAAGTATTACTGTTGTAGAAACATTGTGTACTACTGTTGTCATCATCCTCACTACCTGACAAAACTTTTTCTCTGCATTTTCCCATTACTTCGTTAACTAACGCTTGACTGGATGTTCTGTAATTATAACGTTATTGTTCACATTGACATAGCCTTTGAATTGAATGTTTTAATGGAGAAACAGCTCCATTTTCAATAATTGTTTTCATTTAAGATCATCTTCCGGATCAAAGTTATCGTTGAATCTTTATTTTTTATTACACCAGCGTAAGCAATTTCTAATTGTCTGTTTAGGCTTCAAATTATTCCTTGATCCATTGTTTGTAAAGCTGACGTTGACCGCGATGAGAAAAGTGCAAGTTTTATGTTGTTTAATTCTACATAAAAGTGGGATGGACAAATGTATTGTATTGCAGGTGGGTCGTTCTGGTTCCTAGCACCTCTCCTTACTGCGACCTATTGATCTATTGTGATTACCCTATCCCATCAGTACCCTTCTATTCCAACGTTCTTGATGTATTTTCATTGCACTCACTCGCAGAGTGTTTTGGTTTTTATATTTCTCGACGTTTTCGTATGCTGGGTATGCTGAATATGTTGTTTATTTTGAAAATATGGTATGGTTTACTTGCTGCCTGATTACATGTTAAGGCAGTTAATATAATATCTTTGTACCAACTGCAAAAAAGTCTTTGACAGAAGAGTCATTGGTTTATGGTGGCCTTATAGCATATAATACGATATCATTGTACCTCAGGACTAGTTTGGGTGCCAAGACTTTGATCTGTTCAGGTGTTAAGGTCGCCTGTCCTAGATGCTGAAACGTTTGCCGGCTTAATGCTTCGCACTCGCAAAGTATGTGTTCGGCTGTTTCAGTTCCCAGTTCGCTTTTTAAGGTGGTACCTTAGACGGTAGTGTCCAGTCAGAAGGCCCGTTAGAGTCCTTAACTCTGACTTGCT
Organism: Holotrichia oblita; assembly: GCA_023690525.1. Lineage (NCBI taxonomy): Eukaryota > Metazoa > Arthropoda > Insecta > Coleoptera > Scarabaeidae > Holotrichia > Holotrichia oblita. The sequence continues at coordinate 12,622,593 of CM043023.1, read as the reverse complement.
GAAATCAAGTAGTTTTTTTTATTACTGTTTAGCGAGGAGCTAATAAATTTCTTCGCTTATGTTTGTCCGGGTGTTTTCCTCCATACCATTTTTTTTGTCTCCCGTTCTCTAACTTTCTTCTTGAGCTGGCTTTTGGGAATGCTAAAGAAGGGTTCCGGTCCAATGAAATGCATGTCAGCCCCCTGCTTATCAAGTTCATCCGCCAAATCGTTTCCTTTGCTATTGGTGTGCCCAGGTACCCGGAACAGGGATACCCTGTTTGTTGTCGCTAACCTTGTCAAATTCATCCGACATTCCCAGACCAACTTAGACTCAAAGCTATGAGCTATTGCGCCCCTTCGGTTCCTGTTGAGGTTTTTTTTGACACAAAGATTTATGGCGTGTATTTCCGCCTGAAATATTGTTGGGGAGGTCCTTAGAGTTCTGGAGAGTTTGGTGTTAGGTCCATAAATCCCAACCCGTTTGTTTGTCTTGGATCCGTCTGTATATCAGACAAGCGATCCATTTTTCGAACTTGGGACCACCAGAGCTCCAGTCCTCGCGGTCGGGAGTAGAACGCCGAATGGTCGCTCGTGGTTTAGTTGGTTTTTTATTGAATGTGTAATCTACAGGAGAGTTCCAATTTAAAATATTGCGTATTGAACTTTTTAACTTTTCATTTAATGAAAATGTTATCTGATTTTTATCATTCAAAAGCACACACAACTGAACGCAACTGCTCAAATAATGGTTTGAATTTTAAAGTAAATGACTAAAAGGACGAAAGTCCATTAAAAATGAGTCCATTATAAGCGGATGATAGTGTATAACTTTTTTCACATTCTTTCACTTTCAACTTTGACTATTTGTCACTACTCATACCAAATTTTATGAAAATATGTGCAAACATCACAAAATGTTAGATGTTTTGACAAATAAATGTTCATTTACAACTATACTGTGCGATGGCCAGCTCTTGGTTGGTAATTTCCCTGAAATTGTAAAATCATCCCAGTCATTGAAATATTATTTGTTCTTTGCTGTTGAAACCACTCGAATAACGTTGTATCCACTTCTGAACGTAACGAACTACATACTACTTGTTAGCACTTTTGTACCATGTCCTCAATTTATTGAATTTATTGATCTATTTTATTTGAATATTATTTGCTGAAAAGCGCACACACAACTGAAAACAACAGCTCAAATAATCACTTTCATTTTAATGTAAATTATCTCATTTTACGGATATATTTTGAGGAATTATGGTCCATTAGGAGAGGAATTAAAGTACATTAGTTTAAATAGGATTTAAATCGGAATCTACGAACTTTATCCATTATATTTGGATTTTTATTATAATTGGATTATACTGTATTGCGATGTCACAAATAAAGAAAAAATGTTAATCAAATAATCAATAAACCTTCAGAATCATTTTAAAGAAATATTTGGGAAGCACCATGTAGTAATCACAAATCATATCTTAGAATTTGGTCAGAATTTCCAAATTTTACGATGATGTACGGCCGTTTTTGCTACACATAACTTTTCCAATAGGATAATGTAATCACTTCAATCAATTCCAATCAGAAATATTTCACTAAATATTTAACCAAGACATTTTTAACGATAAATTGAAATTTACTACACCTTATATTCAATAAATAGTAAATTTTAAACACAAAATAGAGACCTTGATATTAAATGAATAGAATTATATTTCTTAAAAAGCATTAACAACATTAATGTAAAGTAAAATTTAGGTTTTACTGTATCTATAAATAATTGATAATTTAGTGTTTTCATAAATATATAAATATCATATATCAATCATTTATTAAATTTATTTAATTTATTAAAAAAATCTCATTCTAATTGCTAAAAACAAACCTTTTGATAAATTCAAACACAATCGCGGTTTTTCTTTAGTTACTGATAACACCATAAATGGCGCTAATTGCAACGATACTTCCCCTCTCCTCCAATATTTATCAATTGAATTTTTCCGTGACAGTTAACCTCACTTTTCGGTAAGATCGGTCAAAGCAAAATTCGCAGTTCTCAGTTACAACGTTTTTCCCGAAGTTAATTGTGGACGTTTTGTGTGTTTGAGGTGTTAGTTTATGTAATCACGAGATTAAGTTTAGAGTTACATAAGGCTTGCAAGCAATTTTAATTCAATTAAAGTGCATTTCCAACCGAAGAGAACACAATTGACAAATTGATGGGTTGCAAATTACAAACGTCAAATTAGTGTTATTGATGCAATTTTCTAGACGAACGAAAACTTATTCTATAGTATTCAGGTAATTTACGACTACATTTTATTATCTCTAGTACTCTAAGTTTAAAAAAGTTCATTGTTAAAACACCTGTTCGCTTGAAAGATAAATATTTATTTACCTTTAAATTTGACATGACAGTTTGATTTTTTTTTTTTAATATCACTTTTTGAATATAATTCTAAAGAGATTAAATAAGTTCGATGTAAAATGATTCATTCACGAGTATGATAAAAGATAAGTCTCTTAAACAAAGAGTATATTTGTATTTTTAGCATGCGATAAATCTATTCTAACGTTTTCTCATTCTTTTTTTACTATTTAAAGTATACACGTGCTCGCGTACGTAATTATCCGCTGCTTTTTATTGTTGTAAATATCTAATCATAACAGTAGCGATACCAAACGCGATGTTAAAGAAACCCGATACGACAGAATTTAATCAACAATTTATCAACACGATCTTGTTCATTAAAACAGATTAAATGAATAATTAATGTGACATTTTGTATTACCGTAATAGTGAGTAAAAGGCTTAACATCTAAAATATTTATTTAAACAAAAATTATAATTGAAACGTATTATCAACGTATAATTTAAATAGAAAATTCATTCCATGTAGGCCTAATTCCATGTGATGCTTTCTGAGTGAGTATCGTTTTAAATTAAGAAGTGTTTCTTCAATGAATAGTTTTTGGGGAATAATCATATTTATGTCTCTATTTCATCTTGCCGTATAAAGAAATCACAACGATATTGTGTATCTTTTTTTAAGGATTTAAACCTGTCTGATTTGCAAAAATCTTATTTAAATTTTATGCATAAATTCGGAATTTAAATTGCTATACATACGTACATATTTCTAATGGTGGAATTTAAAACTGGTTTTTTATGTTCCATTTTATAATGAAGTCCGAAGTTACCTATTCCTTACATTATTTGCTGTAATGTATTTGAATAATTAACGTTCTTTTTGCAGTGACCTTCAGTAGTTAACGGCATGACGAAAAATAATAATAAACTAGTTTTAAATTAAATACCCACACCATTTAACGAGAAGAGAATAATAATAATACGTAAGATTTTCCAAACAATATAATTCTCAAGGGACTCATTTTACGTTTTTTGATCCTGTCAAACGTGGTTCCAAAGTCCAAATATCAGAAATATTACCATTATTGGTTCGGTAGTAATGTATCAATAAAGTTAATTAATGGGTCATTCTGTGACAAATCAACCAACAGTCTGGATCTTGACCTTTCAGATTTCTACGATCTTTTGAATAGGCGGTGTACTTACCAAAAATACTTTAAATTTAAAATTCAATATTTATCTGACCTTTTTGTTTTTATGTTATAAGCTTTTAAAAATCCAAAAAACGAAAATTTGGGTCACGCTTAAATTTTGTAAAAATCATATGGTTAGATAACTATAGGTAGTACCTAAGGAGCTTAAATTTGCGACAATCTTTTCAACTTTCAATGCTCTTTCATTTGATGCATCACGTGGCTATGTTTACTACATTTTGAATTTTTTGAAAAACCTCAAAAAGCTCTTTTGAAAATTCCAAAAACTTACTACAATCGACTACGTGTATAAAAATTTGGGTTACAAATAGGGATTGCCACTGTGTACCTAAAAATGAGTTAAATTTGTTTAAACAAGAAAGAATTTCGAACGGGAGACAAAATTTAAATGTTCCTTTTTGATCGTTTAAGATATTTTTCCAAAACAAGAAAAGATAACGTCATTTAGTGCACGTTCTTTCTGTTACTGTTGATGGGCGCACTTTTTGCAAGAGAGTACATATTTCCTGACACATCTAATACATCTTTTGTTTGTGTATAGAAGAAAGAACGAGCTAGACCTTGTTTGCTTTAAAACATGAAACAACAAATCCAATCTACACTCATCGCTATCCTTGTTATGAATTCATCTTTTCTTAGAAAGGCCTACCTTTACATTATTTAGCTCGAAACTTTTGGTAAACGTCTACTTTATCTAGATATTTCGTTGTTGTTTTACTTTTCAATACACATAATGGCAATTCTTCTTCATTGGTAGAAATGCGTTCTAATTCACGAGAAGCTGCACTTTCTAATTCATTTGGTTCCACCCTGTGAGAATGGGTTGATGCATTCGTTTGTTTAGGAGTTAGGATTGGCCGCATTTGTTGGCCAAGTCATACGGGATTTTTTTAATCCCTCGTTGATTTCGAGGAGGAATTAGCCGAGAACGTACAAAATTTTTTGAGAAACTTCAATAAGCTCGCGTCCAACCATATTTGCGATCCAAGTTTAGATAATAGCATCTGTCCGAAACAGTAATTCAAAAATTCTGGCCTCAGATTTGCTTCGGTACTTTTTGAAATTCCTAATCAAAGCTTCTAGCATAGATTAGATTAGATGCGGGTTGTGTAGGCATACCCTTAATCTTTTAGTCCTAATTGATCTCAAGATTTCTGAAGAAGTCTAGTATTTTTTGGGGGGCTATAGTTGTAATACCAACCGGTTCTACGCGTTCCTGTTTGAGGTAATGGATCTTCTGCTGGGCTAAGGCCTCGCAGTTGCACATAATGTGTTCCTTCGTCTCGCTGTTTTCCGAACAGAATCGGCATTTATCACAGACCACCTTGCCCATTTTCTTCAGATGGTACCTAGGTGAGTAAAACTCCAGCAGAGATTTAGTCCTTTAGCTTCTGGCATAGATCTGAAAACTTCGTTTGGGACGGAGTCTTTGCGACGAAATTTTTTTCTTCGAGTATCGAAAATAAATCGCCTCTTTTTCTTGATAGAACCAAATAAATTGACGTCCAGCGACTGCACCAAATGTAGAGCAATTTCTAGCAATGATATCATACAGATATCGTTCTGGAAAACAGCCTCAATAACTAGGTAAAAAATGGTTTGATAAATGATCATCTACCACAATTTTTTTTGCTCTGGTTCGGAGTTTTCTTTGATATGTGGCAACAAAATTTATGTCAAAGCAGCTACGTTTACTGATTGTATAAACTGCTCCATTGGACACCGTTTTGCCCATTTTTTATATAAATTTACACGTCTATGAACAAACATGGGTGAAAGCAGCTTCCTTTCTGCTGTACAACAACCCATTATGCTAATTACTGTCTTGAATGCTCTTGGATTTTCTTAATACTTCATCCTTCTCTTGATTATGTTTGTTTCATTATGGTTATACAGACAATATTCTATATTATGGAAGAATAATGTGAGTCTCGTCAACACGAATCTGTTGAAGATCCATGCTTAAATAACACGTTCATCGAGGAGATTGTTGGAAATAATTGTCTGTCTCGTACATTTAGTCGGGTTGTCGTAATTTCTCTCTTAACGTCTCTTAATTCGTAAAGTTTATGGGAGTTAGATTATGTTAAGTTTTTGCGGTACGTTATTAGCAGGTTTTATTTGTCGTTTAAGAGTTTTATATTCACTAGATTTGTAATACTTTAGGAGGCATATACCAAACGTATCCACATCACTTGGAACTTTTCAGGACATGCAACACATCAATTGTACGTGAACGTGTAGCACTCATTTCCGATACTAGGACATGCAGATATTCATCCCATTTCAGTTTAGAGTCAATTGTTGGCTTCAATATCTTCCAATAATTAACACAGTTTATGGCAAGTTTATCTAATCTTAAGATAATTGATTTTGACTTCGAATTGTATATCAACAACATTGTCTTTTCAACGTTTAAATTGCTACAGAACTGTTTCATAATTCGATCGTTGATATAACTATTACAATAGTATCGTCCGCATATAACGCAATGCTGCCACTAATATTAATCAGTAGATCATTAGTAAACAACACAAATAACAGTCGTCTCAAAATAGACCCCCGCAGAACCCCCACAGAGTTACTTTCTACAGTCCATACTCAATGTGATCCACTATGTTTGATTTCAACATATTGCTTGCGCTGCTTAAAGTACAAACAGTTCTCGTTTTATATTGAAAGAGTTTCATATACCAGCAGACATCGTTTAAACAATAATTGATCTAGGTTTGTAGACAATTACTACAACGTTGAAACTTAGCGTTACTACTTTCTTATGAAAACATATCTGCACTAACTATATTATCAACTTAAGTTCGAAGGAGAATAAATTAGGAGCCTTCTGACTGAGCACTGTGAGTTGAAACAATCTTATTGGATTACCGATTTCCAAATAGAAATAATCTCCCGTGAATTGTTTTACATGAATGGGCTATTCCTGTGAGTGAAATAAGGCAAAACAGTTAAAAATAACTTTATAAAAGTGACTTTTTAAGAGTAAGTGCATATTAAACAAATTCAAAGAAATCTGCGTGTTTGCAATCAAAAAAAAAGTGTTAAGATAAAGTTCAAATATGAATTGTAGTTAGAAATAGTGTTATCTGGTTTCGTAGCAAAATTATTTACGGTCTTGTACTCTTTTCGCAGTTTTAGCAAGAAAACGATGATAAATGATGCAGAATTATTAAGTGCATTAATAAATTAAACAACATACAGGGTGTTCCATTAAAAAAATGACTTTCATCAATATGAACGTGGTGAAATGAACATTAATTTTAGACAGCCCTGTATACATGGACATCAGTTTGAAGGCGTAAGTTAGATGTATTTCAGTTAGCAACAAACTAAATCTGAAGTCTTCAGCTTGAATGGTGTAAGCTAGGCATATACATTTGTGAAAAAGATTGAATAACTGAAAAACGGCTGGCTTTTGATGTAATTCCATGTGGGATCCAAAATTTCGCCAATAAGATCAGAAAATTCTACCTCTAACTACAAAGAATTTCGGTTACATCGAAAAGTTCTAACGAACCAATTCCATAAATAATCCTGTATCTATCTCTTGTTATCTCAAAAGACTGGTAGACTTACATTCTTTCTCAATAGAAGATTAAAGATGGTGCCAACTTCAAATGTGCAGACATAAGGTACATTAACTACAGATTTTTTTAAATCCATTGGCAGTTTATTTCAGTATACCTATATTATTATTTTTGGCTACAGTTGCTTAGCATTTAATGCTTTGTCGTTAAATATGTTACGTGCATTACAGATTCGAGGTTTACATAATTATAAATTGGATTCTGATTATCTTAAATACATTACAATTAAACTCCGTCATTGCGAAAATATTTTTTATGCAGTAACGATTTATTTACCGGTTGATACTGACAGCATTTATGCTTCCGATACTTTTGTTTGTCGTTTTTGTAGCTATTTATCGTTCAAAGCAGCAAAGGCTCGAATTTTTTAATAACAAGTTTATTATATACATATTATGTATTCGAAATGGACATGCAACTAACACAAAAGTATACGAAGCAAAAAATACTCACAATTAATTATAATTACTTTATACATATTTTGATTTTTTTTTGTTACAGATGTTAGTGGTAGTGAAGATGACGAAGACGAAAACGAATTCTACGACGCGGTAGCGGATGGTAGTAACAGCGCTCCGATAGGCGGTGTCGTTGGTACAACAAGTGACGGCCGCTTTACACTAAACATCCCCACCGGATTACCTCACAGACGGAACAGTTCCGACAGTTCGAGTGAAACCGATGAGACACAGGAATCTCACCAGGTAGTAGTGGTTACAGGAACTACTCAGGGACAAAAAGTAGAGAAAGAGCCGGCAGAGGTGGCTAACAAGTCGGTTCAGAGCGTCGGCGGCGGGGCGAGCGGTTCGATCATAAAACGCGTGAGACGCACGTGTGTGCCGGAGAAGCCCAATTATCCGTTGAACCTATGGAGCATTGTGAAGAATTGCATCGGGAAGGATCTCACCAAGATCCCGATTCCCGTCAACTTCAACGAACCGCTCAGCATGCTCCAAAGACTGACGGAAGACTTCGAATACTCCGAAATCTTAGAAATAGCTAGTGCGTAAGTCGTCTAATTCTCTTATAAGATTGGTAATTGAATTTGTTGCTATTACTTTCTAATGAATATAGATGAAAGATAACGATTCATAGGATAAGATCGAGCAATCTTACTTGTATCTACTTGCAAACTTAAATGGTTTAAATTATAGTTTAGTTTTTTTTTTTTGTTATTTTCATTGAATTCAAAAAATTTTTTTTCGGTAATTTTGCAAAAGTTAGAAAAAATATAACTAAAAAATTTTGTCCTAGAAGAAAGAAACAAGCATCATTTTATTGCTGATAACGTAGATTTTTTGAAACATTGCAATCAAATTTTTAACCAAGAAATGTAGTATCAAATATAATAGTAGTATTAATATGGTTAAAGATGTGGTAGTTCCATTAGTGAAATATAGAGCACGCCACAGTATGGGCAGTTACCACAAAATGTTTGGTTAGGTTAGGTTAGGAGTGGGGTGGCATGCGAGCCTGTTTCACCGCGACCTTTACAGGTCTATTGTGATCCCCTTTACCTTAGAGAACGCTCTCTAGTTTCGCCTTCTTAATCAGACATATCATTTTTGAGAGCGGCTCTTTTATGTAGGTGTTAGCTGTGGGGTTCTCTACACCCATTGCTAAAAACCTTGTCCTCGCTAGGCCGTCACAGTGGCACAAAACATGAACTGGGGTTTCTTCTTCCTCTTGACAGAATCTGCAGCGAGCATTTTCTGCCAGGCCTATGTTAAACATATGCCTATTCAGTCTGTAATGACCGGTCATCAGACTTATTATCATTTTGACAGTCTTCCTGTCTTTACTCAGTAGGTCTTCAGTAAACTTAGGCCTCTGTTCCTTTAGGAACTCCTTAGCCTGTCTTCATCCTGGTGATCTTTCCCACCACTCCTTGGACTTGTTTTGTGACCAACGTAGATGGACCTCTTAATTTGAGATTTGGTAATGCCGAAGGAAGGGGCCGCTCCTATGAAAGGCCTTGACGAACCGCGTCTGGCCAGCTCATCTGCCGCCTCGTTTCCCTTCGCTTCCGTGTGGCTGGAGACCCAGGCCAAAGTTATTTTCCTTAGGATGCCCACCTCATTTAGGGCTCTTACGCAGTCCCAAACCAGCAAAAAAAAATGTTCGGTTACAACAAGATGGAGCACCTCCGCACTATGATGGACGGGTTAGGGATTTTTTGCATGCGAATTTTCCAAATCGATGGATTGGACGTAGAGGATTCATAGAATGGCCTGCCGGTTCTCCGGATCTTAGCCCGATTTCCTTCTTTGGGGTTATCTAAAATCACGTGTTTACGTTAGACGACCAACATGCTTGCAGGAATTAAGACGAAGAAGTCTTGGAAAGAGTGACTCAAGAATTTGTTAATAGGCTGGCATATTGTCAGGAGGTAAATGGCGAGCATTTTTGAACAACATTTGAAATAATTTTGTTAAAATTATTATTCTCATTAGTCTAAAGTCATCTACTACTAAAAGTGAGTTATTCCTCGTTTTTACACATTTATTTCCACTAAACCCAGTATGTACAAATTCGAAATAACAAGCTCTTTAAACATCTGCAATAATATACAGGATGTTCCATTTAAATTTAAAATGTTGAAAGTATTTCCGGTTAAACCGGAAGTCCATTATTAACAAAAAAATGTACATCAGATGCATTTTGTCCCATTGCACTTACCTGCAAAATTTGATAAATAGCGTCCTTTTCCTTTTAAATATATTTACTTGGTTCCATACTTTATCCCAACCCTGTATATATATTTACATAGTATTTGGTAGTATATATGAGGATATGGTATGTATGTAAGAGTTGTGTGAATCTATAATATTATCAGATATCAGTTTTGTACAAACAGGCATGAAATATTTTTTAGTCTTACTCATTTTTCTATCGGCGAGGGTTGGTATTAAGACAAATACTGCCTCAGATATGTTGTGGCATAAATATTATATCAATTAATTCAACCAACAGTAATTGTAAATAACTTTATTTATTATAGGATATTGACAAATAATTTTTAAATACAGGTGCGAAGATGCTAGCGAACAACTTGCTCACGTGGCCGCTTTCACTATATCATCCTACTCCACAACTAGCTCAAGAAATGGAAAACCATTTAATCCACTTTTAGGTTCGTCTATCATTACGTACGCAAGAAAAGTATAATGTTTATGCTTTTTTTATTATTAAAGGAGAAACGTTTGAATATGATCGTACGGATGATCTAGGGTGGAAGGTGTTAAACGAACAGGTTTCTCATCATCCACCAATGGTAGCTCAGCATTGCATAGGAAGAGATTGGACGTGTTGGCAAGAATTTACTATGACTTCTAAGTTTAGGGGAAAATATTTACAGGTCAGATCACCACTAGAATCTAATAAATTACTAATATTGTTTATTATTTAACAGATAGTACCATTAGGCATAGCTTATTTAGAATTCAGTAACGGAAATAAGTATTCTTGGAGAAAAGTCACTACAACAGTACATAACATTATTGTAGGAAAATTATGGGTAGATCAACATGGTAAGGCTATATCTTTTAAAGCGGATATTTATTGCGTGGAGTGTTATTGCGATTCTAATTCATTTCTCTTTCTCTCATTTAGGTGATATGGAAATTATAGGCAGAGGCAACGCGAGTGGTCTTAAATGTATTTTAAAATTTATACCGTACTCGTATTTCTCTAAAGAATCACAGAGGAGGGTTAAAGGTGCTGTGATGGACAGTAGCGGTAAAGTACGATGGATTATTAATGGTGAATTATCTGTTTCTTAAATTTTGGAAAATTATGACGTATATTTTTCCTACGTAGGTACATGGGATGATAAGGTAGAAATTTGTAAAGTCACCGGTGTTAGCGGGTCAGAAACGAATCCAATATACCAAACTAATTCACCTATCGTAGCGTGGAAGAGAACGGTTCCTCATCCAGATTCACAGAAATATTATAATTTTACTTTACTTGCATGTCAGTTGAATGAACCTGAAGATGGCGTCGCACCAACTGACTCTCGGTAAGTTATATCATTATCTTTAATAGTTTTACTTGTTATATTAAAACATTATAATAAGTGCCTAAACGAAGATAGGTCTCTCATTATTTTTTTTTGAAATTACACTCTTCTCGTCTATTAAGACGAAAATGCGTCTTCAATAAGTATTCGTTTGTAGGTTAAGGCCAGATCAGCGCCTAATGGAAAATCAATTATGGGACGAAGCCAATAAAGAAAAAGTTCGATTAGAAGAGAAACAAAGATCTGTACGGAGAGAGCGAGAAGCAGAAGCGGAACAAGCTGCTCAGACAGGTAAGTCCCAGTTTAGCAAACTTTTAATTAATTTAATTGTATATTTCATAACTTTCAAGGTCAACCATATAAACAATACGAACCAATTTGGTTTAAACAGGTAAAGGATGAGGACACTGGAGGAGTGATTCATAAATATAGAGGAAATTACTGGGAAAGCAAGAGTAAACAGGATTGGTCGATGTGTCCCGATATATTTTAATATTTGTGTAAAGACGGATAATTTGTGTACGAATCTGTAGATAAGCTTAAACAAATGAACGGGAGGGAAAAACAAAGCCACAAAGTAATATATTTGTTCGGAATTTGTCTTGATGGTTTGGGATCCAGCCACTTGTTAATATATGTTCTGAAATATTACGTAAAAATATTCACGTATATACCAAGAACTTCACCTCTCACTATCTCTTATTTCTCTATGACTTTTTTTTAATTGCCTAGTACTTGCTCTTCCACTTTTTATTCATCTTCCACCTTGCCTCTTCTTAATATCTGAATTACCCATGAAATTGGTTTTGACTTCATTATGATGAAAATGAAACAATATATTACCGCATCTAGACTAGTTCTGGCGTTCTGTCAAATAAATGTATAAAAAAGTAAGTGAAATTATAAATTAAGTCAAATACTATTACAGAAAATATGAAAAAAGTATGTAAAGAAAATACCTATGAATAATAATATATAATATTGCTATTTTATTTTTTGTTTTGTTTTGTTTTGGTGTACAATAATAAAGAAAAAAAAATATTAGGGGTATCTCCTATCTTGGAGTAACAACTTTTTTTAATTCGTGATTACATTAATACATCCCAGTTAATTCCAGTTACTCTAAGACAACTTACTTTGTAAAATGAAAATGTAATGAATCTGGAGTTAGTGAACATATACATTTGCTTTGGCTAAGACTCAATGAAAAGATGTCTTAATGGTAATAAACTCATTAAAAAATGTTCAACAAACTTTAATTGGGAACCTTATACCATCTATACAATTTTCAGCAGGACATCTTTATTGTTCATTGCCATACACCCTAAAGTATAACACGAATTTTAATTTTAAAATATCGTCTGCTTCACTCTTTGAAATTGAAAAATTATTTTATAACGTGAGGAATAAAATTGTATGCATGTAATTTTCGATTTTTCATTTCCAGAATTATTTTGTAATTTTTCCTTTGCAAGTCAATTTTAAGAATCAATGTTTTTGGAACATGAGAATGTTGTTGTATATATTGTTCCTGCCGCGTATGCGCGTCAATCTGCTTTAATTAGCTAATATAGTATCATAGAGAGGAACATTTACTAAATAAAATTTTCTAATATATAAAAATAACCATTTGTTTTATTTTAGTTATTAAGGTGTGAATGAGTATACTAATCTATCTAATACATTTCTAGAAGAAATATTTACCACCATTACAGATTGATGAATAAAAGATCTTCCCTTAGTTTATTTTAATTTTTATATTTTCATATTAAAAACTTTAGTATATATATGTTTTTGTCTGGGCACTATCACTTTGTAAAGTTTGTATTTACTATATTTTGTGATAATTGTTACTTTTAATAAAATGTCCAGTAGGTTTAGTAACACATATTTTATTACACTGAATTTCTACCTGCCACGTCGTACAGGCTAGCTCTATATCTGCTATGAGAAAGTTGACAAACATGTATTGACACTACATCTAGGGTGATTAAAGAAAATAAATTTGAAATACATTTATAATTATCCTTAATCTACATTTATTATTATTTTTATTCCCGATACAATTTTATTCTTATGAATTTTTACTAATTTATTATCTATCCTAATCATAACATCTGGTGATTGTAGTTTTTCTATTTCGTAAAGACCCTTATAGCTATAACATTTCTAACTTACTGCTAGTTTCTAACTAAAACCTTATCTCCTATTTTGTAATTACTTAACTTAATATTCTTATCATAATTCTCTTTCCGTTTAGTTTTAGAACTTATTAAATTGTTTTTTTTTGCATCGTTTGTACACATAGTCATCGAAATTGTAAATTGGTTCGATGCTTTTCATCAAACTAGAAGGTAAATTTACACTTTTTCCAAATACCAGCTCATACGGTGAATACTTCGTTTCGGTATAAACTGTATTGTTAAAAAAAAACACCAAAATTGTATCCATGAACTCCATGTATCTGAATGTTTTGCAAGTTCATTTCTTAAATATGTTCCTAAATGTTTGTGTATTTTCAAGAGCGCCTAGAGTTTCATGGCGATAAGCAGTCGAATGTAATTGTTCTATACCTAATAGCCTACATGTTTCCTAGACACAAATTCTGTATCCTGGTCAGTGACTACAGTTTTCGGTGTACTCTGTGTTAAAATGAAATTATTTACATATGACTTTGCTACTGTTGTTGCATCCTTAGTTGTTATAGGATAACATTCTACGAACTTACTTAATTCGCATTGTATCGTTAAAATGTATCAATTTTCGTCCCTATTTGTATCTAATGGACCAACTCCATCTAAAAATATTTTCTCAAAAGCTGATGTGATTGTTAAAGGTTCCTTGTTTGCTTTTAAATGTTTATAACGCTGGCAATCATCACAACATTTAACAGAATTTTCAATATCTCTCGCTAATCCTGTCCAGAAATAGTACTTTCTAATATTATTGTACATACATACGCTTTATACCTGCATGGCTCTCCAATAGATATGTGAAAATCGTTAAGTATTAGTTGTCTCATTTCTTTATTTGATATATTTTCGGTTCCTCTTATGATTGATATTTTAATTTTAGGTAAATTTTTACCTTTTACTTTAGAAATTTCTGTAATAGATTGACTAGTCATTTCATTTTTTATTATACATAATTCTATATATTATACCATACATAATTCTCGAATATTTTGCTCTGTACGTATAACTTTCAGGTTTCTCAACGCTGATCGAGAACTCCGAATTATATCCTTTTCCAGGGTCGCTGGCGTTAGTGGTTCATCCAGTATTGCCCGCTTGGGTGATTATAACTTCTTTTTCTTCCTTGGATTCGGTTATAACTTTACACTAAATTTTTTCTTGTGTAAAAGAGAAGTTAATGGAATTGCAGCTATTGGCGTTAGAATTAAGCAGACGAACCTTTTTTCGTTTCTAAACTTTCGCTAATTCTTTACTAGCTTCTTCAGAGAACAAAGTAGTAATTATAAAACGGCAACATCACAAGACTCATTTGCAATTAATATTTGGAAACATAACATTAGAATACATAGAAATATGTCTTGACACTACAGTTTAATGCACAATACTTTCTAAACCAATTACCTAAGATTTAAAAAATGCAAATGCAAAAAGTGCTGAACTGTATCAGAGATATGCACAATCGTTCATTGTACCTTGGAGCAATTGCTGACTTAACACATGTTCTGACTACTAGTTATGTGTTACCAAGAACAACATACCCCTTATTTTACCCTTGTGCTTTTAAGGCAGCTATTTCTCCAGTTAATAGAAACTTCCCCGTTTCCTAGGTACGTTCCAGAAATGTTGAGTCTATCGTGTTAGAACCAACTCCAATAGCAGCAATATTAATCTAAATTAACAAAAGACCAAGTTGTTGACCAGTTCTTCAGCACTTTGATGTATGTACATGGTTACCTGTAAATAGCTGTTAAACTACACGAATCTGAAAATTACGTGGAAATATATAACTGTAAATCAGAAAAGAATTTTAGTTGTAATACATTAAAAAATTCTAAATTTTGGAACCCAAAATGCAGTTAAAGTCGGCCTATTTCTTTACACATCCCATATACAGAGCATTCCAATGAAAAACGATCTACCTTAAATAAGTTGAAAACATCAAGAAATACGAACAAACGCCGAGATACGTCGATTTTTGTTTGAAGGGAGAAACTCTTACCAATAAGCCAAAATCATGGCTTGTTCCCCCAGGATCGAACATTAAAATTTCTCGGCGTTTTTTTTTCGTATTTCTTGACATTTTCGTTTAAGGTGGCTCGTTTTCATTGAAATGCTCTGCATATTTATACAAATTTCGCCGATTATTCAAGTTCACGCGTGTGCACGTAAAAATCGATAAGAAATTCTTAGATGATATGTTTAGTGAATAGTCTATTGAAACGTAGCTAGTCGGTATTTTCACGGGACCAAGATAAATATAAAACATATAAATACTAGAATTCAGAAAGAGTAGGTCGACAATCGAGTGACTTACAGCGTTGTTGATTTTATCAAAGCATTCACGCAATATTCAGTCGTACAGCTGATGTTTCTATTGTGATGTATTTTTATGAATACTGGTTTTTAATTATGTTATAATTTTTCTTTATGAAATTTATGGTAGTTACTCACCACGAGCCCGAGGCATCAATGCGGTGACGAAAGTTTTTATTTACACGCGGAAAGTTTGGCATGTCGTCGCGAAAGCGTAGTGCTGCAACAAAAATGCGATCGTGCAGATTTTTGCATTTTTCAATGTCGTGATGGCTATAATACATCAAACTTTTCATGTATCCCCACAGAAAAAAAGTCTAGCAGGTTTAGATCGGCACTACGAGTTGACCAGGAAGTGTGAAAGTATCCTGGAGAAACTGTAAATATCGCCAATGGTAGTCATCCAAAAGTATCCTGGAGAAATTTAGTCTGCATTTAGTCGTGGGAGTACATAAGTAATTGCTCACATACCAACCGTGCCCAAACATTTACGGATATTCTAACTTGCGAGGAGCCTTGCTGTATATCGTGGGGGTTTCGTATGCTCAATGGTGAATGTTGTGGTAATTCAAAATACCATCTCTGGTAAACGTAGATCATAACAAACATAGATTTGTCAATGAAGAGAATTACTGAAGTAAGTTGTGGCTGTTGAACTTCTCCGCCCTGAAACCACTCACACAAGACAACTCGGCGGGGAAATCTAGTTCCGTTAACCTTTGCACGCGTTGAATATGGTACGGATGCAGTAAATTCGTTTTCAAAATATTATGCACAGTAGTTTGAGACACATTTAGTTGTTGTGCGTACGCCGAGATTCGCTTCTACAATGTTTAAAATTTCTTCTTCAGCTTGGAGCACCCTGCATGATCTCTCAAAGCCGCGATCTTCTTAACGCGAAATTACTGAACCTGTTTCCCGATCGAGTTGATATACGGCTCTCACAATCGTCGTAGTCGAGAGATGACGTCGATTTGGGAGATGTTCTGTGTACAAATTTTTTGCTACAAGACTATTTTACCCGGTTTCTCCATAAATTAAGATCATGTCAGTATATTCGACATTCGTATACGTTGCCATTGCGAACATATGCATCCACAGCAAATACATGGCGAATACCAATTGCATGCTAAACTAAATGTAAATCGCAGCAGCGTTGCATGTATACCGACTGTTGCTGATTCCCATATGTTAGATGCGTCAAGGCCGCACTTAACTAGAGAAAATTCATTTTCTTACACATACAATCACAAAATTTTGTATTTAGGCATTACTCGTACGTATTTTTCACACCCATTTTATTTTGAGCAATTTAAAACTAATACTTTATATTGACATCAGAACACATTATTAATAATTATAAGTAACATCTGAAAGAAATTTGCCTTTTCCGGAAAAAAAGCACTAATAATCCATCCAGCAAAACTTGTATTGTGGCAGACACTTCCGAAAAGAGATAAAAGCTTTGTAAGAGTGATTTGGATGAGACGAAATTCTGCATCAAAACGAAGATTTTTTTAAATGTGGTGGGTGCTTAGTTGCAGTAACTCCGTAAACTGTATCGCTTGCCTGGCTATCACTGCAACTCTCGCGGTGTAGTTTTTGTGTGTGTATGTTGTGTTCAATTGGCTTTGTGACAGCATCATATCGCCTTTTATGATGCCGCGCTGTTAATCACTTTGCTCCCAACAGCGAATGGCAAGTCGATCCGGGATTAAACTCTCTGAAAAAATGTCATCGTCCCTCCAGATAATTGAACGCCGGCGCCTATCGTCCTCTCACAACAATAGTCAGCTGCCTAACCACTACGGCCATCCACCCGTTTAGTGATGATATTGCAAAGGAAATGATTCAATGGAAATAAATAAAGATGTCGAGCATGTACATACACCGATGAACTACATTTTAGTCGCGATAGTATTTTAAATCTACATGTGTACTATTGCAGTGACGAAAATGCTCATCAAACAGAATCACCAACATAGGTTTTCTATTCATATCTGGGCAGATACAACAGTGATCTAATTAGTCTAATTTGATTGCCCAATCGATTAACAGGCAAACTATCAATGTTTTTTAATAAACCGAAAACTATATTAAAACGTTTGAATGTTGTTCAAAAAATTTACTACGTAACTATATCAGCTCGTAGTCCTTGATCTTATCCCCTCGATTTTTTTGTTTTGGAGGTTTATGAAGGGTGAAGTGTATGCCATAGAAATAAATAATCTAGGCATAGATCGAAGATGCCATTAATCGTTAACACGAAGATTGAACGCAAAAAATGAAAGCCAAAGTTTGTTTATGCAAGAATTTTTCCAAAACTTGCTTAGTACTATACCGCAATAATAAAAGGTGATAATATTACAATAGTTTTCATGTTAATATAGCATTTTCTCTATTTGTATAACGCTGGACCCCAGAGGTCGGTTGAGTGTGTGTAAGAAGCCAGCTGTCTAGAAGAAGCCAGCTCAGCCTAAAAATTAAACTTTTAGTTTATACGACATTTCGGAGACCAATTCTTACTTACGGCTCCCTGGTCTAGTCCAGCTATGCAGTCTCCCATCGGAAAACGTTTAACACCATTACACGAATTACTTTTGACACCGTTTTGTAAATGTTACATCTATGTTATAAGTTCCAGGCCATATAATATCTCTGAAATTGTAAGTTACATATACCACATTTAATACATCATACAGCGTTTAAAGCGGATATATAACATTAATATATTATATACATAATTGTGTTTGCTGGGTTGGTATATCTGAAGTGTACAGATCTATCAGGACTTGTATATTCCAACTCTTCTCCAGTATGCCACTGCGTTGGCCAAAAAAAATTGCTAGTTTCTCGTTCTGACAATTCTCTGGTTAAGGAACTGGCCCACCTCCACCCTGACATCTGTCTTGTGTTTTATGAATTTTATATCCCAACAGAAAATTCTTGAAGCAACTATATTGATTCTTTTTCCTAATTACTTTATAATTTTATCGATCACATCAAATCCCAGACTTCTTTGGATTAATGTTTTTTTAAATAACTTTAATGGAAGATGTTTGTCATCCATAACTTCTATAGTCATCGATAATGCAGTTGTTATTATAATAAATAATAAGTTTGCCTTTAATGGAAGATATTTTCTGCGCTTGAAAATCAGTTGCAACACACTGAAAATGTAACCACCAGAATCCAGTTTGTTCTAAGTCGCCATGATAAAAACACATTAAGGGTCGTATTCATAATGTACCCTTAACTTGAATGCTGAGGAAAACTCATGTGAGAGTATAATTTACAATTCATAGAGAATTTTGCAACCTCACTTATTCGAGGGTGATTGTAATTATTTCTTCAATAGGCAAAGCTGAAACGAACCGACAAAAAAGTATTGGATCTTCTACTGCTTTTTCACTGTATTGAGTGTATTTGTGGATTCGGTTCTGTTCTGCCATAATTTAGAAAATGAGTAATGAAACACAAGTGCACTATAGTGAACTGGAGAAATTAAAACTTGCACCTAAGTAATTAGTGAAGAAAAATATTGAAAACAAAAAAAAACTGATTTGGCGTCTCATTTAGATAAAAAAATTAAAAATGGGATGAAATTTGCAAACTTTATTGTAGTCATCGTTTCATTCCTCACGTACAATCAAGCAATTGAAAAAATGTTGGGCGAGATTATAGTATAATATTTATATTATAGGAAAAGAAAGACAACAACAATCATAAAACAGCACAGACTTCTAACAGGTGGTGGACCACCTTTAACAGTACCTTTAACAAAAGCTTCTCTAAATACAAACATCATTTTGCGTTCTAATTGCATGTAAATATTGATCTACATTATTTATATTATCGAAAATGTCATTGTGATTATATTTTATACCGATATTGTATAGAGTTGCAACATCACAAATCACTGCAACTGATGTTTCTTATTTTAACTGACGTGTGTCATTTAAACATGGAAATCTTTAAAAAATTCAAAAGAAACGTTTCACAGTTATTCCGGTTAGACAGAAGTACAATAAAATAGTTACTGCCATTTATATAGGTTTATTCCATAAACTGTATTACTCGTCTTGCTATCACCGCAACTCTCGCGGTGTAGATTTTTTGTGTGTATATAATTGTGTTGAAGTGGCTTTGTAACAGCATTAAACCGCCTTTTATATTGCCGCGCTGTTAATCACTCTGTTCCCAACAGCGAATGGTAAGTCGATCCGGATTTCAACTCTGAAAAAATGTCACCGACCCTCCAGAGAATTGAAATCCGGCTCCTATCATCCCGCCACAACGATAGTCAGCCGCCTAACCACTGCGGCTATCGACCCGTAATAGCTTAGCGTATAGGAGCTTGATAAATTAAATATTTGTAGACGACTGGACGGAACATAAATGACTTAAGTAAAATGTTTAACAAAAACAGTATTTATTTTATTTTTGAAAATGAAATATTTTCAAGGTTATTAATTGACTGGTCAATTGAAGTTATTTGGGAATAACTGTAACATACAGAAAAAATAAATTACATGTACTTTTCATAGACTATCGTAAAAGATATAATTTTCTTTTGAAATATGTTACGCAAGTTTCGTATTTATAAAATAACTTACCTTATTGTAGCTTATATATTGCTTAATAATTACAAATATTCTTTTATCGAACAAAGAAATTTATTTCTTGCATAACTTTAAACTTGTTTTGCTTTAAATGTTTTATTTATTGTCGTAAATTTAATGGCAAGATCACTGAAAAGGTGAGTATTAATTATCAATAAATTCTCTATAACGGAACATTAAAATTTAATCCTACATCATGTCGTGACTTGCAAAACTGATACCTAACCATTAACATTACTGTATACTCACAGATTACACTTTTATGTTCAACAGTGATTGTGGCATATTTAAATTCTTACTATTTGTGTATGTATTAGGTTATTCAGAAGTGACATTAAAAATATTCTTTCATATTGGTATTAATTTTTCATCTGTTAACTCTTAAGATTTAATTATGAATGTATTAATTTATGAAATTTTTACAATTACTTTAATATTGACTAGTTTATGAAAAACAAGTTTATTGCTGTAGTTATTTAGATCCCACCATTAAAAAAGATACCTCCTTTGTTTCATAGACAACTCTACTAATTACATATTGAATTTTTCTGTATATCTATCTTCTAATATGCAGTGTATAATTATATGACCATAAAAAAATAGTGTTGGTCATAATTAAAATTGAAACTCGGCTTAGATGTGACAACATTTTTGTGAGACTGACAATTCTAAGTGCGGAAATATATTAGTGTAATATAAAATTAAGAATTAAACACAATAAAATAAGCCCCTCATTTTAGTGAACCAATTCTTCTAGTCAATATCATTAAATGGTGAGTTACAATGAAACGTTTGTGATTTACACATATGTAGTTATTCTATAAACGGAAACTGACAAATAGATCTTAAAAATATCTTCACAGTTTACGTGTTCGAATCGAATAATTACAATGATCCATCGGGAGGATATTTTTTATTTAGCGAAAAGGTGTGGAAGATTCAGTTGTAGATGGTTGCAGTTGATTTGAATGATCTGCTAAAACAAAAACGGAAGGCTCTTAAAAAGGCCACTGGATTCTCCAAGACGAGCTGAGGGAGTGTCATATCGGGGGAAGTGGTGAATCAGGATTTCATCGGTCTTTGTTGGTGACGGTTTCATTCGGAAGTTTGCAGAACGGTAAAGCCTCTTAAAGGTCATCCAAGTTCAACCTTCCAAAGCGGTGCTAAAGCCGAGGTATTTGCTCATGCACTTAAACATTGTCTGCTCAGATGTCGAGGGTGACGATGAAACGTCTGGGAAATAGGGTTTATCAAATTCTTGATGCTCTTTCAAAGCTGATCGATGATTCTGTCTTACTTAATATAGATATGGTCAAGATTTACATTAAAACCAGAAACTATGGCAAAGATCCTGAAGAAAAAAAAATGATATCAATGCCAATATTGCAACTGAAAAGTTGCCAATAGAATTATTCAATTTGATGAATATTATGAACGTCATATTCCGATCAAGATATTTTTACTCTATGTGGCAGAACGTCCTTGTTAGGACGATTTCTAAGAAACATATGCATCAGAATTACAAAACAATCAGCTTGTTGTACAATCTCTCCAAGATTCCTTTGCGTGTTGTACTTAACAAACTGAGGGAGGAAATTCTAGTCTCCAATATCACTCAAGAAGAGCAGTTTGGCATTAGCAAAGTGTCCACTGAATTTCAGCTCTTATTGATTGTCGACAAAATTTCCAATTCCATGGCAGTCCAATATACTTTTTAAGATGTATTAAAACAGCTTCAAACTGAGATAGTTAGATGTTACCTTGATAACCGATCATTCGCTATTTAATTGAAAAGTACCATTTCTTCATTGAGATCCATATTGGCGTATTATATTAACCTTCCTTGTTCCAGCAGCATCTTAGAGTGACTCTGCACTGCAGCCTTACCTTTTAAACAACAGGTCTCCGCAAAATTTGTGACTGCGAGGAGTATATTATCTCAATTTT
Organism: Holotrichia oblita; assembly: GCA_023690525.1. Taxonomy (NCBI): domain Eukaryota; kingdom Metazoa; phylum Arthropoda; class Insecta; order Coleoptera; family Scarabaeidae; genus Holotrichia; species Holotrichia oblita. Next base: position 12,600,321 of record CM043023.1, on the reverse strand, counting down.
TATATTATAAAAATCCCCTCAGCTTGAAACTAAAATTTATTATTTATAAAACGCTCTTATTGAGTCCAATACCTATTTATGGTTCCTTGGCATGGCTCAGGTTTAGAAAGTCGATAGAGAGTGTCGATGAGATACATTACCAATTATTTATAGGATGCGAGGAATGTGTGGCTGCATCAACATGTTTAGATGCCATATCTTTCAATATATGCTACCGATCTGACTCTAAAAAGAGTGTTAAGATCCAACAATACTCTGGTTAGAGAACTGGCTTACCTTGATCATGACATACATCCTACTTTGGTCAAAACCGCGTGGGTCTTCACAACCAATGAGGAAATCTGAGAAATCAACTCCCATTACATTATTTATGTTGGATAAACATTTTATAGGATGATCCTGCAATACCCTGACGGATTAAAACGATTGCAGATTCCATGTCTGCGTTAGAAATAGACAGAAGATAGTATTTCATAAGTTATAAAATTAGCTTATTCTGGTAAATGTGCATTATAATAAAACTGAAAACTGTTTTTATATTTATAGCACTTCGAAACAAAATAAGACCGTAGTTGGCCATCATTTGAGGATGCTATCTTTCTTGGTGAATCTTGATGAAACCTCACGCCTTGTTCAACCCTTACAACATCTAAATTTGCTGGAAGCCTATCAAGATGACAAGGAAATGAAACTTTATGCTCATGTTGCAAGCCAGACGGTGAAATTTTTCAAGCATTGATTGAACTAGATTTTTATAATCGGGGGCGTTTTGTTTCCAAGAAAATTGTTCATGGCCATCATGGATGAAATCTAAGCTTTTTTCTCAGCTTCGTTTATAGAGTTCATGAAATTTGTTAATTTATTTTTAATACCCCAGTTTTAATTTTTTCGTAACTTAGTCTTAGAAACTTTTTACTTTTCATATATGTACTAGAAACAGTTACATTGCAAATCTAGAGCTTTAACATATTGCCTCGTAAGACCCAATTTGATCTAGGGATGTTCTTCAATATCTAGTGGTGTCCTCGGAGACCAATGCTTTTTAATCCAGCGGTGGTTTCTAACTCGACCATCTTAGAGGCACAAAAAGCACGGAAATTTGGTATATCCTCTTTGAAAACCAAGTTTAAGTTAAAAATTTTACGATTTTTAGATCCAGGCAGATGACTCAGTTATGGTCTGTATATTTTGGTAACTTTATAACCTTCTTCAATGTCGTCATATGTCTCCTTTAATTGAAGCGAATCTTCAATAAGAATTGAGCATTCCTATAGAATGTTGAAAACATGTTCGTTGTGGAGTAGGACACGCTTGAGGCTTCTACTTGGGTCATATTGTACAATGCCCATTTTAGTTAGCAAACTTGGCATATATTTACAATAAACAAATATTCACACTTCCTTTGAAATATTGTAGATTACTTTCCCTGCTACGATAAAAAGTTATCTTCCTAGTTTGCTCAAATAAGTTCTTTTCATTTAATCTTTAAGCTAGCAGTTCAAATGATTCCTTTGATAGACCCAAATCCCCAACTAAATCATTCAATTCTGTTTGAGTAAAACAGTGTAGTCCATCATTAGAAATTATATCTTAATAGTCACAATCTATACATCTGAATCTTGCTGCTCAGTAGCATCTGCCATGTCTTCAACATTTGAGTACTCAAGAGAGGGAAGCCGTTTATAAACTGACACGGGTATTTCATCGGAACGAGGCGTTTATTTATTCTTATTCTACTTATTTTAAACCGTAGATGTGAACTTAAAGAGAAATAGCAATTATCTATATGGTGTTTCGGTTCACGCCGTATCATTGAAACGCCAAAAGTTAATTTCTGGCGTAGTAATAGTTACTCTTTGACTGAATGAACCGGGAAGCTGCCACAGGCAGAGCGAATCCAGCACTATTTGCACATCTTTGAGTAGTAGGCATAATGTAGTTTCCTCCCTAACAACTGACATGCAACTAAACCCTTGGTTACTTTTAAATAGTAACCCAGATAGTAAATTAAGTGTGTGGAATATTTGGCACAATATTTGGTTGCCGCTGTAAAGCCTAAAGTTTGTCATAGACTTAATGTCGGCAAGTGTACAGTAAGTGTGTGAAATACTTATGACAAAGTTTCTACACACGACTAGGATCGACAAGTGTGCCGCTAGTTTAATATAAGGTTTGGCAAGGTTATTTGCCGGTAAAGATTTTTCAAAGAAAAAAAATTCGTTATGTTTGGATAACAGTCAAGCAAAGTTTATTATTACTATGGATAATTACCATATACATATCGATTTAGAAAATGGCTTAGGCGGTGAGCCGCAAGCGCGTAGGCGTTAGCCAATATCCCGCAATATTCTGACCACACTGCACATAACAAGTTATGTGCCTTGAAACTGTCACCCACTATCTCACTACCCGCACGAGACCGACACCTCGCGGCGAGGACTGACGAGCCGGTGGGCTCCTCTCCCCCGTGCTTCCCACGTTAGACAAGTTCCCTTGTCAACGTTGGACGGGTCACTGCTGGAGACGCTTTAGCGACTCCTACCTCACATCTAACCTCACGGAGCCTAGGCCTCCTTGCGGATGGCGACTATCGGCCAAGCGTGGGAAACGGAATCTGGCCGTGAAGTACAACCAGCCCGGCCGTGAATTAAGCCTGAACAACGAGGACGGCCGGGCCGAAGCCCTACCCCAAAATGCCAACCGCGCCAACTCTTTCGCCCCTCCTCAAGTATCAGGATGAAACCGAAGGTTTCCCCAACCAGACTACTCCTCGGCGAACCGACTTTTGTCCTCCCCTACTATCTTCGCCAAATTCTCTCGCCACGCCCGTTTCCCTGAGTGTGGCCACCAAGGATGGGGTAGTGCAGCTGCAGAGTTCTCAAGGTAAGTGCCGTAGGGTGCCTCACTTACCCACCGTATATTCCGACGGTTAGCGGTCGTACACCGGAGCGTATGCCCATGCCTACGCCCAAGCATCCTTCCCTATATACGAAGTCTACTCCCGCCACGCCCGTTGCCCTGAAACTATGAAATCAGGGATTGGGTAGTGCAGTCGCAGAGTTTTAAGGGTCGACGCTATAGGGTGAACGCCATATACGTATGTGGATATATGTGTAACCTAAACGACTTCTCGTCGTTCTCTAAAAAAAGCTATTTAGAAAATAAGATATATATGCTTGAAAATCAAAATCTTAACCTTCTTAATTTTCGATGTTTAGCTTTGAAAAGCCAGTCGCTCACAACTTTTCTTATTTCCTTTTCTTTAGCAATATATTTATCCTTTTCACAATGATATTTACATATATTCTTCTCTTTTACGGTGAATTTTCATCTCGATATTGTGCCGATATCCTACCAATTCTGCTCCTGCTAGTAGGTCCTCATTCTTCAATTGCGAGTCTAGTCAAATTGCAAAATCATGCGATTTATTCATTCAAAGACAAACAAATAGAAAAAATAAATTTATGTTCCCAATAACGTCTTTGATCGATAAAACATAATCATGAGGTAAAATTAAATTAGTATGTAGCTACTTACGGTTGAAATTGAAATATTAATTACCACGACTACTTAAACACTTGGACATAAAATTGCTCAAAGTATGACACCATTGACAAGCTGCTTTTATGGCGGATGACGAATTAGAAAACCTCCACTTGCCACGCTTTTTGAAAAAGTAGTATAGTTATATATTTATAGTTGTGTTTGGGAGTATCATTACATACCTTAGTAACACACTGTAAAAATAGGTTGTTTTAAAAACCTAATAAATATATACTTTGTTTTTTTTTTTATGACAATTATCATAAAAAATTTTTAATGATTCCGCTTCGAATGGCTTTTTAAAAAATTCCAACACTTCAATTCACAGGCATTTTAAGTATTCATAGAAAAACATATTGTTTACAATAATATGTTCTTCAAGGGCAAGTCTACAATATAAAGAGATGCGGGTATAACACATCCCCGAGGGGTTGAAGGTACAAATTGAATTCTGTTTTATTCAAATCGGTTTACTAAACACTTGTCATTGGTTTGTCGTAATCAACTGTTTCCTACTAGACCTTGTGGCAAGCTTGTCTTTGACTTTATTTCGACAACTATAATACAGAAAGGTTTGCTTAAAGTTTGACCTAACCTTTTCGTAGAAAAGGTTGTCAGCGGCAATCCAATCAAAATTCAAAGACAAGTTTGAAAAAGTGATCAATTTTTTCTAATAAAATCTCGCTAGACCTTAATAAAGGGGATTAACTTAAGAGGCTTGCATTTGCACATTATGGGTTCAACAAGTGTACATTATGCTAATTCTTTGAGCAAGTAAGAATTTGCTGTAGTTACTTATTTGATTTAAAAAAATTTTGAAGTCGCCAAACAAGAAGCACCGTAGAAAGAAAACTCGACGTGATAGGGAAGAATGGGTTTCATATTTGGCATTAGCATATCAATATTAGTTAAAAACAAGTGTCAGATCATAGTCAGCAGAAAAAATTGTTGCCCACCATTGTATTCGGTTTGTTTGAATATTCGAATACAAAATTTGCGAAAATGTCCACTTCAGTTTCAAATTAACAAGGGAGGATAGAGGCAGAGAGGGGCACGTTATTTGTCCTTTGGAATTTAATCCTATACACTATTTGAAATTATATGTCACATAGGTGTTAAATTAAAACGAAACCAAGCAAAGTAAAAACTGTAGGTTCAATTAATTTTGAACGTTTGTATATGTACACAGTTTGTGAGCATAACTTCCGGTTGTAAAAATACAGGCGTTTTTCGTAATATATTTATAAATAGCTGCAGTCGACTTTAGGTTGAATAAGATTGAGTCATATGATCTAATTTTTACATAAAAGACTAATTTCATAAAATTTACGTTCTTCTGGATGTACCTAATCACTATTTTACAAATGTTGTATTGTAATTTTGATAACGTAAAATTGTACAAATACATTTAAAAAATTAGGTAAATATTGTAAATGTATAGATTGCCCGTTCTTAAAGTACACATTTCATATTTACATTAATTTATTTATGTTAGAAAAATTGATAATAAATGTTACTTTGTGCAACCGGCTTTGATTCGTCATACACTTGCGTGCTCGCACAGTGCAAATTGATTATTGCTAATATCACTTTAGTACACGGGAAAATGGCGATGTCGGCGTGTAGGAGTATTGATCCAAGTCATACTAAGCGTACGAAGGTATGCTGATATTAAACGGATTTCATAAAATTCTCTTTTATTATTAAATTCCACAAAAGAACGCAGTCTCGCGCGAAACTGCTCTACGTGGGGGCAGGTGACGTTGGTTTGATTAATTCGCGTCGTGTTCTAACCAAAATGTGTATTGTACACAATGCTATCCGGTTTTTTTGTGGGTCGCTCATTAAATTTAGGGTCAAGGAGAATTGTTACAGCTGAACTTGCACTTTTTTTCGAGTACATCAACATGGGAACTGAACGATATGTTTATCAGGCTCGCGAAACACGTCTTATAACATCGTTGCCTCTGCGGCGAGGTAAATTACAAATAAAAAGCACGGATAGTTTTAATCGGCGTTGCTGTTTCGACGAACTTTGCGCGCGATTTTCCACACAACCGTAATTGTATAGCTTGAAAGCCGGCGCAATCGTGCGACATTAGAAGTATTGCTACACCACATAAATACGAGCTTTTGCAGCTTGTCTGGTATTAAAATCAATTTCAGTAGTGATTACCGGACAGTTTAGATTTCGTTTTTGCGTTAAGAGCGTGATTTTTATCGAAGGCGCTCGTTCCGCGCTGCTCCTTCGTCATATTAGAATGAAAACAGATTGATGCTGTGAACATTCAGAGCCACTTCCTTCCGATTTTTTTTTATCGTGAAATCTTACAAGAATGTCGGATATTAAAGTGTACGCGAATGACTTGAGCTTTCCCAAGCAAGAACCCCAGAAATGCTTAATATACAGGATTTTTGGTAAGTCCTATTTTCCGAGAAAATTTGTAATTATTACACTTTTACGTGGATAGTTATAAGCTGCCCATTAACTAGCCACGCGTTCTAGTTAGTAGATGTACGATAATGAAGTAACAATACCTCCATAAGTTTATCTTATCGGGACAGTGTAGTGGTATCATATTTAAGAGGATGCGTAACCATTGATAATACTTATCAATTTTTTTAAATCGGTTTTCATTAACCACATGATAACATAAATTATTCATTATCATGTTTAGTTGCATGCATGTTTTATGACACTTTTGTTTGTATTGTATGCAATGAATTTCTTCTGGAAATTGCCATCGTAAATATTGAACTGAAACTGATTTTACTTGGTAATATTTTAAATACAAACGCTTTTGAATAAAAAAGTGGACAAACAGGAATATCATTGTTCTTAAGAAGAATATAGACAAGATAAGTCAATACAGGTTTACAAAATCGAACTCGACTATTAGCTGAATGCCTATAAAAAGCATGCATTCAAATAGTTTTAACCAATCACATTCGTATACAAAACGCTTTCATGATTTTTTTTTGTAGACGTTGGAACACAATTTTAGTTTTATAAGGGTATGGGGTAGTACAAAAAAAATTAGGAATATTAAACTACGAAACACTTAGAGCACAGCTATGATCCTAGAGTCTCAATAAGTAAATCCTGAAAGGTGCAATGATACAATTTAGAGTCACTGTAGAAAACCTCCTATTTTTAAGAGAAGCTGCACCAATCCTGTTTTGCTTCTTTCGGTTTCATTTCATCCCCCATTAGAACAAGATATTGGAGTAAAAGTTTCTATTCTTAGCTTTCCCTTTATATGTTATCCACGAGTTCATGATAGCCATCAAAAGTCAGCAATAATTTGTACAATCCAATCTACCTGTTTGGCCAGATCAACTCCTCCAATAAGCTCTCCATCTGTTGCAACCATTTTTAAACAAGGAACATTTATTTTGAAACTATCTTTCAAAATTTTATTGATAGACACAATTACATTATGGCAATTGCTTACCAAAAGAACTTCTATTCTAAAAACAAATATCACCTTACTTCTGCTAGGAGCAGCATTTGACACTTTTTAGCAACAGTAATATCTGGAACATTTAAGTGAAGAAAAAGCTTGTGTTTAGCGTTTCGGGCAGTTTTATTGCGTTTGTAGAAAATGGAGTCATTAAAATTTTTAAACCATCTAGGTTTTTTTGTTTCGCCAATTGCCAATGGTTTTAATTTATACGAAACTGTCGCTGACAGCGCAACATAGGCTTTGTCAAGAAGTAACTTCCGATATAATTCGGTTTCATTCGCTTTACATATACAGGGTGTAACAATAGTGCGATATTGTTCCATATCTCCATTTTTATGCAAAATACATCAAATATTTAAATACAAAAGTTGTTTAATTTTACGAAATTTATAACTTAAAATTATTCTACGATATACAATTGTACAGGTACAATTATTTTCATTAGTTTACAAGATATTGACATTTGTTTGAAAATTTTGCTCTCTTCAGAAAAATGTCATTATTTCGGTAACGGAAAAATGTAACATTATGAAACTTAACATAACGTTAGAAGCATCTCCTATGATAACAGTAAAAAGATATAGACTTAAATACGTTATACAGAGTGTTCTAGAAATCAGTGTCTTTTTGAAACAATTAAAATACGAAAATCTTCATTTTTTTCAAATCGAAACACTGTACTTTTATGGGTTAGTTGAAAGGGAAATTTAATTATCTATTAGTTTGAATAAAGCATGTATCTAGTTAAAATTAATAGTTTTACAGATATTTCAAATTATTTCTCATTTCTGTATGTTGCTATGTGGGCGTGTTCTTTAAAAGAAAGTTTAGAAATCAAACATTAAATAAAAATTTTAAAATTGAACTTTCTTTCCTATTTGTCTGCTGTGCTGACATTTTTGTAAATCTACGTGCGTTTTAAATTTGTACTTATATTTAAAATATGAAGGTACATACGTTAACGTAATTGATATAAAGTGACATCCAGAACCTTTAGTCTTTGAAAGACTTCGGGATCGATTTGAAATAACTGGACATGTATAATATAAACGGGCCAAACCAGTTAGAAATGAAAATAATCAATTTGCAGGACTTGCTATGTCAGTCGAAGATCCCTATACTAGTACAAGAAAAATTGGATCACAGTTAGGAATAAGCCACATGTAGACTTCACGGATTTTACGTCAACACAAGTTTCATGGCTACCGTATACATTATTTACAGGAATTGTCTGGGAATGATTTTGAAAGTCGTCTCAACTTTTACCGGTGAATGTTAAATAAAGAACGGAAAGAACCAGGTTTTCATAATTTTATTTTATTCATGGTCGAAGCGATTTTCCATAAAAGCGGTTACGTTAATAGACACAATTTTTTATATTATGGCCGCGAAAATCTTCATTTTATAACCGTGAATTACTGTGAATATATGGAAAGGGAACCAGTTAGGTACTTGCTCCATATTTCTTTAATGGTACAGTCAGCGGGGAAAATTATCTAACGTTCGTAATGAATGAATTAGAAGATCTTCTAGACACCCTTTCTCTTAATATGATAAGGAATTTGTGGTTGCAGCAAGATGGGGCACGGTGCCATTTCTCTAGGAATGTCAGAAATCATCTAAATAAAGCACTTCGTGATAAATGGATTGGCAGAGGAGTAGCCAGTGCATAAGCCACCAAGGTCACCCGATCTGACCAAATGTGATTTTTCTCTTCGCACAGCCCCAACAACACGAGAGAGAAACTATCTTTTAAAGAACACACCTACATTAACAACACACAGAAATGAGAAATAATTTGAACTATCTTTAAAACCATTAATTTTAACTACATACATGCTTTATTCAAACTAATAGATGATTAAATTTCGCTTTCAACTAACCCATAAATATACAGTGTTTCAATTTGAAAAAATTAAGATTTTCGCATCTCAATTGTTTCAAAAATACACTGATTTCTAGAACACTCTGTATAACGTATTTAAGTTTACATCTGTGTATTGTCATCATAGGAGATGCTTCCAACGTTACGTTAAGTTTCATAATGTTACATTTTTCCGTTACCGAAATAATGGCATTTTTCTGAAGAGAGCAAAATGTCAAAATTTTCGAACAAATGTCAATATCTTGTAAACTAATGAAAATAATTGAATATAATCCGGTATAAAGTTGCCTTAAAATTCCTCAGGCAATTCAAAAATGTGATCATATATAGGGTGTTCCATTTAAAAATGTAAAGATACTGATGGTTACGGGCAAACTAAACACCCTGTATATCGTAGAATAATTTTACTTTATAAATTTCGTAAAACTAAACAACTTTTATATTTAAATATTTGTTGTATTTTGCATAAAAATGGAGATGTGGAAGAATATCGCACTATTGTTACACCCTGTATAATTGGATCTTTGCAGCCAACCTTGGCTTGCATTAAATGTTCATGTTTATTTTCCGGTGTAAAATGAGTTCTTTCTGTTCAATTATATCAGCTGTAATAGACAAATTTTTCTCACGCTGTTTAAGACACCATTTAGAGTCTTCCATTTTTGAAAACTTGGCTATTCTTAGGTACGCTGTTTGCTCGGTGCCAAGGTATTTTTTATTTACAGTTTTAATCTTCTACACCTTCACGGATGAATATTACCATTCAACTGTTTAAGAAAGTAGCTCAGGGCAAGCTTGAATTATGCAGGAGAATCCCAAAAAGTGTATAAGATTCCCCTAAACTCTTAAAGGCATTTAATGTACATTTCGTATTGTTCATGTTACCGCATCTTGGACGGTGTTCACACTAGAGAATATATGAAAAAATGAATGAATAGAATGAAAAAACAAGTTCATATCAGCACATTGTTTATACAAACGCACGTTTACATTATCGCTACTGTATTATAATTCAAAGTAGTCTTAAATTTTTCGCGCCAACACAAATCAATAAAAAAATGAGGCAATTCCATTTGAAATAAGGAAGTTAATACGCATTTCCGGTGTAACTGGAAGAAGTAGGAATCTAAAATTATTTTAAAGTAAAAACACGTAGCAGGAACAATTTTAAATCGCAGTGTTTATTAGTTATTTACATATATCCTTCTAACCGAAGCTCGTCGTGACATATTCTGTATATTAGATGCGGCGAATATTACATAGAAAAAAAGGTATACTTAGCGTGGTAAAACTGAATTAATTCATTTTTGTTTATTTTGCATTTTGTCGCGAAGAATAAATAAACAAACCAGTTTATACAATAGAACTAGAGATTGATAGACTCTTTGTGCCTCAGAAACTTGGTATTTTGACCTGTACATAATTATACATTCGATGTCTTACTGTACCTGATTTTCTTTTTTTGTTTTTATATACATACTATGGACCATCATTCACTGAATAACGGAACGTCGAAATTCAATAATTAAGTATTAGAAGATGCAGTATCAACGAATCCGCAGACTAATTTAATCACACCTTCTCGCATTTTGGAAAACAAATTGGTCTCCTGACAGATGAAAAACCAAAAATGTAATGAAAATAGATCAAGCATTAGAAACGGACCACGTGGTTTTGACCTCCCAGGTGTCGTCAGTGCAACTCCGAATGCATGATCTAATTTCATCGCACTTCGCATCTCAAGCTTAACTTTATAATGTGGACAGTGGACTATTTCCAACTCTTCTGTTCTGCAGTAGACAGGGTGATTTCCAACAATATACCATGAGCGCCTATTACAGGCATTTTTTGGTTGATATATTTTGACAATTCTCGACGTTTTCACATGTTACCTCATGGTAAGCTGAATCACCATTAAACTGCTTATCAGATCGAGACATCTAGGAGGAATGACAATCCACGAATTGTCCGATCTAGATCGGTATCTCCTGTACCGACCATGAGGTTGGAATTAGTCGAAGGTATTATCAAAATTAAGATTGAGGTGCGAGTAAATTAGATTTTGCATTCGGAGTCGTGCTGACGAAACCTGGGAGGTCAAAATCACGAGGTCCGCTTCTAATGCTTGATCTATTTTTATTGTACTCGTTCGCAGGGTGATTTCCAGCAATATACCGTGAGCAGCTGTTACAGGCAGTTTTTGGTTTTTTATATTGTGACATTTCTGGAGGTTTTCACAATTTCATGATAGATAGTTTCACGAGCTATTTCGTGCTTGTACTGGTACTGGTTTACTTAACTTCACGACTACTGAAACGCCAAAGCAAAATTCTCAAATTCATCTTCTAATTTTTCATTTTTCTTCCTTCATATACCTATACCTACCTACTTCTAAATTTGACATAGTTTTTCGTTTTGGTCGGCAAAACACCATACTGCACAACCACTTTTAATCGGCTTCATGAAGTTGCATTCTTTTATCGAGCTACGTCCTGTCAGGAGAGTCATGCTCTCATTGATGCTTACGTGAAATTGTCAGCGTTTGACCAACTCTCAAAGTTTGTAAAAAATGAGATAAACTTTGGATACTCTGTTGTATATAACTTCAAGATCGACTAAAAATTAATCGGTGGATGGTTAAACGATGATTTTCAAATCTTTCTGATCTAGAGGCATGAGACAACAAGTCGTAATATTTTCAGCATTTTACGACCATTCAAAGACCGTGGATAAAAATTAACCGGTGGTTGGTCAAATGTCGATTTTTTGTAGCTTAGTGATAAAATTATGAAACTATTTCCTAAATTATACATTTACTTTATAATCATATGAATCTTAGTGTAAATATAGATAAATATGAAAGCAACGTTCAAAAGAGTGATTAAAGCTAATCAATAGCTTAAAGATAAAGATGGAGAATGTACGAACAAAAGTTTACTACAATCATTTGGCATAAATTAGTCTGCTGTTCGTTCTATTTGTAGACATATGTCTGTTTTGTCCTTATAATCTCCACCTCTTCTCCTACATATATCTTGATTTCAATTATCTTTAGCACGTGCTCTTTTTATAACATTATAAAGTCAACGAAATTGTATCAAAATATAGGGGAAAATACAGTCTTCTTTTGTTCGTGTTCAACTGAACGAAATAAAAGTGTAAAGTAACTACCTCAATTCATTTATTTCAAAGAAGTAGGAATAAGGCACATTTGCGAAAAACCTGTATCAAATTGAATATATTCAGCTTATTCAGATCAAAATAATACACATTTATCGCGCACTACGAAATAATATCGCATATTTTATTATTTATTCTTATCGTCCAAATTTCATGTTGTGTCAGTTTCTAAGTATTCGTTGAAAAATAACATTTTGAAAATTGTGCATTTATGGTTGTTAAATATATAGTTACGCAAAAAAGGTGGTTTATATCATACAATGTGTAACTATCCGTAATTATTTTTTACGTTCAAGTGTATATTGAAATAGTTTATTCATTGATAGTGTACTCGGTTTGCGATAATACGAAAATGATTAGAGAAAATTCTGCATTTTCCTATACTTCAATTATTGTAATAGTTAGTTGTTCAGATCTCATCATATAGTTGTAGTGTTATATAATACAGTTTACGTGTTATGGGTTGCTCTTGGAATTTGTTTAGTAAGTAATTATGGATATTTATTTTCTGTTTCTCGATTTGTGTAACCTGTGATTAGTCTATCGCGTGGGAATATTTTTAATCTTTATTCGCATTTATAATTGTAAGCAGACTAAACTTAAATTGCATATGCGTGTAGGATTGGTCGGGGAAAATTAAAAACAATTAATTAAATTGAGTTAGGTATATAATTTTATTAGAAAAGATATTGTATGATATCCAGCAATTAACTTTGATATTCGGTTTGCGTGTCACGTTGTCACCTTCTATTATTAATTTTTTTTTTACTGAAAAATAAAAATAGTTCGAGAAAAGTGGCGATTTCCAGAATTGACTCTAATATTGGTATTTTTTATATACATAGTTATCTATATAAGATAGTGTTTAAAGAATGTTTAGTTGTAAATTACAAATTTAATGGGTATTAAATGTCAGCAAAATATTGCAGGAAACATTACAGTAGAATACAAAACAAAATAAAGAGTTAATAAAAGAGGTATTAGGAATATTTCAATAAATTGATCTTAAGTTTGCTGAGTGCGCTGAGTTTGCAACAATGCTATAAATAAGTGAATAGTAATATAAAATAAATTCATTGCCATGTAAGAGATTATTTCGATGAATTAGTAAAACAATAACACGTGTGTGTGAAAAATTATAATTTCCTGCTTTGCACCTACTTAGTCCCACAGTGCAGCGAAAACATCACTTTGTAGAAGTGGAAGTTTAATGATAGTAATTTGATTGCTTTACTCTTATAGCGTTTTCTACTGGTAGCACTAAATGTACACTGAGTTCACCTTAGAAACTTTTCTATTATAGTACCTATAGTTTCTGTACAGTACTCAAAAAAGCTAGTTGCCAGCAGAATACACTGAATTAAGTCAGTTCTAGTATGTTACTTGTCACTCTTGACAATTTTTATTTATTCATATTCATACTCAATGAAAAATCCAAACAATGATAATATAAGCACATATTATATTTGATCCTTAGCAAAAGGAATGTTTTTCAATTCTTCTTTAATATCTAATAATAATTCAATATCTTGACATCTACATATACAGGGTGAGGCATTAGTGCGTCAAACCTCAATATGTATATCCATTAATATTAAAGATATCACAAAATATTATACACAAAAATCATAGATAGTCTTAAGCTACTTGTTTTTAAATCATTTTCGTATATACAGGATGTTTCATATTGCCAGGGTGAACCAAACATACAATTTCTTAAATGGGACATACTATATATTATTTCAAATTTAGATTAAGCATATTTTCCTCATTCCTTTGATCAGGTTTCATTAAGTTATACCGACTATTTCAGAAATTAGGGTCAATTTTGTCTAAAATTCATTGCGTGTTCAACGTCCTACGTATTCCACACGAAACAACTCAATCTCGCAATTCTTTTTGTATTGGAATGACTTTTTTATATTGTTACAGTTTCATAGCAAAGTGATATTTTACTAATATTGCCAAAATTGTGTACAGGGCGATTCAAAACGCAAATGCATTATTTTCTCATTTTATTTAAATGGAACACCCTGTATTTTATATTAAGAAAAGGAAGGACACTGTATGCACTTTCATTTTTATTAACCACTCCCTATATGTAAAATCGATAATTTCTGAGATATTTAATAGTTTCTTAATGAAAAGTGAGCTTTTTCAAAATAATTGTAAGATAACGGGTCGATGGCCGCAGTGGTTAAGCGGCTGACTATTGTTGTGAGAGGACGATAGGCGCCGGGGTTCAATTCTCTGGAGGGACGGTGACATTTTTTCAGAGAGTTTAATCCCGGATCGACTTGCCATTCGCTGTTGGGAGCAAAGTGATTAACAGCGCGACATCATAAAAGGCGATATGATGCTGTCACAAAGCCAATTGAACACAACATACACACACAAAAGCTACACCGCGAGAGTTGCAGTGCTAGCCAGACAAGCGATACAGTTTACGGAGCCACTGCAACTAAGCAGTTTGTCATGGCTAATCAAATTAGCCATGACAAAATGACAGTAAAAGGCCATTAAATCATATATTAAGATAAACTTATTAAATACAACACAACTACAAAATGTTAAACTTATACCGGTAATTAATATTTAATTATTTAAACCAAATATTCGGGATATAACGGATTTTATAATAAATGTTCAAAATGTCCAAAAAGATAAAACAACGTTGTAGCCATTCTTCCACTAATAGATTTGTATTTCTTTACATTTCTACACATCCTGTATATACGAAAATAATTTCAAAATATGTAGCTTAAGACTGTCTATGATTTTTGTATAAAATGTTTTGTGATATCTTTAATTTTAATGGATATATTGAGCTTTGACGCACTAATGCCTCACCCTGTATATTACATATAATACTTAATTGGAATAACCATTTATTACATCTAAATACTTCATTTTTCAATGGATTTCTTTTTTAATAGCATTTTCATTGCTCGTTTATGATTGTCAAGAAGACATTATTATTGGACGCCATATTTGAACTGGACGAAACTGACTATGAAGATGAGTGCAATAAATCTTGAACTCAGTGCAAAATTTTTCAGTGCCAGTTGCCAGTGGAGGTATACGTGGTATACGTTCCAAAATTTGCTCGTGAATGCGGGGGTTCTAGTTCTATACAAATCAAGAGGTTTCGTTTTGTTATTGAAGAAAAAAAAAAAAAAACATTAAACATGGATTTTAACATGAATTTACAATATTAAGATAAAAAATATACGCATGTATGTAAAATCTATGTGTTTTTTGGCTTAAAAAATTATAATCTTTGGTTGTTTAGTTTCCTTCCGTTTTTCATTTAGTAAAATCTTATATGCAGCAAGCGAACATTCTAAGTCGCGTCGGAACTTAGAATTTTCCTCCTGTGTTATTACTGAAGTATCCTCATGTTGGGAACACAATTCTACAATCGACAGTTCAGCATTGTGGGCATTAATCACTTCTTCTATATCCTGTAGATCGAAATCTGCAAAACCTTCTCCGTACAGTGACCTTCCCAGTTGCAACACGTCTTCTAGAATATTAGCCTGGGCTTCAGACGTTGAGAACAGTGTTAATGTTGAAGAACCCTCACAGCATTCTGGTCAGATATTTATCTATGTAGCACTTAAAGTTGTTTATGTAATGTTTTCTACTGCATTCATGATATTGTAAGATTTCCAGAAAGCACGAACAGTGTCAGTGCCTCTTTTACTTCTTTCAGTCTCGTATAGCATTTGTTTCCACGTTAAGCGAAGGTAGTAGAGTTTGAATGCACAAATTATACCTTGGTCACATGGCTGGATTAGAGAGGTGGTGTTGGGAGAAGTAAAGCTTTTCTTGTCAGATTTTTGGTCCTAAAGTATTGCGTCATCTCTGGACAAAAGCAATTCTTAAGCCAGTCTTCGAACAGTACAGCTGTCATCCAGGCCCTGTTGGATCTCCAATGCACAGGTGGAGTAGATTTGTCGAGGTTCTTGAATGCTCGAGGTTTTTCGAAATGATAAATAAGAAAACGTTTGCACCTGAAATTCTCATTGGCATTAGTGCAGAAAAGAAGAGTGTATCTGTCTTTAATGGCTTTAAATCCACGGGCTCGTCGCTGTTCTTGCGATACGAATGTTCGACAAGGAATACGTTTCCAATACAGACCGGTCTCATCGGCATTGAATATTTGGTCTTTACTGTAACCTTGCAAATCTGCAGTTTCTTTAAATGTATCAATAAATAATCTAGCTGCGTTTTCATCAGCACTTGCCGCTTTACCTGTGAATTTTATGTTGTGCAATTTATGTCTTTGCTTAAACCTATCAAGCCCTCCCTTACTTACATTAAAGTTTCCTCTGCTGGTGGAAGCCGATTCCATTCCAATTCGTTTCTGATTGTTGTCTTCCATCCATTCTAATAATATTTTTTCAATTATTGGTTCACGCACTTCTTCGCAGAGGTCGAAGTACGTTGTAAAATCGATTGTTTAATATTTTCTTTCTGGGATTTTATACTTTTATACACAATAGACTCCTTAATGTTGAATGTGCATCCTAGAGTTGATGCACCGATACCAAAGAATACGGTACTGTAAAAATTATTGAAGCGAAAAAATTAAAAACCATACATTCTTCTACCTCCTCTAAACTTAGGGCCGAACTCGGATTCCTAAGTGCTTTCATCTCTTGGATAGGCCTTTATTGGGCTGGATATGTGTTCTTGCGACGTCTCACTGTCCTGCTGGAGCGGAGTTGGTAGGTATGGGATTAATTATATAGTTCCATTAGAAAACTTTGTAACTTGTAACATGAAAAAATGATGAAGCGTTTGCCATATAATTTTTTGAACTTATTTGAACATGTTGGGCAATATTTTTGTTCTCTTATTGTATTATTAGTTATATTGTTGACAACTGTTCAAGGTGTCTTAGTTCTTTTATTTATTTGTGTTCTAATTCTGCCATAGTAAGATCAGTAATTGTTATTTCCATTTCGCAGCCAAACTCGGAAACTTGCCCAAATTGCATATCCGCCACAACAAAAAAGTTAGTTACTTTTTCATAGTCAGTTTTTGGAAAAACACTATCTCAAAAATATTTAAATCGTTGCATTTTCTGTTGACGCTGTGAATATACAATAATAGTAATGGTTCGGATTTTCTTTCTTGCAGCTCCTGGTTATTAACGTTTCTTGTTTGCTTGTCCATAGACAGGATTTGTTAATTTCTGAATATCTACAAATAAGTTCTCTGATTCATCTCTTTTTCTAAAAAACGTACTTATCAATAAACATGGCATATGCTTATCACATGCATGGCAGGAGATATTTGGTTAGAACATTAATCTATAATTAGTTATTTTTATCTAATTATATCACTGTAAACCTTATGGTATCATTCACTTGCAATTATTAGGAAGTTAAGTGGTCTAAGCCACTGTTGAGACGGTTCTAAGGACAAAGCTTTAACAAATTTAGCATAAAAATGAGGTTGGGAAGGTTTTAGAACTGTTTAATGGTCGGAGTGGTATTGTGTACAATATGTATTGATAATATAATATGATAATAATAATTTTGTTTTATTAGTTGTAAAGTAGACAAGTGGGAAATTCGTTATGAATAGATATAAATGCAAGTTTTTTTTTAATCAAAAACCATCTTTCATTCTCTTAGTTATGAGGGTTTCTGGGTTTTGATCACGCCATAGTAAAGTAAATACAAAAATAAAACGAAAGTAAAAATAAAAAATACAAAAATGTATACAACTTGCTCAAACTCGAAGTTTCACCATTAATGTAAATGGCTTCTTCAGGAGTAAAAGTGGATGAGGGATGCCAGTTCGTTATTTTAGTCATGAAGAATTGCGTAGTTATGAAGATTTAGTAGAGATCTATTAGCAAAGACAGTTCGACATTTAGCTGCAATCTTTGAACAAACAAAGAATGTGGTCTGTCAACCGTAGTCCCAGGTTGACGGGGCCACATTCTGGCAGACCTCACATAATTCGTTCAAAAGAAAATATACACTGTGTACGCGGTGATATGGTGGTAAGACCAAGAACTTCTAGGTATTTAGGCATCTCACGACGTTCATTACAGTGAATGTTAGAGAACGACTTGCGTCTGTTGTAGGGTGTCTGCACACCTCGTAAAACGAATGCAATATTGTAATGTTCTAGTGAACTTTGAAAACGAAATTCCTGCCCATTTCTAGCTGTGTGCATAGGCAAAGTCACCAATTCTGGGGTAGTGAGAATGCACAAATAATTCACCATCAACCGCTACATGATCTAAAAGTTACAAGATGGTGTGGCGTTAGTGCTGGAAACACAATTGGGCCTTATTCTTTTTTGAGGACGATCAAGAAAGAACAACCATCGCAAATGGCGATCGTTGCAGAGTGATGCTGCAGCAATTCTTGGCTCTAAGAATGGAAGAAGTTTAGCCGGAGAATATGTGATGTCAACAGAATGGTGTCACGGCAGACATAGCTTATGAAACAATAGCTATTTTGAGGAGACGTTTCATTTCCAAAAAGAGTTTTGGGTTGAAGATACCGCTGCACATTTTTTTGGTATCATTGTCGCTGTATCTGATATGCAGCTTGTTTTCACTAAATAGGTTTGGCAAATATGTTGAACTCTTTGATTGCATTGTCCATGTTAAACAGTATCTCTATAGCGTATAGGTTTTTCTTAACTAGAGTTTTGAAACAATAGTGCAGGTAGGTACATGTTTTGGTATTAAACAAGAGAGAAAGGGAGTCATAGCTTGTAAATTGCAAACGGTAATCCTAAATGACTTAAACTGTTTCTGAATTACAAGATACCGTAAAAAAGAATAAAGTTACCTACACGTTTACTTGCAGTCTTTACTGTCTCATATTAGAAAAATAACAAATAGCAAGCTATTCCTTTGTTTCATTTTCCGTTGCTAGACTGATTTGTTTAGATTGTATAATATTTGGTGATTATGCAAAATCGCGATAGTTGTTTATACGACAAAAGCATTAATAACGCTTCTGTGATAAGGATAAACAAACGTGAGAATCGATGTTGCAGGTGTTAATTTACGTCGAAACTGAATTAAATGTAGATCTAGCAACGTGACTATAATTGCTGAGTAAAAAATGACGTGATTACAGTCTATTAGGCTTTAAAAATGCAGATTGTTGTAATTTTCACGACAGAAAAATTGTAAATAATTATGGAATAAATAAACACGTACCTATCGTACATACATAAACAAACATGCTTTTCTGAATTATCGGTCACGTATGTAGTATGCAAGTTGACGAAAGTACTTATGATAACGATCATTTTTACCTTTATAAATTTAATACATTTTCGAGTTATATGTAGTTGTATTTTTATGTACTTAACGCTTATATTTATAAATACAAGTTGGAAAAGTTTACATTCCAAGTTCGGAATTTAACCCACCCTCTCCTTTAGAGTAACGGTTCTATATAATCTTAATTGCACACTTTCTAGTGTCGTAATTGATTAGCGGTACTGCCTGAACAACAGGAAAGGTTTGGGTCACATCACATTTTGAATTTGATACAAAAATGTTTTTTTGTTTCTTTGGCAGCATTGGTTACTTGAGATTAGTATAATGAGCGTTGAAACTACACTTGGCGCAATTGTACACCACATTGTGACTGATTACATTTTAGTATTAGTTTTGATTCTATTCCTAAGATTATGTTTTTTAAATGGCTTGGTTCTATATGAAGATTTGATCCTATCTACTAGAGAGATACATGATACATAATAATGCATAATATTTTTTATTAATGTTGTTTGAGATGTCGAAAAAAAATTTCAGAAGAGAACAGCGCTTACTTGAATTCAGGAAGCTGCAGGTTTTTACTAATGAAGAAGAAAAATAACTTTATGACTATCTTCTCTGAATTATGGTTTACCACTACTGTATGAATTTATTAAGGCAAGTAATAAGATTAATCCATCCTTTTGGGATATAAATAAAAAAATTGTGTGGGATTGTGCACGGATCTTTATGGACATGGCCGGTAATATTTAATAAACATACACTGTGAGCACTGAAAAATTTTGTAATGCTGACGAAACGACTGTGACAACTATTGGGTATTCAAAATCGACAGCAAAGAAATATACTAAACAGACAGTCAAAGTGCCGTCAGGCGAGAGGAAATAGTTCGTAATAAACGTTTATTATACAGTAAATACATGTGCGGTAATTCTGCTCACTCTGCATACTTCAAGGAGCGACACCAGGTTCTACAGGATCCACCCATTCGTTTGGATGGATGATAAAGAAGCTTTTTTTTAAATATCCGAAACACTTGAACTGCAGGTCATAAATTGGCAGGCAAATCTACAATTTCTGATATAGGAGATCCTATTCTAAGTGAATTTTGAGTGTTTATGTTTTTTTTTTGTTTATGAGTTGATATATGATCTTGGTGATTGGCAGAACACAACCCATGGAAGGAATGTTTGATGTTGGACTTCTAGAAAAAGCTCGTTCTTACGTTTTAATCGATATGCTGGAGAAATGCCAACTCCTAGCAGATTGTGAAAAATATATTAAATACTAAAAGGTCAAAACAAAATAAGGAATCCAGTTGAAAAGAAGACCAAAAAGCTACATTTAAGAAGATGAAAATTCTGAGATTGAGGAGGATAAGTTGTTTGAAGTGTACAATACCAAAACTCTGGACTTTGTGTTTGTTTACTTTAGCGGAAAGAAAGGCAAAATTTATTTCTTGGAAAAAGTGGCTGAAATCTTTTTTTGTTGAGTCCAAAGTTCATGTTCACCTTAGCTAGTTCTGCCTGACAATGAATAAGGCAACAAGAGCCTTAATGGTATGCTGGAATCTGGCAGGTAAAACGTGGGATTGTAACCCAAACATACTGCGGTGGTTGTACATCAGTATAGTAAGACCTATGGTAACGTACGGAGTGACCACAAGGTCACAAAAGTCACAACCAGGGATACCCTTGACAAGCTGCAACGGTTAGCATGTACATGCATTACCGAAGCCATGAGAACATGCCCAACCGCGACCCTAGAGGTAATTTTAGACCCTCTCCCCCCTCCGGAGGCAAGACTCCGTACGAGAGCTTGGAACCGAACGATGAAATGGTCAAGAAATATAGGTTCGAAATGAATTTCCTTATGAACCCAAGCAATGAGAGAGAATGGGCAGGAGAACACTCCATGTACTCCCTAAAAGAAAACACCATAAAATGGTATGTGGGCGGTTCTAAAACCGACAAAGGAGTAGGTGCATGGATATTTTGGGCAGAAAACAAATACTCTGGGCCAATGGGAGTGTCTTCCAAGCGGAGATCAACGCCTTTGGAAGATGTGTTCAACTGAACCTGGACAAGAACTGTCGAAAGGAGAGAGTTGCAATTTTCTACGATAGTCGAGCAGCCATAACGGCGCCGAGTTCTAACACCATCAGTTCGAAATTAGTCTGGGAAGGTCTTAACAGATTAAACAACCTAGGCAAAGAAAACAGAGATGCATTATGCTGGATACCAGGACATACTGGAATCAGAGGCAACAAAGAAGCTATTCTATTAGTAAGAAAGACCGCCACAGCTTTGCTTGTGGTACCGGAACAGTTCTGTGGTATAGGTATGAGCACCTACAAAAAAGAACTTACGGATAGAGAAGAGAGGCTCAGAGCAGCCCTCTGAGAGAATCTTCCTGGTTTGAGACACTCCAAGATATTCTTTGGAAACTACAATAAGCACAGAGCAAAAACTTTGCTAGAACTAAGCAGAAATAGACTACGCATCCTCACAGGTTTTCTTACAAGATATTGGCACCTTCGGGAACACATGACAAGGATAAGTGCAAAACAGAATAGCGACTGCAGGTTCTGCGGGCCGGAGAATGAAAATCCGGAGAAAATACCTGCTCTGAAACCATCACAGCTATTGCAGTTTATTAAAGCTCTTAAACTGGATGGGGAGCTTTGAGAGAGGATATATTCCAGCAGCTTACAGCTCATGCAGGGGGGCACAATAGATCAATAGGTCGCAGCGCAATATCACCCTATTTTCTTCTCGAGCTCATTTCTGATATCCTTAACATTTGGCATCATTTTGTCATATTCATCCTAAAGCTATAAGTTTTAAGTCGCATTGGATCGATAAGAAATTGTGTTAAATAATAATCAGTTCTTCAAACTTTACAGTTTATCCACATCTCAATGTCTGGATTAGTGATTTCGTCCTCTGCGCTGTTTCTCTGTTTTCGTTTCACATGTTCCAGCATTTTGCTATGGTTTCCCTTCTATGCTCGTGTCTACGTATTTATCTATCCTGTAGATCCAACGATTTTTTCCTCCACAAGTAGAAAAATTGGAGAAATGGCAGTCACTAACAGTATTGCACACGCAAGGGTGATGTGATAACAAATTACCACGCAGATCAGCATCTTATTTTGGACAGCCTCAAGTATGTTTCTGTATTTTTTAATGTTTAGAAGTGAGGCCCATGCAAGTCCACCATAAAGAAGTACAGACTTTATGACTGCATTTAATACTAAACGTTTTACAGAACGGACATTCGGAAATGGCTCAGGTTAACTCAGCAAATTACTAAAATTACTTAACTGCAGCCTTAAATTACACATTGTATGTAACTGTTATTGACCAGGACACTTAAAAAAAGTTATATCCCATTTATGACTTTATTACTAATAAGCTTTTATTCTCTACTATTTAAAAAATAACTCGTAAGTCATCCTGCATATAACATGTACATATGTATGGTCTCCCTATAAATAAATATTCAGTAAACAAATAATCATCGTTTTAACAATTTTTTACTCTTCAATTTATACTGTTGATTTGTTTGTTTCAATGAATATTCACTGCGTTATTGTTTGCTTGAGGTTCATCAAGTCCTACACTGATTAAATCAGAATACTGATCCACGCAGAACATTACTTAATTAATAATTTTCATCCAGCGTGTTAACACAGCATAAATCTTTGTCTATTGAAATATCCTTCGGTCACACAATTATTCACGCCTAGGGTCTTTAAAAGGGTATGCGAGAGGAACTGTGTTTCCGCAAGTTTATTAGACATAGTAACTTGCTTACGTAGGTTGAACCACTGCTGTAAATTTTACGAGCCATTAAATTCATCAATAACGCTGTAAAGTGGTAACATTAAATTCTGTTGTGACTTGCGTATTTTCGAAGAGCTTTTGATTACATACATTCATTATCATTCTATAGCTTTCCAGTACGTCTGTTTTGGTCGAATAATCCACAATCTTTTATAACAATTTGATTGCAACTTCTGAAAGTAATACCTACATATTAATAATTTTTTTAATGCTGTGTGTAATTTTTGTTATCATTATTACAATCTACCATTTTTATTTCAAAATTAAAATAAAATTACGCGCACAATACATATTTGCGCAAAATTGTGTAATGTAATGTAAAACTATACAATATACAGGAATATGTAAGAAAAACACTGTCTGTTATAAAGTATGTAATTAGAATTAGTGATGGTTAATAGATTGATGTTAACTGGTATTAATGTATGACTACATATTGACACTTTGATAGAATTTCTCTTTTATATTTAATGTTTACGTTTAAAATTTACATTACTTGTTCTGACTAATACTGAGATATATAGGGGATAAGATGTAGAACATAAATATAATTAAGAGAAACTGATAAATATTTAAAAATGGCATGTATTGTTTATCAAAGTTCTTACAAGTTGACATTTTAAGTACATGACTTCGATTCTTGTTGATTGACAATTGAGGTAGCATAATATATCTATCGGGCAATCTTGTAATTGTGTTACTTTTAAGTTTCAAGTACAGTAGTCAAGTACACACCGTCGTATCCTGACCTCGCTGATTACACTAGCCGACAATTTTAAACTTTTTGTGAATGACTTTTATAAAAATGGGCGTATAGTTCTTGCAGTCTTTAACTGAAAGCATAACCCAAAACCAAATTTTTCCACCGCGTCTAGTTTTAGAGTTATAATCACACTCCGCTAATAGATAAATATTTGTTGAATAAAAGTTATTTACGTTATTTCTTTCTTTTATATTAGCCGTTGCCTTCTCTAGTGAGAAACCAGCAATAATCTCCCATCATGACGGGATCCAACCTACGTTGATACCGTTTTTTCATTTCTGCAATATTTTGGCATCATTCCCCTTGTTCATCATTCATCTCTCCTAAATTAGCAGGAAAGAAATCCAAACGTGACTGCCAAAAATGAACGACATTTCGCATCCTAAATTTGTATAGTTTTCTAGAAAATTAGCCACGATATCTAGGTAGTTTTCACACTTTTGATTTCCCAGAAAATGTTTGCAAACATTAAAAAAAATGCCAGCTCTAAATCATTTCTGGTACGTTCAAAATGTTCAACTTTGAAAAGCTCCCTAATTTGTGGACTATTAAATATTTAATCGCGTACTTTTGCGTCAGATAGCTTTGGGAACTTATCCCTTTAGTATTTAAAATAGTTGCCTTCTTTCTCTAGTGTTTTCATAAACTTGAGCTTGTTACAATACTGTTTCCATTTTACGTTGATCGTAATGCAAACAGATAAAAATATAATTTTGAAAATCTGGAATGTACCCTATGTTAGAACACAGTTTTTATTTTAAAACAATACAAACTACAAAAATTTTAGATTTTTAAGTCAGTTATAAAAATCGTGTCGGCTAGTGTTATTGTGTGATATGAGGTCTTCCGGATTTTGACCGCGTCATAGTGGGGTCAGGCTGCCCGGATTTCGTAGGTACATACAACATGGGTAACTTTTGTATTAATGAGATGAGATGTAAAATTAGCAAAAAGGTGCAGATTCAAAAGCTCAGTAAGAATCCATTTTTAAATTTTCTTCCCACAATACGCATGCATCTATCTCTTTCATTGCGCCGGCAGATGTTTTAGAATAGCGTTAGCGTTTTTCTATTGTTTTTTCTTCTCAGGATTTGAATGTAAAGTGTACTTATTTGATAGTGTGATTCGTGCAATAAAAAAGAAAAACTTTTAACAAAAGGTATTGCCCGGCGAATAGGGTAAAGCCATGTTACTATGGTTAAATTTTGGAAGAAATTCCGAGTCTACTAAAAGCTTGGGTAGATCTCCAGGTACTGGAAAATGCAATAAAAAAAAACAAAAGAACGACAAATTCGATAATTAAAAGGCTTATGTCTCCGCAATAAATTTGCAACCTCAAAAGAGTTAGCTTTTGAGGTAGAAATTACGACTGGAACAAAAATTAGTTTGAGAACGGTACATCGAAGACTTAAATTTATAGGATTACAAGCAATAAGACCGCGGATTAACTCGATTCTTGGCAGTAAAATGCTTGTAGCTCGGCTAAATTTTCATCAAAGCATCCAAACTGATCTCAAAATGACCACCATTGATGCTCTATTTCCTTTAGCTATTAACCCCGTTTTCCAAGACGATTCCGCATCATGCTATAGAGCAAAAATTGTAAGGAATATTTGTTTAATTGCGAGACTGTACAAACAATATGCAACATTTTCTCTTTATTGTTTTGAATTGGTAAAGCAGTACTTAGACAAATATGGCATTAAATCTTTGAAGTAGCCTGGCAATAGTCCATACGTGAACCCGATAGGGAACTGTTGGGTTACTGTTAAGAAGTATGTTAGCAAAAAACGTCCAAGGAACAAAACTGAATCGAATAGCTATTTTAGAAATTTGGAAAAATGAAATAACTGTTAATTACTGCCAAGCACTTATTGACTCAATGCCGGGAAGAATTGCAGCCCAGCGTGGGCACACTAAATATTAATTAACAATTCGAAACAATCTTTATGTTATCTTGACAATTTTTCGGAGTTTAGTCGTGCATATATTATTATTTACTACCTATAAAGTTTGGCATTACTCGTATGTCATTTATCTAATGTTCTTGTTTGCTTTTCTAAATGATTTATCAACTTATAAGCAAATATGAAAATGCATTACATTTCATTTGGTCTACAGTTTGTGATTATAAACAAATTATTTTGTTGATGTGAAAGTTTTTGATTTATACCCCCCAAAAAATTGCGGTGGTAACTTTTCTCTGTGCAACTGTAAACAAACAAAATTTGGATGATTATATTTCTATTAAAATTACTGTTTTTTTTGGTAATCGGCAAACTCGGGAATATCAAACAGATCATAATAATTTTTTATCGCTATAATATTTTTTTATAATTTGTTGAGTTAATAATTTGTTTAATGACGGTCTAAATTAAGTTAAGTTTAATATATTTCTCCTTTACGTTTCGATACAGTGTTTTGTATCATTTTCAATCATTTTCATACATGTTTTCCATGCATCTTAATTATTGTCATCGATACAGTGTTTTGTATCACAAGTAAAATATAATTTTAACATGTATGAAAATCTCTTTTCAATGATTGAAAATAACAAAACCTTTCGAAACCAAAGGAGAAATATATTAAACTTAACTTAATTTAGACCGTCATTACCCAACAAATTATAAAAGAAAAGTATCGCTATAATAGTTAATATTTGCGAGGTGGCCATTTCTACTGTTTTCCATATATTGTCATCACTTACACTTCGTCGGTAACAACCTTTGAAACCACTCCAGGGTAATATTTCGTGTAATAGAGCACAGCTACGTACCAACAAGTTTTAGATGTACTAGTAACACTACAGTTTTATTTACAACTTTTATTTTCAACTTAAAATTGATAAACACATTCAAATTGAGACCAAATACAATAATTACGTTGAAAATGAAAATAGAGAATTTGAAAAATAAAACAATTTTATTAATCACTATCTGTCCACTACCTATCCTATGGGAAATCCGTAAATCCAGCAATTTGACATCTTGCACAAAATCTAACCTTTTTTATAGATATTACGACTAAACATAATATTGATAATTTAATGCAGAAATTGATATAAAAGAAAATAACCTTTGTAATAAAATTTGCGCTTACTATCTACTCTATAAAGGATGGGTCACTTAAAATGATGCACTAGAATTACGGCCAAGCCAAATAAAAATTTTAAAATCCAATCAGGTAGACCTATAAAGGTCGATGAGGAGCACATTTTAATAACGATGTAAATTTTATAACATTCATGATGACGTCACGCCGAGATCGATTGCATTTTATTAAATAGCACATTTACGTTTTCTGTCACTGTATTGTAAGAAGATGGTATTTGTAACACATCACAATCACTTTTTAAATATTTTATCCAACTATGTTTGCAATTACAAAGAATGAAATTTGATTATTTAAATTTCGCGGTATCGAAGTTTCACGTTTACGTAACGCATGTTAATGTATAAACGTGTATGACGTTTGTCAGATTTGATTTAAATCACTATTCTGCCATTTGCTTATCTTAAGAGGGTCGTCTACCAGCTGATTATTTTACAGCGGTGTCATATCTACATAATTCTATAAATCGTTTGCTTGATTATATTTCAATATAATTTGAAAATTGGGCTTCATACACATATTTCTACAAATGTTTTACATCTACATATACAATTTTGTCTATTAATATTCGGTATTAACTTCACAATCTCTTTTCCCGTTACAGGCCGTTACCTTGATACGGGAATCGAGATTACACTATTAATTTTTAAATTTAATTACTGAAATTTGCTATGAGCATTCAAAATACGTCTACACATGTGTGTATGAAGCCCGATTTTAAAATACGTTTTAAATAAATTATAAAAACATTATATTATGAAAAAATTTAACTGTGGCAACATCGCCAACTGTCAAACGGTAGTCGGGCCTCTTAAAGTGTAACTTGCTAAATTTAAAATATGAAGTGTAAACTATGAAATCTACAAAAGCTATAAAACGAATAATTAATTATTGAAAGTTTGTCAGTTGCCAAGTGACATTATGACATATATCTAGAGTCCAATTCAAATTTTGCTTTTTACGTAAATATGCATCAGAGCCGCTTTCAGGTACAACTGTTGGAGTACTCCCGAGTTACTCCGGAGCACTCCAGTCAGGTTTGTGCGCGTTCGGGTATCACGAGTTTCATGCTTCGGTACTGCACCAATTTTCTCGTCCCTTTCCCCTGAAGCACCTACCGATTTTTTGGTGCTTCACGCTCCAATGTTTTGTTTACGCAGGATCAGCTGTCACTTCTGTCAAACAGCAAATCACGTTCGGGTGGTTTCTGTTTCGGAATCAATCGGAGTACCGCGCTCTCGGAGCACTCCAAGAGCTTGATACAATGTACCCGAAAGCGGCTCAGATAGATAATGATATTTGCGCGATTCAAAATTTGAAATATTGGCGGCAATTTCAAGTTGTTGATTTCATTTCTTATTAAAATCGGTCATATTTTATACAGTTATACGTTAAAAAATTAGCTGTTAAAAAATTTACAATAAAAGTACCATATTCCATTTAAATAAATGCAAATTGATTTCGGTATGAGGTTATGATGAATGGTATAAAATCCACATCTATATTAAAATGTGCTTCCCTTAGAACTTATTTAGTTTGGCCATAATTTCAATGCATCATTTTAAGTGGCCCACCCTGTTTATTATTATTTGAATTTGATCGATTAGTCTAATCCTATGAACTCGTACATACATACATAGTACCAGCGAACATAAGCTCTATTTCTTGTTTATTTGAATTTTCTATTCCTAATTCACCTAATTTCAATTTAATTTTCATCTTTGATGCAGTCAATCTATTCTCACTAAACTTCCGAATAGTATACTTCTCACGCCCTGACAGTTTCAGCTTTTGTTTAATGTTAGTGCAATTAAGCTGCACTTTTACAAAATTATCCACTACCGTGGAGGATCTATTAATCCTTTTGGTAACTTCGTAATTAGAGATACCCATTCCCTTCAAGATTTTAACTACTTTTTTTATTCATTTAAACTGTTTCACATCGGATTTCTAGAAACTAAAAAATTCTATCCATTAAATAATTTTAAATTGTAAAAGTATGGTTCACTCTAAATAAAATTTCAACAGAAATCTTCCTAAGAGTACCCATTTTTACTGCCTTTACATCTATTTTCCTGTAACCTAAGCGAACGTGCTCAGATAAAGTCTATTTATATGTTTCCTAGTATAGTGCTGATATATCAAGTTGTCTTGATGCATATTTGTAGCAAGAATACTTGGATATACAACGTGTGACGATTGTAATTAAGCATGTGATTTATATTTTGCATTTTCTCACGATTATTTATTTAGTGTAACCAAATGTTTGAGAATGTACAGTGTTTACTACATATTTATTTTATTGTTGTATTTCTTTGGCTCTGACTACTCAATTATTATAAGCAACATGTAATATTAAAAAAGCTACATATTGACTTGAAACAATTTGTTAAAAGATCTTCAGAAGCTACATAAGTTAATTTTATTTGATAGAGACGGATCGAAAGTATTTTTTTAATAAGAAACATTTCAACAATTCTTCTCCAAGACAGGCGCCACTTGCGTTACCATTCTACGATATGGTCAACCGACCTCTGCAGTTGCCGGAAAGTAAGGGCACTATTCCTTAAGGAGGAATATATAGCGGTATAGTTGGCATACACCGAGAGTCGCGCGTTGGAAGAGCACGGGATATCGCTGGCAAAAAAATACCATATCTAGATATTTTATCAAAGAAACCAAACGTTCATTTCGCATGTGATCATGTTCTCATCGCTTATGGAGCATAACTGAGACAGCCCTTACGTTTTTCGTCTTTGACAAAATTTGATTTGTAATCGTATTTAATGACAAAAAATCTTTCTGTAGAATATCAGGTACAACCTGCTGTTATGCCTTGTGCAATAAATATACAGCATAAAAAATATAAAATAGCTTCCTCAAACGTATACCGTTTTGGTTCAATGGTTGAAATAATGCAGTACAATTTACTGGCAAGTAAAAAGTCCGAAGCAATCATCTTCGCTTACACGTTCTTTTTGCTTCCCATAGCAGCTGGCGGTATCTATCACTAAAAGATATCGAATAGGTTTTCAAAAAAATTCCAGTTTGCTTCAAAAGGAAATGATAAAACCTTTCTTGGAACGAGGAAATGGTCATCCACGCATTAGCCGATGATATATGTTCGAGCAGAACTCATCCTATAACTAATAAAATAGGGTTTGCCTCAAAAATTTTACGTTTTGATGCAGTTTTCTTTTGGCTCTGTCATGCTTATCCACCCAGTCCATACTAGCCATGAAATTATCTTTCCCGTATGCTTGAAGGTATATGTCGTCAGTAGAACATTCACCGTTCATTTCTAGGCAGTCTAGTTTTCGATAAATCTACAGTTGTAATAAGCATAAAGCAGCAAAAATAATATTTGTAATGATTACCCGCATTAAGTTCTTTTTAATTACTTAACGTTTAAAAATGTTTTATTGTGAATTTGAATATTTATTAGTTGACTTTAAAGAGCGTTTCTATTGATAATTGATGTACATATACGAGAAAACAATATGGTCATGAAGGAACAATGTTAAATTATTATTTATTGTACTATGCATACTCGGCAACCGTTAAGGATTAGGTACCTCATGACTTTACATAATCTACTATGGAATGAAGTTTTTGCGTAAGTTTCTAGTTTTCTCAGAAAACTTATGCGTATAAAATAAACCAATTTCGAATTACAGTAAACGACTATGAATTAAGAAAGAAAAAGAAACATGTATTAAAGAATGTAACCTTGTAATCCATGACATTGTAATTCAAAAGGAAAAAGGTATGTACTAAGTGGCAACATTACCTGACAAGTGTTATTCCACAATCTGTTAACGGCTTACAAAGTCATATTATAGCACAAAAAAAAATTCCAATAGAAATAGTACAACTAAGACCGAGTGTCAAGTTAATATATACACAGGTTTTTGACACTTAAGTATACCATAACGAATGCAAAGGTATGTATTAAAGGGGTGGAATCTTGTTTGGCATCTGCCATTGTTGTCACATTGCGATAACAGTATGCCTACGACTTTACATAAATCTTTTGTTATAGGATCATTCATATTACTCAATTGTTCAAGAGTTCTTTTATCAGCTTCCTACATCGCAGTGTGTACAAAATTGTAAACTTCAGTTTGCATTTTTTTTTCTGTGATTTTATGTACATTTTTTGTCCATGTTTTCTTTACATGCCATGTACAACAAAGTCTGAATTGTAGTATTGCCCTAACTTTAACACTGGCATACCTATTATGTTCTTTACACGGTTAAAAAATAATTAGTATTTCTTCATTACAATTATTGCTAATTAGGAAACAACATAGAAATTCTTGACGCAACTTAATGTAAGACAAAATAATAACAAGTTCAAAATTGTAACTATTAATGCCATGAATGCTATCAGTACAGAAAATCACCTGCATATTTTTAGCATAACTGCTTGATCTTCCTTCTATAACTAAGAAAGTCTAAAATATCTAAGCTTATTCAACATTATAAAGATCATTCTTAGGTAGTAGAGGTTTCAATTGAAGCTTTGCTTGCCGGTTTTCTCGCTGAAACTGCTCGTTTTATAATGCCCCGTAAATTTTGTATCGGGTTGAGGTCTTGACTTTGCACTGGCCATTCAAAACATTTTACATGATTGGCAGTTCCCCAGTATTTAACGACCCGAGAACAGTGCTTTGGATCATTATCCTGCTGATAAACTCAAGCTAGCGGCAAATTGTGTGCATAGTCTCCATTCCAGTTTTCTTATAAAATGTCTCTGTACCTACATAATATCCGTTATATTACCCTGAATTTGTACAAAGGGAACTACTACACAACGTTACCGATGAACCATCGTGCTTCACCGGCTTTTTTGTGTTTTTAGGGTATAGTTCTTGCAATGGTGGGCATCTTATATATGGTCTTCCATCATTCCCAAACACGTTTTTGTTGTTTCCAGAAATTCAAGTCCTTGTGCAAATGATTTTTGACGAAAGCCATGTTTAAAAAAATTTTTGTAGTCGTCTGCGGACAATTTGCACCGATATTTTTACATCATGATACTTTTCTATTAGAGCTTTGATTTCGATGAAAGTAAGACAAGGATTTGACTTGTTCAGCTTGGCCAATTGTCTATGAGAAATAGGTGTTGTCTTTCTGGGCTTATTACGTGGTAAGTTTTTGAAAGTACCATTTTTATTGTAGTATTGAATAACCTTAATCACATTTCCTTTTATAGAGATCTCAAAAGTTCCGTTACTTTAGCGACGCTTTGCAGTTTCACGAAGTATTCCTCTCCTTTCGCAAGAACTTGAGCTCTTGCTTTTAGCATTACTAGTAGAAAATTTAAATATAAACGCTAGCGAATGTTATTTATTTTTTGTAATTTTAGTTTCTAGTAACTTAATTATATGAGCACAAGTGAACGTCTATGTTATTTTCAACAACTTATTTTTAAGAAAAAACATTTCTGTGCACTACAGTTGAAGTAGCTTTTTATATGCAAACACAAAGCGCAGATGTAATTGTTTTTTTTTGCACATTATACACAAATATTTTCATTTATGGTGTGTATAGATATCGTTTATGTAAAGTTGTCAGCGAATGCTCTGGAATCTGTTCATAAAAACCAAATAATTATAAAATGAAAAGTAAACAGAATTCAAATGCTGCTCACAAGCTAGGTAATACTTGTATACTTTTACTACATTTTAAAAATTTAAATTTTGTATTCTAAAATATTTTGTTTTTCTTTTTTATATAAATTTAATATAACAGTTACACTCACACAATACAGCATCTGAGCTTTTTCTCTGGGCTTTTTTCTAAAGCGTCTGTATTTGCGTAAAAACTTACATTACGTCTAATGGTTAAGTTTTAAAATTGTAACGTACACGGAGACGCACAATATTAAAAGTTTATATAAATACATACGTCAAAAACATGTTTACGCACAAATTAGTTAGCTCAACGTCAGTATTATTGTAAACAAATTAACCTCTAATTAATATATGACAAGACGCCGCAGACATTTCTAGTAAGTGCATTTTGAATAAGAGGCTTCCTTCTTAATTTTAATTTGTGTTATTAATTAATAACTAGCAACTCCAATCTCTATTTTAACAATTGCACAAGAATTAACATATGTTAAGAATTTTTTTTAATATTAGATAGCAGATAATTATTAAAAAATGGTGGTGGTGAGCTTTTTAGATTTACCTTTATTTAAATTTTGATTATTTTGATTATTGTCAAATATTAAATTTAAGAAAAAACTTTTGGAATAAGAGTGTTAACTAGGAGCAGTACACTCAACGACATTTCTTTTACGGTTATAAATTAAATAATAGTATGTAACTGTTTAGCACTTCTCGCATTGTAGCTAAGTATTAATACAAACCGTACTTATTCCCGTTGTAAAATGTATTTGTCAAATTTAAATATGTTATACAAATGTATAGTTTGTTTCAAAAATGAAATAGTGATAGTTGGAGAAGTAAAAGATACGCTAACTCTATATTTACATCATGTTAGTCACGTTGAAATTGCTTCTCAAATATCAAAAGATGATAAACGCAATATCAGATATCTTTTTGCTTCCACTTCTTTCAATATAATTCAATTCATCTGTTTCTATCTCGTTTCTTGCACCGGGTAACTTACTGGTGCTTTGGTCTTTGTTAACGAGCTCTTTTATGATTGCTTTTTGTTTAACCTGCTGTTGTGTCTACAGTTTTCTAAATGTTCAAGTCTATCTTTTTGACACTATGATAAAGTTTGAAATTTTGTTTCTTTTGATATCTGGTATCTAGTTTGTGTTTTTGTGAAATACCACATGTCCGAAAGACGTTATTTGTTTGGTTGGCGTTTAGTATATTTGAGAAAACATATCATCATTAGATGCTAACCTCTTAAGTACATACAAGCTCTTGCTATTAAATCAACGAATGAGAAAATTTAAATCGACGCTAACAAATAATTAGCCAACATGTTCAAACATTTCAAGCTTTATAGATAATTGACGAATCTAGAACACTCTCTAAATATGACACTGTAAATCACAGTATTCTTTTACAAAATCTTGCGTCACTCGGTTTTTTTCCTTCAGCATTAAAACTACTTAAATCCTATCTACAAAATAGGATATCCTATGTTTTCTACAATGCTCAAACATACTGATACTGCTGAAACGAATATGTCGCTTCTAGAAGTGTGCTACAAGGTTCTAATTTGGCTCCATTATTATTTACAATCTTCTTGGTTTAAGTTGTCCTGCCCTGGCATATGCTGACGACATAATATTTTTTTGGAAATTTCTTCACCTAATGACGCCACCCATTTACAAAGCTACCTCAATAAAATAATTCTGTGGTGTCAGGATAACAAGCTAACTCTGAATGCCTCGAAATATCCTACACTTGAAACCACGTATTCAATTAATGATTACATTCTTGAAAAAAAGTCGAATATTAAGGATTTGGCTATTATTTTCGATTGTAAACTCACATTTACTGATCATATTGACTCAGTATGTTCTTCTGCCAGCAAATCTTTAGGCTTTATTATGCGTGTTTCCAAATATTTTAGAGATATTCAAAATAGTACACTCTTCATACGTTTTAAGTAAGATGGAATATGCTTCCATAATATAGTATTCCATATACGCTTGTCCCTGCATGTCTCTTGATAGAATACGTAGAAGATTCTTAAAATATTTATCGTTCAAATTTGACGGAGTCCATCCTGAGGTTGGTACCTGTCAGAGATGAATTACTTCGCCGTCATGATATGCAATCGCTACATCTGCCAGAAGGGATTACCTCTGTTTACAATTTATCCGGAAACTAGTTCACGGTGAGATAGATTGTACAAGTCTACTCTCTAACCTAACTTTTCGAATTCCGAGGCTATCGTCAAGATACGAGTCCACATTCACCACAACAACATCAAGAACGAATGTTTTCAACGTTTCCCACTGACAGTAATGTGCCGTCTAGCTAATCGCCGTCTGGAAGATATTTTTAGAAAATTATTGGGTTTACTTTCAAATTAATTTTATTTTTTTTTTAGTTAATTTAGTACATTATGTACCATCTTTGGCAAATTAAATGCGAATTTTTCATCGAGAAATTTCCATTTACTAAATAAAGGCTATACTTTGAAGCAAATTTAATACACACAAGAGAGTACTGCTTTGATGAACTTCTTTAGAGTAATTAAATTTACTTTAAAGCAAAGCCTTTATTTACAAAATCAACATTCCCCGATCAAAAATTCGCATTTAAATTGCCAAAGATGGTACATTTATTACTTTGTGCATCTCATGTTATATTTGTCCACTAATTGAAAATTTTTGTTGGGCAATAAAGAACTATTATTATTATTGACTGTTTTAGAAAATTTCTTTAAATAAAATCTAAGAATTGTTTCGATAAGAAGAATGATAAGGATTACAAATTATTACATTTTATTTATTGAAATTTAGTGATACAGTAAAGTTTTGATTTACATTAATCATAGGATATTTTATTTTTATAGGGATCTGTTAGATTCCTTGATG
The DNA here is from genome assembly GCA_023690525.1 of Holotrichia oblita. Lineage (NCBI taxonomy): Eukaryota > Metazoa > Arthropoda > Insecta > Coleoptera > Scarabaeidae > Holotrichia > Holotrichia oblita. The sequence continues at coordinate 12,564,719 of CM043023.1, read as the reverse complement.
CATTCCCGCTTTTAATATCACCAACAACAACAAAGGGAATTAACAAATAAACTCAAGAATTAGTTTTTTCTCAATTATTTTCTGGTAAAAGGCTAAAATGTCGAAATAATGTTGAGAAGAACTAACCCTGGAACAACACATTTCAAATAATCGGAAGTGACCAAATTTCGTTTTTCTTTATTATTTCGTGAACGACTTTCAAAATTTCGAAACAGAAGAAGGAACGACCGCTGGTAGGTGTTTTTTGAGGACTTTTTAATATTACCTTCCAAAATTGTGATACAATAGAGAACAAATATATAACACTAACCTTAAGCAACTTTCAAAATGCCGAAAAAGGATTAATTCACGCGAATTACTAAGCTGGAAAGATTTTTTTTGTATGAAAAGCGGCAACGAACATTATTACTCTATTTAAGTTTGCGCTCCCGTGGAGCATAGGGCATCTGTGTGGATGATTCAGTGACTTTGTGAGAGGTTGGAGCGTCAGCTCAACGCTCCTTGGATATTTGCATCGATTTGTTTCTTCTTTCGGTTGAGTTAATTCATTTTTCGATCGGTTTGCAGATATTTTCTACAAATTTCTTCCCTTTTCTTTGCATCTTGCTTTATTTCCCCCAATTTTGTCTGACATCTCTCTGCTTTACTATGTTGAAGTCTTTCGGATTTTGTGGCGTAGATAAATTTGCACTTTATGTTTCGCTGATCATGCTGTCAGCTTCTACAGAAGGTTTCTAAAGACTGATGTTGTTGTCTTCTGCTCCTCGTTATATACTACCTTATTTGAGAAAAGGGAAGTCAACCGAAATTGTGAAAGCTTGGACATTAAGTACATCTATTTAAAGGCGTTAAGGGGATTTACGAAGATATGCTTAATCTCCTTAACGATCAATGTTCTTCATATGCGACCATGAAAAATTGGATTGCAAGCTTCAAAAGGCGTAAATTTTCTATTGAAGATAAACACCGATTTGGAAGGCCAGTTTCTGTGTCCGTACTCGAAAATGTAGATGCAGTTTATGACATTATTTTGTCAGACCGTCGAAATGGGCTAAAATGAATATCTGAAGCTCTGAATATTTCATATGAACGCGTCCATCCTGTAGTTCACGCCGATTTGGACATGAGATAAATGTCTGCAAATGGATCCCCGAATGTCTAAATGTTGACCGGAAGCGTGCAATGGTGAAAAGCATCACCTTCAATCTGTGCTCGGTTTGAAAATGATGCAGCGGGGCTTGTTTGGAATTTCTGACGGACATGAAAGTCCTTGGCTAAAATTAGCATATTTGGGAAGTCCAGTCCACCAAAACTGAAGATGCCAGTGATAAATCATTAAGAATGAGAAAATCGAGCAATGGACTTGGAAGAAGTACTGTATCGGAACAATTTAGATAAAATTACAAAGCAACAAAGCTATAATCAAATTGACATTAAAGATTTAGATTTTTCTGCTCCAGAATTGTTCTAGAAATAGATAATTAATACAGAATTTTTCTCACAGATTTCTAAGGCATCTCGACAAGAACAGATGTATAACCCGTTAGATACGATGACTAACACGAAAAAATAAAAAATAAAAACTAAAGTTTATGCTATTGTACAAGGCATCGAAACTCAACTTTCATAGAACATATGTAATCATTTAAGAAAAATGAAATAGGTGCCATTCTATATGAACGTGCAAGGAACTCGTTATATACCTTGTTTGTTTGTCGCTTCGCTGATTCGTTACAGTTCGATGAGCTGCATCCGTTACGGTGTTGTGGTTACGTCAACGTTCTTGTAAAGTTAGTCGCCAGGCATTGCTCAGTCAGTACCCATCTTCTCGGTTGAAGTTACATGAATTCTTCATAATTTCCAGTGAGTCTCGTATCAATCTTTGATGATACTGCGTAGGTTTGGCTAAGACGTTGTTACGTCGCATAATTAATGCGATGGTTATAATTAAAGTATGATCAGCGAAACGTCAAGTGCATACTTATCTACGCGACAACACTCGAAAGACTTCAACATAGCAAACAACGGTCGTGAAAATCTCCGCTCAACTATTTCTCTGCTTCTTTTAGAATGGATTTCTTCCACGTCCTCTTCTTCCCTTCCCTCATACATTGAACTCCAAGCTTTGTTTTGTGATGTTGGCGTTATCTTTCTGTAATCTATGACCACTTCAATTCTCTTCATCTTATTGCTGTGTCCACTGGTTCTTGGTTTGTAACCTGCCCTAAGTCTTCGTTTGATATTGTGCTGCACCATTAATCTGGATTTTGCTCCTTTTTTATTTGATGGTCGTCTATAATGTGTGTCTTTAGTGTTTATCGATATTATTTTGGTTTTGTTGGGATTTATTTCTAAACCTATTTTTCTCACATTTCCTCGAAGCTTGTCTATTTTTCTTGGCACGTGTTAAATTTTTTGGCTTAATAAGCTGTGATCCGCAAATTCAAGGCCAACGTCAGTCCATTTTCGTTTTTTATAGTATTTTTTATGAACCAGTCTGTAGCAATTAAGAACAGAAAGGGAGGGGGCAGACATCCTTGTCTTACACCCTTATTTACAACAACTTTCCCGGTTTTTTGTCTATTCCACTCCATAATTATTCCATAGTCTTGGTGCAGTAATTTTATCATAGTGATCAATTTCCTAAGCATTCTTTATTCTTGCAAAATGCGCCAAAGAGTCTTGTATTTGATGGAATCGAACGCTTTTTAAAAATCCAATCAATACATTATTGCTGTAGTTATGCGATCTTGTATGAATAAAGCAAATAATATATACAGCGCACGCATATTATTATCGTATAACATGAAGATAATCATTAAATTTTTCCACGTTAGCTGTACGAAGACATTTATTTACTTGGCAACACGTGAAGATTCATAGAAATGTACGATATTTTATAATGTATTACGCAAGATTTTAAAACTTAAATGTCTGATACAGTTAGAATTATACTCTTTGTCATATAAATTAAATTATCGAGCAATTGTGAAATCATGTATGTATGTTCGGATTAATTTTAATTAATGCTACTAATTTCTAACGAAGGCATCAACAGATAGATTGGCATCTGTACTATATAGATATTGATGAGTCATTGCAACACGATCTTTGAACTTGAACATTGAAATATCCTAGACGACAATATGCGATAATGAATCGGCAGTTTTATAGTAGCCTATGCAGTTGTATAACGATAATTATTGTAAAACATCAGCATACTTCAATGATTGACGTACGAACAAAAGACTTGCATTGTTTTTTAATATAGGTGTTTGCTAGAGTGCTTCTTTTTGTATTTTTGATATGATAGTGTTTAACATAATCACAATGATGGTTAAAGGTTATATATTTATGCGTTGTATTTTCTCTAACAGAGAAGTTTCGCTGGGAAAGTGTTTGAATGTAATTTAATAAAGATACAAAAGGAAGATAGAAAAGGAAGATTTGCGAAGTTGGCACCGCAAAGTGGTCAAAAATCCATAAAAATGACGGAAAGGATTGACCATTTATTGACTACTATTGATCAGCGATTTATGTAGACTGATCATTTTTCGTTTAGGCTGTAGTTACTGTAGACATATTTACGGGTGCAACAAAATTTTTGTTGCAGGATAGGACTGATCATTGCTTGTCCGTCTTTGACCTTTAAATGATTATTCTGAAAACTCAAAAACAGTCACAAGAAAATGGAAAAAAAGTGTTAATATCTATTCGATTACGAGGTTACATATCACAAGAAATTTCAGAGATTTTCAGAGGTCGTGAAATGTTGACAATGGTACTAATTGTTTCATGTTTCTAGGTCACGAAAATCATCGGCTATTTTTTATCCGACCATGAAGTTACATATAGCAGAGTTTCCTAAGTTTATTATACATTTAAAGAACTTTCAGACGTGGGCAAACGTTGAAAGTGTTATAACTAATTGTTTTAGGCTCCTAGTTAACAGACAATTGAAAATCATCCACCCACCAGTTAATTTTTATTCGACCATGAAGTTACAGATAACAGGATTTTCAAAGTTTGTCAAACCTTTCACAAACTTTAAGAAGGGATCAAAGCTTGAAAATGATAGGACTTGTTGTCTTTAAGACAATTGTTATTGGGTGTTGAAGTTACATATAACAGAGTTTTCAAACGTTCACACTCTTCACAAACTTTGGGAGGTGGTTAAACGCTGAAAATTGTAAGTTATTGCTTTATATCTCTGGATCACCAAAATCGAAAATCATCGTTCAACTGTCATTTGGTGGGCAACCATGGTGAAACGATCGGCAATCCTGCAGTAGAAATTTTGTTCTTACAGAATGAAAACATTCCTACTTTTTTTTTGAAATTTTTCAAAACGTAAAATAGTCAAAGGATGGCCAATCCAATCCTGCACTAAAAAATTTTTTTTTTTAATCAGTACCTATGTACATAATTATTTTCGAAATTTTTCAAAATGTTGAAAGTGGTCAAATATGGTCAATTGTTTCCTATAAGCAAAATCGTCGTATTTTATTTTATTTATTTTTGAGAATTTTCGCACTTGGTCTATAGCAACCATAGCCTAAACAAAAGGTGGTCAATCGAAATCACTGATGGTCAATCTTTTTTTACTATTTTGTGGTAGCGATGTTGCGGATCTAAAGATATGCTTTCTTCTCATGTATCATTAATAAATACAACTTTAGTCTTAAATTGTTCCTTGCACGTTCATCTAGAATCGTCAAAGGATTACATATGTTCTGATTAATTTTTTTTTTAATTTTTAAGAACTTAATTTCAATATCTTTGAACTCATAACATAAGAATTACATATACGAGGGAGCGTTTTTATATTCGCGGAATGGGGGATATGGGGTGGAAATAAAAAATCCAAATTATTTTTCTTTTTCAATATATTTACCTGCAAGACGGATACATTTTTCACATCTTTCAATTAATTTATTTATACCCTCATAAAAAAATGATTTCTCTTTATGTGCAAAATACGCCGAAACTGCCTCCTTGACTTCATCATCGGCAGTAAATTTTTTACCCCGCAGCTCTTTTTTCATTTTCGGAAACAGATAATAATCACTCGGGGCCAGGTCTGGGCTGTAGGGTGGGTGATTCACAATTTCGAAGCCCATCTTATGCAGGGCAGCTAACGCAGCGCGGCTCTTGTGGACAAGCGCGTTGTCGTGCAAAGGCAGCACACCTTTCGTCAATTTTCCCCGTCCTTTCTCTTTAATGGCTTCTTTTAGTCGCTCTAATATTGAAGCGTAATATTCTCCGGTTATAGAAACACCTTTATCTTTATAATCAATCAACAATATTCCTTCCGAGTCTCAAAATACCGTTGCCATGAATTTCCCAGCTCGGATCGTCTTCAAGGGATTCCCTTCCTTGTTTAAATAAACTATGCCACTTGTACGCCATGGTTTTTCCTGGACAAGAGTCGCCGTAAACCAATGACATCTCATTCATTATGGTCGCGACTGATTTTCCTTGCCTGGTAAGGAACTTTATAACGGCACGATATTCGATTTTTTCCATATTTCACTTTTCAGTCCTGATTATGTTACTTGGTTGACGATAGCTCAAAGACTAACTGTCTAATAACCATGAAACTTCGTATTTATACTAATTATGAGTCGCTGCACAGGCCACGCCCCCAATGCGCCTAATCAGCCCCCTACAACCCTCTCATTCCGCGAATATAAAAACGCTCCCTCGTATGTACATATTAAGAGAGAGATCTGACAAGAAAACTCTGTGGACGCGTTGAAGATAATTGTCTGGGATGATGCATCTATAACTCTCTACTATAATTTTTTTGGCAAAAGCGAAGTTAATTAAACAGAAACGAAAAAAAGAAGCACTACCAAGAAAATTCAATATGTGTCTGTCGAACATAAAGGTATTGGCTACAATTTTTTTTAGAAATGCGAAGATGAGGGGGTATGATAAATACCCGTGTTTGGCGACAGATGGTGCTTTGTATGAAAACCTGCATTACCGACTGTTAGTACTATTCTTTAGTTCACGTCTATCAAAATTTCAGTGAGATTCATCGAGTACTGTAGTTTTTATAGCTGTTGAAGTTAGTGTAAGTACTTTTGCAATACTTAATGGAAAAATAACAATATCGGTCAGTGATGAGATTTCTTTTTTGGATGGGAAAACGTGTGCAGAAATCAGTGAAAAGTTGCAAGCAATTTACAGTGATCATGCACCATCAATGACTACCATCAGATACTGGTTCAATAAATTTAAACGTGGCCGAACATTCGTCTTTGATGAGAAGCGCCCCGGTCGTCCCTCTGAGGTCACTACGGATGAAATGATTAATAAAGTGCATGATATCGTTAGCAGATAGCCGGATCTCAATTGAATATGTACAAAATATCCTGCACGCCAAATTGGGTATGAAAAAGCTATCGGCGAGATGGGGTGCTGCGGCTGCTGACGATTGATCAGAAAGGGAAGCGTGTGACAACAACAATACAATGTATGGACATGTTTAAGCGTAATCCGAGTGAGTTCTTGCGATGTTATGTGACCTCTGATAAGACCTGGATTCATCGCTGCAGGCCGAAAACCAAAAATCGATCAGCACAGTGGGTTTCTCCCGGCGAAGGTGCACCAAAGAAAGCAAAGACGATCATTCGGAAAAGTTCTAGGCACGATTTTTTGGGATTCGAAAGGCATCATCTTAATTGATTATTTAGAGAAGGGAAGAACCATAACGGGTCAGTATTATGCCTATTTATTGGACCGATTCGACGCTGAAGTAAAGAGTAAGAGGCCACACTTAGCGAAGAAAAAAATCCTGTTCTGTCACGATAACGCCCCGGCCCACTCATCAGCAATTACGACAGAAAAAGTCGGTACGAAGTGTTGCCCCATCCACCATATTCGCCAAATTTTGCTTCCTCTGACTTTTTCTTTTGCCAAACATGAAGAAATGGCTTGGTGGAAAGCGGGTCGCGTCAAATGAAGAAGTGATTGCGGAAACAGAGGCCTATTTTGCACCGTTCGAAAAATCTTTATTCAAATCAATCATTATTTGGATGGAATAAAAAAGTTGAAACATCCTTGGATCAAGTGTACATTCACGGAACTGGTTCGTTAGAACTTTTTAATGTTCTTGAAATTCAAAATTTCTGAAAACTTGTCGTTATAACTGATATCATCTGGATTCATCAGGAAAATCATTTGCGCCATTGTACCATTTCCGGTTTATCAGAAGTTGACGTCAATTTTCTTAATTTAAATAGCCTGGTATATTTTATGAGTTTTTTGTATCGGGTATATAATTCTGCATCAAAACTTCCTAAGACGCCCTATGTCAAAAATCTGTCGTTTTTGAGTTATTCAATTTTGTCAAATATGGAGCCAATTGCAACATTATATTCAAAATCCTGTATTTCTGAAGGCATTGCAGCAAAAGACCTCATATTTGGCATGTTAATAGCCAAAATAGCATACATCAAATTTACGTCCGAAAATTTATCATACATAATTTATACAGGGTCATCCAAAATTAACGTTCATTTCGTCACTGCCAGTAAACCGGAAGTGGTACAATGGCACAAATAATTTTGCTGATGAGTCGAGATGATATCAGTTATAACTACAAGTTTTCAGAAATGTTGAATTTCAAGAACATCAAAAAGTTCTAACGAACTAGTTCCGTGAATGATCCTCTATAGAGCTACAAGGCGATTATGTTGAAAAATAAATATACTAAATGTAAACCAATTGCCTTGCTTTCCTGAACACAGGTATTTATCATATCCCCTCGTATTATAGATTTGAAAGAAAGTAATAGCATTCCTGCACAAATTATGATTAAATAATCGGCACATTCGTGGGAAACTAAATATGTATAAAGGTCAGATAAGAATTTTTGCTTCAAAATCTGTAAGTGCAATTATATTCGATTTGTGAAGGGCAGTTCTGATTAAACATACATGCAAACCGTTTCCAATTGTTTCACTCTTTTTATCCAAAAAAAAAAATGCATTTACTTTTGCACTTATAAATAATAATAATTAACACTTGGAAAAACCAAGCTTTACTTGCAAGTTAGCCGATAATTATTGTTTACACTTCTTATACTTTTGCTTTTACAATCGTTATCAGTTTTAATTCCAGGTTTTTTCGTTGCTGGACTTCTATTCTATACTTCTTTCATCTTCACATAAGTCTAAAGTCGACTGACTTGAGTCATACAATATGCATACATATTTTTGTTCTGCAGATATAACAGATAATGTTAACGAAAGTTAATGTTGCTTGCAGGTGACAAATTAGAAAGAAAATCAGAATTACTTCGACTTAAAAAAACCAACGTAACTTTTTCGAAATCTGACTAGTAGATATTGAAACTGTCGCAACTCTCCTCTAATTCATAGTTAGTCATGAATGTGAATGGTCAGTTTCTTACTCCTAACGTGTATTTCTGCAAGCTTTCACATTTTCTGGTATCATGGAAAATTTCAATCTTGGTTCTTAGATTAAACTAACCGGTTCTAAATATTGGTATGTGTACGCACTGCTGATTTTAACTTCTTTTGATATTATGTGTGAACTTTTTATGCATGTTAATCAAGGTAAAATGTGTGCGTTTTTACAAAATGAATACAATTATTAAGGCCAAGTGACTAAAAGTTTCTGGATAATTTCCTACTTCCTGCGGTGAAAGTTTTGTCGTTTTAACACTCGTCGTCTCGACACTTCATAAATCATATCAATATTGCGCTGCACCTATGAATTGTAAAGATGTTTTTTACCGAAATCGCCAACAATTAATAACACGCTTGGTTCCTCAGTTTAAGTATATACGTTCGTATGAAGCGGATATATTTATTTCAATTAAAATGCAAAATATAACGCAACAAAAATAATTAATAACACTTATCACTATAAGAGTACATAGTGTAATTAATCTAAAAATTCAAGGTCTCACACGTGTACATTACATGTCTAAAGTAGACTATTTTCTTTCGTACCTAGTCAATTTAATCTTGACAGTGTCCTTTATAAATATAACGACACCGATCGAATAAATGTAGTGGGTGGTATGGAACAACAAGAGAAGTGCTAGTACTTTTCATCGATCATCAAGTTAATAATCAAGGTCTGTAAGTGATGCAGAGCTTTGTAAATACAGTTAAACCTCGAAACCATAAACAGAAACACACGCAGACGAGACATACATATGTATGTACATATATACAGGGTTTCCATGGATGGGGTTACAAGGAGGAGATTTGACTATAGATATATGCACTTACTTATAAATTCAATATTTTTGCAATTGACTTTTCCTCCATTATGCTAGTTATTTTTTGAAATAAACAAGTAAACAAGTGGATAAGAGCGCATTTAGTGTTTAGAGATACATACTACCAAACCGTCTCAGCCTGGTTGCACCGGAACAAAGGAGTCAGCAAATTAGTAAAAAGTTAATTTACTTATTTTGGGTTCGCCTAACTGATCGATTTCAAAATAGATCCGCCTTTTTCTGTCCACTACTGAGCAGTTGAAAAATACGTACACAGCAATTTTGCTCTGCAATCTTACAATTTCTACACAAAAGAGAATCAACTAGGCATCACCAAAGGTCTGATATTGCCATAGAAACTCGTCGTAACATGTCCGATATTTAATTACTTCTAATCCTTGATTGTTTTGGCACCCATCTCAATGAAATGCTATGATGTTTCTCCGGTTGTTCGAGCTTTGTATGACACCTCAGTACCACCTCGAAAGCGAACTGTAGCTTGATTGTCATATAAAATTTCTACCAATGCATTGTCATATGTAGATGACCATTACTTCAGCCTGGAAAATTGAGGAGAATCTATCCAAGCTGATAGCTTTGGGACACTGCTTGATATATACACTACCGTCCATAACTGAGGGATCAGTAAAAGAAAAATGGTACAACGTAACATAATAAATTACTCGATGTATATTTTAAAAAAAATTACATAACTCTAACAAAACAAAGTTGAATTCTTAAAAAATAAAGTAATATTTGCAAATTCTAATAATATTTAATAAAAATATAAAATTATTTTAATTTATTCTCAGAAAAATATCCACCGCCACACTTAATAACTGCTTTACATATTTTGGGCATTCTTAATACAAGTCATTGAAGTGTCACTACTGGAATTGTGTTCCATGCCTCTTGGAGATGTTCCCAAAGCTGTTGTTGTGACCGTGGACAGTGTTCCCTCACCCTTCTATCCACCTCATCCCAGAGCAGCTCAATAGGATTGAGGTCTGACGATTATCTAGGCCAAATCAAGTATTCCATCTACTTATAAATCCTGCAAATGAAGTTTCTACAAAGTCGAGCAGAGTGCTTTGGGTCATTATCTTGCTGAAAATGAAACCCTTCTCCAATCAATCGCAACCCCGAAGGAATAGCATGTTCTTCTAAAATGACCTTGTACCGCTCTTTTGTTAATATTCCGTTGATTCGATGCAGATTTTCAACACCGTCGAAGGAAAATGCTCCCCAAACTAGCACTGAACGTCCTCCATGCTTTACGGTAGTCACAACACAATCATCACGCATTCTTTCATCTGGTCTGCGTCGAACGTAAACACTCCGATTACTGCCAAAAATTTAAAATTTTGACTTATCAGTTCATAACACTTTTTCCACATATTGATGTTCCAATTTTGATGCGTCCCTGTAACCCTGTTTTTGTTAAGCGCCTCTTTGCCGTAGTAATGGACACTGGCGTTTGCGGCTTTTTTGAGTTGAGCTCGAATCTGTGGAGCTGTTAGGCGTCGGTTTCTTTTGGATATTACTTCCAATCGTCGATCTTCAGCCGGGTTCGTTATTTTGGGTCTTCCGGATCGCTTTCCGGAATGCGTTGTTCCTGTTGCCTTATAGCGTTTCACTGTTCCTTGGACAGCTCGGTAAGTTAATTTAAGATTTTTCACAATTTGCCGCAACGAATAATTTTCTTTATGTAAAGTAATGACAGCACTACGTGTCTCTGCACTCAACTCTTTTCGGTTTTGCCATTCTTTCCGATAAACAATTCTTTATCTTACGTACTCCTATCCAAGTTGATCGGACAGCACTAAAGACACAAACTAATACTTCTTCTATGATAAATAAGTGTTTCATATCCTAAGTATCTAAATACTTCATTCGTAGAATAATTACGTAAATATTGCAGTATTATAAGTGGCTTTACCGATTTCTTTCTATAAGAACGGGCTTTGTACCTCTGCAGGTCATAAATGGATTAACAGAACTTTGTTTATTCTCATCTGAAAACTTGCTATTTATTGTAGGGATTTATGCAATTTCCCTTTGTAAATATTTTGCAAACGTACCAAATATATTTTATTTAGATTGGGGCTATTTGGGCAGGTAAATTACTAAAGTGACGAATTTGTATGCTTCGAAGTTTATCAGCTCACCAGCTGTGAAAATTCCTAAAATACTTTGAAAATTGCTAACATATTTTTATATACATATTACTTTGAGTTGTGTGTTGGTCTTTTGAACAAATCGCGACAAATCATGCTGTAATATTCTCTGATTTACCAAGTATGCTACTTGAAACATCTTTATATCATGTACAAGCACTCCTGAGACTCAGATTTGTATATCTACAAATTAAATAAGGATAACAATGATCGTATGGTAACTAAAATGAAGTCTAAAAATTTATGTAACGATAATTTTCAAAGAATATGACAGATTATTTAAACATTCGTCCTATATCTAATAGAAATTATTGCTTAAATTCCTTCTAAGCCATCATCTGATATCGAGGAAATTCTCTGTACTCTTGTAAAAGTTGTTAGGGATTATTTGGCTGAATCCTCAGTCTGCGTTTTGAATCTCTTAGTGCAAAGATGGTTAAAGATTGGTGAAATAATTCTATGATTAATACAGGAAAATAAAATGCGATTGATAATTATCCTCCAGTACCTATCCCTTCTATCTGCATTTACCACGATTTTTGGAAAACTTATACATAGTTATTTGCGAACCAAGTTTATGAAAATAATGGAGTAATTATATGTTCAGCTTGAATAAAACATCTAAGGACGTCCCTCAAGGATCTTTAGGGCCGAGAACGGATTCTTGAATAATGCCCTATTTTTAAATTTATATAAACGATCTTCAAGTTCGCTTGACAAATGAGTTATTATCTCCATCCGTTTTTGAAAATGCCGATTTTTTAATCAAGTAGTAATAAAACTATCTTAATACATTTTACAAAAACTTCTAACAATAACTATAGTCTTTATTTTAACTCTGGCAATGGAGGACTTGAATGAACATACAATTTTTTTGAGCTTAATCATTTTTCCTCAGCATAATCTTCGGTGAGATCTGCACTGCGAGGAGCTTAGTAAGAAATTTAACTCAGCTTTGTATGAAATCAATGTTTTGACAAAATGTGTTACAGTATCTTGTTTGAGATCCTCTTACTCAAGTTGAATCACGTTTGCGCTATGCAATTATATTTTGCGAATCCTCTATTCATTAAAAACAAAAGTACTATGTATTCAAGCTCATAGTACTTTTACTAGAAAACTAAATAGCATACATACATAATAGAGATTTTTACAGTGGTCCGGCTAAGCCTCAACGTTTCTATCACTGTGGGCAACCCCCAAAAATGCGCACACACTAAGCATAAAAAATTGAAAATAAAAAGAAGCAATTATAAAAGACCATACTCACTAGTAAAATGACTAATTGCATGAAGACACTAATATTAACACAGACTTATAGATAATTGTTTTATTAAAAAATAACATTTATATTTTTAATTAACTAGCAGAGATTATCAAAAGATACCTTTAAAACAGAAAACAAAACTAGTACAATAATGTACAAAATCTAAACCTAAGTGAAAGCAATATCTTTCTAACTTTTCGTGCAAAATCGCTTCTTTCAGATCTAATTTGTTACTTAATTTGTGTTCAGTGGCCAACATTGCTGATCTAGACGATTTTGGGTGCTCATGATTTTGAAATAATTATAAGCAAAACTTTTAAAGCAATACTCACATTTGTTTGTTTTAAATCTATGATGAGTACTCGTTAAGGAAGTTAATCAATTTAATAATAATAAAAAGAAAAATTCAAAAAAGTTAAGATCGGAGGAATCACCATCTTTTAAGACGCTTTGCAGATCTTTACAATGTGTTAATAATTTATCTTACATATGACTTTTAAAGCTTGCGAAGATCATAATATAAAAATGTAAAACAAAAACAATTCACCGGCCACCTCAGTAAAGAAACAAAACATCTATTTTATATTTTTGTTTTGGAACTTGTATAGGTTCGTTTAAACTTTTACATGAAAAACATAAATTTTTGCTCCGAACACGATGACGAGGTATAATTAACTTAAAATTTTATCTATGCTGATTTCACATTTTTAGCTTCTAAGATAGTGTTGATACAGAATTCATCAGTTCTCAAAAAAAATTAAATCAGCGACTTGGGATAAACCAAAATCTTTGACTTGAAATAGCTTACTTCTTGGATTAATATAATATATAAACAGCCAATCTTTATTTTGTATATCCTGTGATAGTGTTTTGTACTAAAGTTTTGATTTGGATTTTGCTTTTTAAACGAGAAATCGTAATTGAACAAAGGAGACAATGGACTTTCATCAGTCATAATCCTGGGTGTGATGAGTAAAGAGTTTCATTGAGGCTTCCTTTATTTGCCGTGGTAGTATTCGTTGTCTCAAAATCTATTGAACTATATTTCAGCCTGTACAAACTCACTATTTAATTTTTATTATTGACGTTATCTTGATAATTCATATCAGAATTGACCGTAATAAGAATTTCTTCACTGCTTCTACTTTTTATTATTTGTGGTAACCTATTGATGAATATCATATTCCGTATAATTTCCTATAAGTTTACATTTTTCGGACAAAATTTTTTTAATTTTTCTACTTTCACAGCAGTTAACATACCACACAAGAGCATGCACTTACTTCAGTATTGTATCACTTTATTGCTGTATTTATAACTTTATTTTTATAGTTACAGTCGATTGTTATTTATAATCCATTGATTATGTACAGTCAGTCAAAGTGAAACTTGTACACTCGATAAAAGTATATTTATTTTACTACCAACACAATTTATATTTTTAAATATAAAACTAAATAATTAAAATGAACTAAATATTGTAAAAAATTATTTCGTAAATTCCGTGTAGTTTTTATAAAACTAAACCAATGGTTCTGGACCTCAAAGTGAAACCCGTACACCTTTGAAATTTTGGTCTTACACTACCTTTAATACGTATTTTGTTGACAGTCCTTCTGGGGATATCTCGTATTGGCGTATCCCAATTTTTAACAGGCTCCATAAGTTCTCAGTAACATTGAGATCTGGGCTGTGGACCTCACTTTATGTGCATTATGCTTAGGATCATTATCTTGATAACATTTAAATGATCTCTCTATTTCAAGTTTCTCGGCTTTTTGTTTTAAAATGTCTAGATACATATTCTGTTTCATAGTACCGTCAAATCATAACGGAACCTCCTCCATGTTTCACTGGTGGTCGTAAATTTTTGCTTTTCAGTGATTCATTAGCTCTTTTCCATACCCGTAACTCTCCATCTGGACGAAAAATATTGAATTTGCTCTCATCTGTGAAAATTACTTCTGTCCAAAACTCAAAATCCTTGTCTCAATGTTCTTCAGCATATCCCAAACGTTTTATTTTGTTATTTTTATTAATCCGAGGCTTTTTTTTGAGCTACTCTGATATTTAAGTTGTGCTTAGTAGTGCTAGAAGGTTTCGAATAGTTTGAGGATTAACAGATTTATTTATAAATATTGTTCCACCATCTTTGCCAACTTAGGCGCAGAAACGTTTTGGATTTTCCGCAATTTTTCGTAAAATCCACCGTTCCTCATGTTTATTAAAAGGTTTTTTAGGACTTATTCTGATTTTATTTCGAGTTCTATTCTCCTTTTTATAGCGGTCTAAGATAATTTGTAGTGTTGTTGTTATATTGACCATTTTGCCTATTTCACGGTAAGAGTTTCCGTTTTTAAAATGGTGAATTATTAATTCCCTTTCAGCAACGCTGGTTTGTCCCCGTTGACGATATTTAAAATAATATTAATTTAAGATAAAATAATCAGCATTAATGGAAAATTCAAAAATTTGTACGAGATACTCCAAAATCGTAGTTTATACTGAAATATATCAGATATACAGAGTGATATACACGTATGTACATGGTACGAGGGAGCGTTTTTATATTCGCGGAATGAGCGGGTTGTAGGGGGTGATTAGGCGCATTGGGGACGTGGCCTGTGCAGCGACTCATAATTAGTATAAATACGAAGTTTCATTGGTATTAGACAGTTAGTCTAAGGTCAGCGCAAGATGGGTGCCAAGAATGCTCACGCCGCCGCAAAAACAACAGCGCGTAGAGTGTTCGCATGCATTTTTGGACCTCTGTAATGAAGACAAGGATGGTGTATTGAGTCGAATTGTTACTGGAGACGAAACTTGGGTTCATCATTATGAACCTGAGTCCAAACAAGACGCCATGCAGTGGCATAAAAAGGGCACAGCACCTCCCAAGAAATTTAAAGTGTCACAATCAGCTGGGAAACTCATGGCAACGGTATTTTGGGACTCGGAAGGAATATTGTTGATTGATTATAAAGATAAACGTGTTTCTATAACCGGAGAATATTACGCTTCAATATTAGAGCGACTAAAAGAAGCCATTAAAGAGAAAAGACGGGGAAAATTGACGAAAGGTGTGCTGCTTTTGCACGACAACGCGCCCGTCCACAAGAGCCGCGTTGCGTTAGCTGCCCTGCATAAGGTGGGCATCGAAATTGTGAATCACCCACCTTACAGCCCAGACCTGGCCCCGAGTGATTATTACCTGTTTCCGAAAATGAAAAAAGAACTGCGGGGTAAAAAATTTACTGCCGATGATGAAGTCAAGGAGGCAGTTTCGGCGTATTTTGCAGATAAAGAGAAATCATTTTTTTATGAGGGTATAAATAAATTAATTGAAAGATGTGAAAAATGTATCCGTCTTGCAGGTGAATATATTGAAAAAGAAAAATAATTTGGTTTTTTTATTTCCACCCCTTATCCCCCATTCCGCGAATATAAAAACGCTCCCTCGTAAGTTATAAGTGTACAAGTTTCACTTTGACTGACTGTAGGAACTGTAGGTAGTATATTTTATACAGAGTGCCCGGATATCGTAGGAACAACATGGGTAACTTTTTTATTTAAAGACATAGCGAGATGGTTAAATTAGCAAAAAAGGTGTAGATTCAAAAGCTCACTAAGAATCCATTTTCAAATTTTACTTGTCATGCTTCATTCGTTTAATATTGAAGAAAAACTGAAATCTCCTAATTTCTTTTATTTGCCGTAACTTTTTTGTTGCTTGAGATATTAAGATGCGGTTTGAACCAATTCAAATTGTAATCTAAATACTTTCATTGGCGCTTAACAAAACAAATTTCTTTTACGCAAGTTTTTAGTAATCTCACCTAACCTCAAAATTTTAAATTGGAACCGTGGGAGGGAAGGAGATTAGAGGTTAGATGAGATTACTCAAAATTTGCGCAAAAAAAAGTTTTATTAAGCGTCAATAAAAGCATTTAGATTGCAATTTGAATTGCTTCGAATCGCATCTTAATATCTCAAGTAACAAAAAAGTTATGGCAAATAAAAGAAATTAGAAGATTTCAGTTTTTCTTCAATATTAAACAAATGAAGCATAACAAGTAAAATTTGAAGATGGATTCTTAGTGAGCTTTTAAATCTACAACTTTTTGCTAATTTAACCGTCTCCATGTATTCAAATAAAAAAGTTATCCATGTTGTCCCTACGAAATCCGGGCACCCTGTATATATAGATATCTAGTAGATTAATTGTGTGGTAAGAATTTATAAGTCCACATAATAGTTACAACGGTTTTTGCTGATAAATATATAATGAAATCCTTAATATTCCGTTTTATCAGTTGTTTAAATATACATTTAAATCCATGACTTAGATAGGTTTACCTTGCGGTAGGTAATGAACATTTGACTTTTGATGAATGAGAACATTTTTACTTGAATATTCATTTCAATGGAAAGTACTTCACATGCCTTTTGTTTGCGAACTATGTACATTGCTACACTAACTAGATCTAATATTCTAGAATTATCACAGATATGTAAATATTATTTAACCTTGGTTTAGTTTATAATTTACTCTTTTTTCAAATTAAATATTTTACATAATTTTTGAGATTTTGAAAAATGCATTCAGTGATATACAGTGACCTTTAGAAGTACAGTAGAATTCGCTTATAATGGATTTCAAGGGACTAAGCAAAACATGCCATTATAGGCGAGTGTTCATCCGATCAGAATAATTACTAATAAAATTTATTTCCACGTTTTTATTTAAAAAAGATAATTCTATAGGATATACATATCTCTATATAAGATAACTCTGACCTACATACATACATTTGTATATATAACACATGAGGACGAAAATACAAACACAAACACAAACTTATTGTAATACATGTATGTTACATACATAGTAGTAGGTATCTACGTACACACATGTTGTGTACATATTTAGCATTACATGTTATGGAAAAAGTTGGTCAGTTTTGTTTGAATCCACGGTTTGTCCAGATAATCTTTATTTAGAATAAGTTCAACTTTATTTAGTATTGATATAGTGTCAGTTATTCTCGTTTTGCTGAAAATAACGCTGCAATTTTCTAATAGAAGTTATTGCGTCTTCAGTTGTTATCGCAGTTTCCTCCCCTTTTAGCCCTTCATCATCTTCCAAGTGTTCTTCCTCCATTGCTTACTGAACTAAATCAACGTCCAATAATTGTTCTGTAACTTCTAAATTTTCATCAATTCTTACATATTTGTCAAACTTGCTTAGAACCATTAGGTTACTGATGTTGACCAGTTCACTCAATGATATATCATCTTCTGCATCGAAATCCATTGCTTCAAGATTATATAATTTACTAGACCAGCATGACGATAGCAGTTCCTAATTGTTTCTGAAGAAACACTTTCCCATGCAACGCTTAACAAATTCACAGCATCTAAAAGAGTTACAGCTCTTGTAACACCTTTTTCTTGAAGTGCCATAATTTGCGTCAACATTTGTTTTCTATAAACTTGTTTCAGAGACCGAATGATACCTTGGTCCATAGGTTGCAACACTGACGTAGCATTAGATGGGAAGAAATGTAGCTTAATGTTATGAAGTTCAACATTTGGATGAGCAGGACAGTTTTCAACCAGCAATTATATTTTGCGTCTTTGTTGTGTAAGCTCTGTGTCCCATTTCTTCAAACAATCAATAAAGATTTGTGAAGTCATCCATGCTTTTTTTATTAGCACAATAATCTACAGATAATGTATTTACATTTTTAAAACATCCAGGGCTTAGAAACTTTTCTAAAAGAGAACAGATAGGTATGAAGTAGGTACAGGTTACATTATTGTAAAAAGATCTATATACTTATCAATTATAAATAGTTTTTCGTTTTTCAGTACTGGAAGCATTAGCACAAACCATCGCTGTTATCCTTTCTTTTGAAATTTTACGCTCTGCACAGGTTTCCCCTTTTATTTTAGAGGTCTTATCTGGCATCATTCGGTAGAAAATTCCTGTTTCATCAGCATTAAAAACTTCAGAAATCCAATCATCAGTTACATTCCAGTCCAAATTGAAGCTGAGTCGCCATCAAATTTTCAAAAACAATATTGTGTCTTTTTTTAAATCTATCCAGCCACCCTGAACTGCATTTAAAATCATCTTGAATCATTCTTCCGAATTCCTCAGCTTTCATTTGTAGCATTGGCCCACTTACGGAAAAATTATTCGTTCTTATTTGCAAGAACCATTGAAATAACAAGTCATCTACTTGCGAGTGTGTGCATTTTCTTTTTTTTATCATTGATTTTTCAATTCCAATTTTTTATTTTGTCGCGGTTCTTCTCTATGTTCGAAACAGTAGATTTCTTTAGCTTCATGGTCGTACAAATATCTGCTTTGGTCATAAAACTACATAAACTTTTCATGCATTGTAAAGGTACGTTTTTTACCTTTTTTCAGACATTTTCACGACCAAATCTTTGCAGCGAGGCACACTTGTCAATCCCCTAACATACACTGCAAGAGCGACATCAGTTCGCGCGTCTTACCTTCTGTTCGCGTCATATAATTCGGGAAAGTACCCAATCGCTCCGCTTGTAATGGACATAGTAACGAATTTAAGTTAATTATAAGCGAAAGTCTATTATAAGCGAGTTCATTTCAACCGAGGATTTTACAAGTCTTTGTACCGGGACTTAAAAAAAGTGTACATTATAGCAGGATTTCCATTACAAGCGAGTTCATTATATGTGGATTCCACTGTATACGTTTACTACGAATCACGTCATATTTTTCACCATTTAGTTAATTAATCTTCTTAGCGAGCTTATCTTATTTGATCCTAAGATTAAAAGTGCTTCAATTAAGCGAAATGACTAAATTCATGACACACAACTCAAAGCGAGCGGAAATTCGTGCTGTACTATAATATTCTATAAGCATTTGCTTATTTATTTATTTTAATCAAATTTAATATTAAAATATACAAAATCCGTTTGTGGTATACTTGGCGCCATATTGTTCATGGGTTTTTCGTTTTATATATAATTGTGGTTTGCGGTTTTCATTTCAAAGAAAGATTCTAGTAAAGGCTTATTTTTACAGAAAAAAGGTTCTTTTATATAATGCAAATTTATCTATTCTTACAGATTATAAATATCGTGGAATTTTTTTCAAATGCTACTTACATAATTTTATAGAATATGTATGCTTCAAGACATTTTTGCATTTCAATAACCATTTAGCAGTTTGCTTCATTCTTAGAAACATTTTTAATATGATCCGTATATAATAATGAATTGTTATCAATACATTATTTGGTGTTTAAAAAGATTCTTATGAATCGAATGTTGAATGAAATGGAGTCAATTGCTTATTAATTGATTATACTTTTAATCTGTATCATGCTTTTCTAATTCATCGCCACTTTATATATCGGCATGTCAACACTCCACACCAATTAATAAATCATTCTGTTATTTTCCAAGTATTTTAATTGAGTGTGCTAATAAACAACATTATGTGGCTTGAAAACATGCGAACTGAAAGGTTAAATTCTGTTAATCCTTTCTGCATTAAAATTATGAAATTACTTAATTAGAGAATTACATAATCTATTCACCAAATATTTTACAGAGCAATAGCTACAAAGCTATTGGAATTATATAATAGGAATCATATTTTATCCTTTGAAAATTGCGGTCTACACGTTGTTGGCA
This sequence comes from Holotrichia oblita, assembly GCA_023690525.1. Lineage (NCBI taxonomy): Eukaryota > Metazoa > Arthropoda > Insecta > Coleoptera > Scarabaeidae > Holotrichia > Holotrichia oblita. The sequence continues at coordinate 12,544,318 of CM043023.1, read as the reverse complement.
TTATATATGTTGGTATACTCGCTTCCGATTCCGCTACTTCTCATAATTACTTACGGATACCCTTGAAATAAAGACTTCAAAAACCAAACTTTGCTGTAATGGATATTTTATGGGTGCAGGTGTAATTATAAATAATTATTATTTACATCATGACCTTCAAATACTTATCTTTTATTTCCTTATTCCATTTGTAAGTTAATAAAACGACAATCAATTTAATTCAGAACACTTGAAATGTGTTTTCGTTTAAAAACATATTTAGTGGAACAAAGTAGCAATAGCTATAGCTGTCAATCAACATATTGAAAACAAAGAAACATTTGACATATAGGATTATCAATAATAACAGTAAATATATGTTTATACAATTTCTAAAACGCAAAAAAAGTTAAAATACATTTACATTTCAATCAATCCCATATCAATTTATCGTTGTGTGGTCGGGGGCAGTCCTAGGGGCCTATAGAACAAAATGTAGTGGGTACAAGGGTTTCTCCGGTAAAACGGGAGACCATACGGTAGAAATTCTATCTGACAGCTAGGTTGCCCTTGGAGTACTACAGGCTGTCAGGTTTAATTCCGAGGTGGTACTTGACTGCCATAGGAAGCTCGAAAAACTGGAACATCACAGAACTACGCTGAGATGGTTGCCAAGCCACTCTGGAATCAGAGGCAATGAAATAGCTGACAATTTAGCAAAAGGTGCCAGCGAACGACCGTTCATATATCCGGAACCGACGTGTGGGAGTTCTTATGACAATATCAAAACCATCGTCAGCTCTGAACTACCTGCTAGGCATTGCTTCTACTGGAATGCACTTGCCGGCGTGAGAAGCTGTAAAACTCTTGGGATCCACCAAAAGAGAAAAGACTTTTTGAGCAGAGATTCGGAGGAAACTCCAGTCCATCTCCTTGCTGATTGTCCAACACCGCACAGGGGGAGGCGGGTATACTTTGGAGTCGATCGATTAGATGATCCCGGAGTAAGTGAATTAACTCTTGACCAGGTTGCGAACTTCTTTGTCCGGGTGCAACCTGGCTGAGAGGACTAAAACGGGATGAGGACGCAATAGGTCTCTCTTTTGACCGACTTTGCTTTTTGGGATCGTCCTGCTCCTAGCGATAAGAACTGTTCGATTCGTCCAATATGCACCATCAGAAGGAGGATGGATAATACGTACATTAGAATTTAGTCTATTGTTCACATAACGAGCTTGTCATATTTAAGCTACAATAACATTCCTTTTTACTGTACTTGATCAGATTTTTGTTTAAAGTCACTATCCACATACATCTTAGTCATATTGCTTTTATGCTTTGCACGCAGCAAACCTTTTAAATAGTTGGTAACTTAAACACAATAGGTACTGTTTCGTTGTTTAATATTTACTCATTCTAAAAGTGTTAGAACATGTAGAAAATATCGTCGATTTGAATGTTAACGTTAAAGATAAAAGATTAATTTATACTGAGATGGGCTCCTGAACTTGGTTTAGTTTAGTTTCTTTTTTTATGGTAAGTAGATCATGGTTGGTTTAAAAGTTTTAAAATCAAATTTCTAAACTCGTATTGCAAAATAATGCGTCCAATACTTTGAACTTATGTTTATCCTTGTAATTTTTCTAAAGCGTTACGCTTCATTTTTCACTCGATATATTTAATTTTTTATGTTAATATAGACATATACAAACTATATGCATTTTGAAATGGAATAATTGCCATTACTGTTCAAGGTACTGGAACGTTACCTCTCTCAAATTGTAAATAGCAGATTTGAACTTGCGTGTTATGCAAATTTTAGAAACCAGTTTGCAAAAAGGTGTATTATGCCGACATGATACAGGGAAAACCAGACTGCTTGATGCTTGATTAATAATATCCAATAAAAAGTAGCGATTGCGAAATATGTCTCGCAACAATTTATACTTTTAATATGCCTCCGAAAGCTATTAAGCATTTCATTCATGCGCAGTTTTGTTTGGAATTTAAACGAAGTAGTATAACTGCGTGTCATGATTATTTCATTCAATTTTTTCCTTAAATATGTTTTTACGACAGACATAAATTCGACGTAGAAATTTAAAATCGACTTTTATTTTAATTGATTTATCAAAAATGGTGATAAATAATGAATTAATTGTAACGATGAGGTTATGAAATGCAAAATATTTAATTTTCTTGCACTAACTAGTTTTTTGGTTACATCAATGAACCTGTTACGAGACGAGAATTGACCAGCGAAATTTTTTGACCTGACTTCAAATCTAACGCCACAACACGAATGTGTTTTTCACATGTAATGGCAGACTTTTAACGTAGTCTTTTTTTAGACATTTATTTACAATGAATAGTTTTCTATAACAAAATTATCTCCTTTTGTTACAGGGCAAGTGCCTGCCAGATTAGTATTATACCTCCTATCATGGTCTGGGTTTTTGGTTTCCTTCATGATGCGAACGGACATCAATCTGGCGATAGTGGCAATGGTGGAAGAGCCTACCCAACCTGAAAAGGCCAACGCCACTGATGAGTACTGTTTTTCTTCTGACGTGGTTATAGACGACGGTCCAACGCGCGTTGTCGTAAGTTACACTTTAAAGAGTATTAGAAACATGAGTACTGTTAACAAAGGCATTTAACTGTAGGATTATGGAGGTACATTGCAATGGTCTGCCGACATCCAAAGCTATGTTCTAGCTTCGTTTTATTGGGCGTACATCGTGTCACAGGTAGTTGGTGGTCTGGCTACCCAGAAATTGGGGACCAAACGCGTATTCGGATACGCGCAACTTGCAACGGCAATTTGCAGTTTAAGCATTCCTTGGGCGAGCGAGACCCATTACGCTATAGTTATAGTTTTAAGGAGTATTCAAGGATTCGCTTCTGTAAGTATATTTTTGATATCATTTTATAGTTGGAAAATCATTCCGATCGGTTTAGTTACCTTAGTAATTTAATAATTGATTCAGTTAAATGATCGTCGCAAAAATTTGTTCAAAAATTTTTTTGCTAAGATCTAAAACACCAAATTAAATTTGCTGTTTTCGATAAATTGTTAACCTAACCATATTTTAATAATCTCGTAATGGTGAAACATTATTAATTGCCCATCGTTAATCTAACCTCGAACGAACCGACGATGAGATTTCAACTTCAAATAGTGTTAACTATTGTAAACAAAATAGTATTGAAGCTGGCCAGAGTGACATAATAAGAAGCCATTTGAAGCAGTTTAGCACTTCTAGAAACTATAGAAGCGGTATTGAGATGTAGGTAGCATATCTTTTTCCAAACCTATAGTCGCTTATATTCTTCAAGAGTTACTTTTGAATCTGAATTTATTCTCAATGTTCGTCATCTTGTGGAATCGATGAATTGTCATTTACGCTTAGTCAAGAAACAAGATTTATCAATGATTCTAATCCCTAATGGTTGGCTTCAATAAGATACTTGCTGCTACTGATTGAATCAAGTATTTCGCCAATACACGTAGCTGATTGTAATCTATACAGCTCTCCCCACCTCCCTCTCGAAGTCGAAGTGAGGATTGGATAAACCAACTCTTGGCAAAATAGATTTTGAAAGAATTACCTAATTCTCGTTTATCCAAAAGCATTAAGCTGACAACTTACAAGAGAATATTAGGTTTTGAGTTTAACATTAGGAAAGACAAGAAGAACAATTAAAGATCGTCATTCTACAATCAAAAAGAGTCAATCTAGTAATTGATGGATATTTTGTTTGATATGTATATAAATAAAGACACTACAGTGTTTTATAATTAGAACTGCCATCTGAATGAACATACAGTTACGGCCAAAATAATAGCAGTACGAACTTAAAAACTGTTTATTAATAATTTTAATCTTCTTTACTTGAGTTATTGAAACGGCAACCTATCTATGACGTGCCCAAATTCCATACATTTACCCATTTACCCCCAGTTACCCATTAATATACATTTGGAATTGGTCAAAATAATAGCAGTCGTTAGCAGTCACCCGTCAAACATCGTATTAAGTGGATTGAAAGTTTCAATTTATATCAAATAATTTAGTTTGCATTTAGTACCACTCATATAGTACAATTTTTTTAATTGTTAATGAAAATAATGGGTCGCAAAAAGCACTGCAGTGTAGAAACGCGTCAATTATAGTAAGAATAAGAAAGGAAGGTAAAACTTATAAATTTATTCAAACCGTTTTAAAGTGTTCGGCTAAAATCATAGTGAATGCACTGCGTTGGCAAGAAAAACCAGAAACATGGAGCCGTAAGAAGAATGATTTTGCGCCACATAACAAAAAAAATCCATTCATTTCTGCTACTAAATTGAAACAAGATTTGGAACTAAATATTAGCGCAAGAACAATACGCAGACGCTTACAAGAAACAATTTACTAGAAAAGTGCCACTGTTAAAAAAAGTTAGACGTCGGTTAAAATTCGCACAGGATCATATGAATTGGACCCCAGAAAAATGGCGTAACATACTTTGGACAGATGAAACCAAAATAGTATTATTTGACCAGTAAATACAGCTTTTCAACCACGGTTCACTTTAAAGACTGTAAAACATGGTGGTTCGAAAATAATGGTTTGGGGGTGCTTCTCGTATTATGGAACCGGGCCAATGTATAAGATCCAAGGCATTCTAGGCCAACATGGATATATGGATATCCTAGAAAATATATTGTTACCTTATTCCGAGTGAAAAATGCCTTTAAAGTAGATATTAATGCAGGACAACGATCCAAAACATATCAGTCTACGAGCGAAGGATTGGTTCCGTGAAAATAAGATTGAGATTCTGGAGTGGCCAGCTCAGTCTCCAGACCTCAATTCTTTTGTCCACATGATATGTAAATATAACTACGAACGATACTGCATATTCATCTCTTCATTACTCAAAACTAGTACCACTTCCATTAAAAAGTGTATAAAGCATGAAAATAAGAGTCGTACTGCTATTATTTTGGCCATATGTACCTGACAAGCTACCGGTTCAGCCCTATATTGGTAGCAAAAAAGAGTATAAAACTGGCCAAACAAAAAGGTATATATATAAAGTCAAAAATAAGTCACAATCGGTAAGGTAGCGTAAAGAAGGAGGCGGAGAAAAAGAAAGAAAAAGTTTTTCTTCTAAATTGGGATCTATGTAGCTAACTAATGGAAACCAGTGAACGCATACAAAGCTTCAACGCGAGTGAGAATGAGGCTGAGTTATAAGGTGGTTAGCATCAGCTGACCATCATAATAAGACATATAATCGCCACATGATTGTAGAGAAGCACCGCGAATCTTCAATTATACATATCCATCAAAATCGTATCGATTTCCAGCTTGAAATTCATGCAGAAATTATATGAAAGGTATAAGAAATATCCAACGACAGAAAATTAAGATGAAGATAAGTTGAGAACTCAACATAAATACGATGTCACACTAAAACAATTGGTTAAGAAATGTTGACTAAATGACTACTGACTAAAAATATTTTGGCCCAATACGTTGATGGTCAGTACCTATCAAATTTGACTAAAAAAAAGAGAATTCGGTCAGACTTGATAATATAAATTTGCCCCAAACAATGGTAACACTCCCTGATCTACTACAGCTTGGCAAACTAACTTTGGACAAATGGCTTCCACTGCACATCCTAAAATAGAACGACAAAGTCGTTCAAAAAAATCTTTATAAAATAATTGTAAGTCACTTATTTAAAATGAAGTGGCTTTAGAGACACTTAACCCAGTCACTCGAAATCAGAGTTAGGAAAAGTGGAAAGTGAGTACTATACAAAACAAATGAACAGAATCTATAAAAAAAACGAGAAAAATATTGAAATTTGTCGACATACACTTTAAATTTGTTGTCAGAAAATCAAGTTGCTTTGGTATCTGCGCTTGATACTGCTGTGTCTACTCTCCATTTTTGTAGCCATTACCAATATATTGCAGTAGTACTCGCTGTGTTATATTTCGGTTACGTGCCGGGAATAATTTCCGCTTTTTAAATCGTACTCTTGTTCTTAGTTGATCTAATCTGCATTTGTTGACAAATGCAAGAAATTAACGTTATTGCAATAAATTAAATCCAATTACAAGGTTGGACAAAACTGATTACGTTATGAGCATTTCACTTATTTTCAATTAAATTCTGAAGGTCATATCTAAGCTTGTCGCGACATTCAGTCGATTAATTTTAAATTCTTTAAGAGTATAATTTTTATGTTTGTGTTTTTAAAGACCAACATGGCCGGCTATGTACGCATTAGTAGGACATTGGATCCCAGTTCCGGAAAGAAGTCGATTTATGTCAGTTTTCAAGGTTTCCAGTATAGGTATTGGGATCACTTACCCCTTGTGCAGTTTTACTTATTTCTAAATTAGGTTGGAGATCGTATTTTATACAACAGGATCAATCGGTATAATAATAACGCTAATAAAATTATCATTATAATTAACCTTCTGATTGCGACGATAGGTGTGCTGTGGTGTTCATATGAAACCTTTTTAGCGATAGCCAAAATGCATCAAAGTTTCCTTCAGTGAATGTATATTAAAGTAATTAGCCGTATGAAAGCATCACGAGAAAAACAACGATCCTTGAGAAAATTTTAAGATCTACCATGGTCCATTGGGATAACAACGTTGGAAGGATATGGGTGCATTATACTTTTATCGTTCCTGGACCAAAATACATGAAGAGTATCTTGGGATTTAATATCAACCATTGAAAATACAAGTCATCTACTTGCGGGTGTGCATTTTCTTCTTTTATCATTGATTTCAATTACAATTTTTTATTTTGTCGCGGTTCTTTCATATGTTCGAAACAGTGACTTTCCAGCGCCTATGGTTTGCAAATATTCGCTTTGGTCATAAAACTACATAAACTTTTCTGCGAATTGTAATGGCACGTTTTTACCCAGACATTTTCACGGCCAAATTTTTGCAGCGAGGCACACTTGTCAATCCCCTAACATGCACTGCAAGAGTGATACTGCTCCGTGCGTCTTAAGGGCTTCGTTCGATTGTACACACCGTGAATTAGCCGCTAATCGCTCCGCTTGTAATGGACACTGTAACGAATTTAAGTCTATTAGCGTTATGTCTATTTCAACCGAGGATTTTTTAAAAGTCTTTGTGCCGGGACTTTAAAAAAGTGTGCATTATCGCAGGATGCAATATATGTGTGGATTCCACTGCATACGTCTGCTACGGACCACGTCATTATTTTCATCATATCATTCAGTTAATTAATCTTCTTATGAGTTTTAATTTATTTGATTTTAAGATTAAAAGTGTACAAATTAAGCGAAATGACTAAATTCATGACACACAACTCAAAGCGGTGAGCGGAAATTCGTGCTAATTATAATATTCTATAAGCATTTGCTTATTTATTTATTTTAATTAAATTTAATATTAAAAATATATAAAATCCAGTTGTAATATACTTGGCGCTACATTGTTCATGGTTTTTTATTTTATATATAATTGTGGTCATTTGCGGTTTTCATTTGAAACAGTGATTCGTATTGTTTTACAGAAAAGGTTCTTTAATGCAATTGATTCTATTCTTACATATTATAATATCGTGAATTGCTTTTTCAAATACGTTTATATAATGTTGATAACATGTATGCTTCAAGATATTTTTGCATTTTAATAACCATTTACAGTTTGCTTCATTCTTAGAAACATTTTTAATATGATCCTATATAATAATGAATTACACTACTATTATTTGGTGTTTAAAAAGATTCTTATGAATCAATGTTAATAAAATGGAGTCAATTGCTTATTAATTGATTATACCTTTAATCTTATCATGCTTTTCTAATTCATCATGCCACTTTATATAATGGCATGTCAACACTCCACACCAATTAATAAATCATTCTGTTATTTTCTTAAGTATTTTAATTGAGTGTGCTAATAAACAACATTATGTGGCTTGAAAACATGCGAACCAGCGTTAAACTTCTGTTAATCCTTCGCATTAAAATTATGGAAATTACTTAATTAGAGAATTACATAATTTATTCAAACAAATATTTACAGGGAGCAATAGCTATGCTATTGCTGGAATTATATAATAGGAATCATATTTTATCCTTTGAAAATGTTATGGTCTACACGTTGTTGGCATTATATGTTGGTACAGCACTCAAGCCTGATCCGCTACTTCTCATAATTACTACGGATACCCCTTGAAATAAAGACTTCCAAAAAACCAAATCCTTGCTGTAATGTGGATATTTTATGGGTAGCAGGTGTAATTATAAATAATTATTATTTAGCATTCATGACCTTCAAATACTTATCTTTTTATCTTTATTCCATTTTGTGTTAACAAAACGACAATCAATTTAATTCAGAACACTTGAAATGTGTTTTTCGTTTAAAAACATATTTAGTGGACAAAATAGCAATAGCTAGCTGCATTACAATCCATATTGAAAGAAGAAACATTTTACATATAGATTATTATCAATAATAACAGTGTACTACATGTTTATACAATTTCTAAAACGCTAAAAAGTTAAAAACACACTCATCAAATCAATCCCATATCAATTTAATGTTGTGTGGTTTGGAGGCAGTCCGGGGCCTATAGAACAAAATGTTGGTACAAGTGGTTTCTCCGAGAAACGGGACACCAGCATGGTAGAAATTCTATCTGACAGCGGTTGCCTCGTGAGGCTACAGGCCGTCAGGTTTAATCAGAGAAAATGACCGCCACAGTGGAAGCTCGAAAACTGGAACATCACAGAACTACGCTGAGATGTCGCCAAGCCACTCTGGAATCAGAGGCACAACAGTAGGCCGACAATTTAGCAAAGGTGCCAGCGAACGACCGTTCATATATCCGGAACCGACGTGGAGTTCTTATGACAATATCAAAACCTCGTCAGCTCTGAACTACCTGCTGTGTACTGTTGTCACTGGGATGCACTTGCCGTAGCGTGAGAAGCTAAAAACTCTTTGGGATCCACCAAAAGAGAAAAGGTTTTTTGAGCAGATTCGGAGGCAAAACTCCAGTCCATCCTCTTCATGATTGTCCAACACCGGACAGGGAGGCGGTATACTTGGAGTCGATCGATTAGATGATCCCGGAGGCGGAATTAATCCTTATTCAGCAGGTGAACTTCTCGGTCCGCAACTTGCCGAGAGGACTAAACGGATGAGGACGGCCAGGCTCCTTTGACTGACTTTGCTTTTGGGATCGTCCCTGCTCCTCGCGATAAGAACTGTTCGATTCGTCCAATATGCACCATCAGAAGGAGGATGGATAATACGTACATTATAATTAGTCTATTGTTCACATAACGAGTTTGGTTGTATTTAAGCCAAACAATATTCCTTTTTACTGTACTCGACGATTTGCCGAAACACCATCTACATACATCTTAGTCATATTGCTTTTGGTGCTTTGCACGGTGGCAAACCTTTAAATAGTTGGTAACTTAAGCACAATAGGTAATTGTTTTTGTTGTTTAATATTTACTCATTCTGTAAGGAACATGTATAAAATATCGTCGATTTGAATGTTAACGTTAAAGATAAAAGACTTAATTTATACTGAGATGGGCTCCCGAACTTGGTTTGTTTAGTTTTTTTATGGTAAGTAGATCATGGTTGGTTGGTGTTTTAAAATCAAATTTCTAAACTCATTGCATAAAATAATGCGTCCAATACTTTGAACTTATGTTTATCTAATTTTCTAGCGTTATTTTCTTCATTTTTCACTGATATATTTAATTTTTGTGTTAATATAGACATATACAAACTATATGCATTTTGAATGGATTAATGATATTACTGTTCAAGGTACTGAACGTTACCTCTCTCAAATTGTAAATAGCAGATTTGAACTTGCGTGTTATGCAAATTTTAGAAAACCAGTTTAAAAAAGGTATTATGCTGATACATACAGGGAAACCTAGACTCGTTTGATGCTTGATTAACAATATCCTTAACAAAAAGTAGCGATTGCGAATATGTCTCGCAACAATTTATACTTTTAATATGCCTCCGAAAGCTATTGTTACTCTCTTATCTTCAGCGCAGTTTTGTTTTGGAATTTAAACGAAGTAGTATAACTACGTGTCATGATTATTTCATTCAATTTTTTCCTTAAATATGTTTTTACGACAGACATAAATCTGACGTAGAAATTTAAAAATCGACTTTTATTTTAACTGATTTATCAAAAATGGTGATAAATAATTAATTAATTGCAACGATGAGGTTATAAAAATATTTAATTTTCTTGCACTAACTAGTTTTTTGGTTACATCAATGAACCTGTTACGAGACGAGAATTGACTCATGCCGAAATTTTTTGACCTGACTTCAAATTCAACGCCACCATTTAATGTCTTTTTCATATGTAATGGCATATTTTTTAACGTATCTTTTTTTAGACATTTATTTACAGGTGAATAGTTTTCATAAAATAAAATTATCTCCTTTTGTTACAGGGCAAAGCTCGCTGCGATTTTGAATAGGTATTATACCTCCTATCATGGTCTGGGTTTTTGGTTTCCTTCATGATGCGAACGGACATCGATCTGCGATAGTACGGTGGAAGAGCGCCCAACAACTCCGAAGGCCACCACCGATGAGTACTGTTTTTCTTTCTCTGACGTGGCGCTAGATTGACGCACCAACGCGTGTTGTCGTGTTACACATACCTAAAAGTATTAGAAACATGAGTATCAGCGACAAAGGCATTTAACTGTAGGATTATGGAGGTATACTTCTGTAATGGTTCGCCGACATCCAAAGTTGTTCTAGCTTCTGTTTATTGGGCGCATACTGTGTCACAGGTAGTTGGGTGGTCTGGCTACCCAAAATTGGGACCAAACGCGTATTTCCGATACGCGCAACTTGCAACGGCACTTCCAGCGAAGTATTCCTGGTATGAGACCCATTACGCTATAGTTATAGTTTTATGGAGTATTCAAGGATTCGCATCTGTAAGTATATTTTATAGTTGGAAAATTATTCCGATCGGTTTAGTTACCTTAGTAATTTTATCATTGTTTTGGCTAAATGATCGTCATAATAATTTGTTCAAAAATGTCTTTACTAAGATCTAAAACACCAAATTAAATTTGCTTTTTTTCCGATAAATTGTCAATCTAACCATAGTTTTATAATCTCGTAATGGTGGAACATTATTAATTGCTCATCGTCCATCTAAACCGTAAGCTACGATACTAGTAGTTTACCTAAATTGGGGACTAAAAGAAAGAAGAGCTTTGACTTAAAGAATGAACCGTACACGACGGATGAGATTTCAACTTCAATATTAAAGTTAATTATTGTAAACAAAATAGTATTGAAGGTTGAGAGTGGACATAATAAAGCCATTTGAAGCAGTTTAGCAGTTCTAGAAACTATAGAAGCGGTGCACGAGATGGTGGTATATCTTTTTCCAAACTCCAGTCGCTTATATTCCTTCAAGAGTTACTTTGAATCTGAACGAGTTTCAATGTTCTTCATCAGAGAATCGATGAATTGTCATTTACGCTTACTCTCTAAGAAACAAACAAGGTTTATCAATGATTCTAACTTTAATGGTTATTTCAATAAGATACTTGCTGTTACCAAGATTGAATCACATTTCCGCCAACACACGCATGATTGTAGCTCTGCGAGTTTCCCCACCTCCTCGAAGTCAAATAGGAGATAAACCAACTCTTGGCAAAATCGGATTTTGAAAAGAAACAACAGGATCTAATTCTCGCATATCCAAAAACATTAAGCTATTAAACTTACAAGTATATATTAGGTTTTGAGTTTAACATTAGAAAGACAAGAAGAACAATGAAGATCAAAGTCATTCTACAATCAACAAAAGAGTCAATCTAGTAATTGATGGATATTTCGTTGATAGTGTATAAATAAAGATGACTACAGTAAGCTACATTAGAAACTGCCATCTGAATGAATATACAGAAAGTTATAGCTAATAGAATGAACTACAAACTGTTAATAATTTTAATCTTCTTTACTTGAGTTATTGAAACGGCAACTATCTAAAAGTGACGTGCCCAAATTTCATACATTTACCCATTTACCCTAAAGTACCATTAATATACATTGATTTGGAATTGGTCAAAATAATAGCAGTCGTTAGCAGTCACCTGTCAAACATCGTATTAATGAAGTGATTGAAAGCCAATTTATATCAAAGACAATTTAGTTTGCATTTATACAACTCATAGTACAAATTTTTTAGAATTGTTACAATGAAAATAATGTCGCAAAAAGTACGCAGTGTAGAAACGTAAAATATAGTGAAGAATAAGAAATAGAAGGTAAAATTATAAATTTATTCAACCGTTTTAAAGTGTTCGTATTAAAAATCATCATAGTGAACACCGTGTCGCAAGAAAACCAGAAACATGTAATGTAAGAAGAATGATTTTGCGCCACAACAAAACCATTCATTTCACAACACTAAATTGAAACAAGATTTTGAACTAAATATTAGCGCAAGAACAATACGCAGACGCTTACAAGAAACAATTTACTGTAAAGTGCCAATGCTAAAGTGCCAGACGTCGGTTAAAAATTCGCACAGGATCATATGAATTGGACCCCAGAAAATGGCGTAACATACTTTGGACAAATGAAACACAAAAATAGTATTTAATTAGTAAAATAACAGCTTTTCAGTCCAAGATTCACTTAAAGATTAGAAATATACAGGTGGTTCGAAAATAATGGTTTGGGGAAGCTTGTATTATGGAACCAAGGTATTCTTAGACCAACATGGATATATGGATATCCTGTGAAATATATTGTTACCTATTCCGAGTGAAAATGCCTTTTTAAAGTAGATATTAATGTAGAGACAACGATCCAAAACATATCGTCTATGAGTTGCTAAGGATTGGTTCCGTGAAAATAAGATTGAGGTTCTGGAGTACGCTCAGTCTCCAGACCTCAATTCTTTTGTCCACGTGATATGTAAATATAAATACGAACAATACTGCATATTTATCTCTTTCATTACTCAAAAAGTAGTACCACTTCATTAAAAAAGTCAATAACTTAAAAATAGCATATATTTTTTGTATAAGTAAGTCGTACTACGTTATTTTGGCCATATAAAATTGATGAAGCCGCCGGTTCAGCTCCTATATTGGTAGCAAAAAGAGTATAAATCACAAACAAAAGGTATATGTATAAAGTCAAAATAAGTCACAATCGGTAAGGTAAAGCAAAGAAGGAGGCGGAGAAAAAGAAAGAAAAAGTTTTTCTTCTAAATTAATTCAAGTGTAGCCAACTAATGGAAACCAGAACGCGGAGTACAAAAAAGTCTAACGCGAGTGTAGAATGAGGCTGAGTTATAAGGCGGTTAGCATCAGCTGACGCATCATATAACAATCGCTGCCACGATTGTAGAGAAGCACTGCTAATCTTCAGTTATATATCCATCAAAATCCCTATCGATTTCCCAGCTTGAAATTCATCATGAAATTATATAAAGGTAAAGTAAAATATACAACGACAGAAAATTAAGAGAAGATAAGTTGAGAACTCAAATATAAATATGATGTCACACTAAACAATTGGTTAAGAAACAATATTCAAATGACTATTACTGACTAAAACATTAACAATATGGTTATCATGTCAAATACCTCCAAATTTGATCGCAAAAAAGAGAATTCGGTCAGACTTGATATTACAAATTTGTCCCAAACAATGGTAACACTCGACCTACTACAGTCATACACTAACTTGACAAATATTTGCACCTGCATTAATCCCAAAATAGAACGTTATCAGAACGTGACAAAGTCGTTCAAAGAAATCTTTACAATAATTGTAAGTCACTTATTTAAAAGAAGTGGACTTTAGAGACACTTAACCCAGTCACCTAAAATCAGAGCTAGGAAAAGTGAAAAAGTAAGTACTATACAAAAACAAATGAACAGAATCTATAAAAAAACGAGAAAAATGTTGTAATTTGTCGACATACATCAAATTTGTTGTCAGAAAAATCAAGTTGTGCCATATCTGGTGTTGATACTGCACTGTGTCTACTCTCCATTTTTGTAGTTACACACAATACATTACAGTAGTACTCGCTGTGTTATATTTCTGGTTACGTACCGAATACTTCTGCTTTTTAAATCATACTCTTGTTCTTAGTTGATCTAATCTGCATTAGCTGACAAATACCAAAGAAATTAACGTTATTGCAATAATCAAACTGTAATCATATACAATGACAAAACTGATTACGTTGAGCATTTCATTTATTTTCGTTCAATTTGAAGGTCATATCTAAGTTTACTAACGAGCATTCAGTCGATTAATTCTAAATTTTAAGAGTATAATTTTTTATGTTTGTGTTTTTAGGGCTTAGCCACGCCGGCTATGTGACGCATTAGTAGGACATTGGATCCCAGTTCCGGAAAGAAGTCGATTTATGTCCAGTTTTCAAGGTTTCAGTATAGGCTGACTACTACCTCCCTTGGGTGCGGTTTACTTATTTCTAAATTAGGTTGAGATCCGTATTTTATAACAGGATCAATAGGTATAATAACGCTAATAAAATATCATTGTAAATTAATCTCATTCTGATTCACACGATAGGTGTGCTATGGTAAAGTCATATGGTACTTACTAGCTTTTGATAGCCCAGAAATGCATCTGAGAATTTCGCTAAGTGAACAACAATATATTAAAGAAAATGGCAAGTCAATACAAAGAAGTATCACGGAAAACAACGTCCCTTTTGGGAAAATTTTAAGATCTATGCCTGCATGGTCCATTGGGATAACAACGTCTTGAAGGATATGGGTATTATACTTCTTTATCGTTCCTGGACCAAAATATACGAAGAGTATCTTGGGATTTAATATCGAAGCGGTGAGTTAAATTTTTCCGAATTTCTATTGTTTAGTTTTATTTATTATTACATTTCGTATTGTCTCAATGTAACATAATTGTAATAACTATACTGAATTTAATAATACATTTTCGATCTTGTTATCGCTTTAAAAATGACTAGTTTTAATAAGTAATTATTTTCGTTTTATGATTATTTTATGCCGTTGTTTTGCAATCTATAAATGTAAATGATTTGTTTCAAGTAAATTATGCGTGAACAGCATACAAGGTTTTAATGTTCAATCTATAATAATGCCCCTTTTTCATTCATCATTACTGAATAAGAAAACAAGGATATCAGGTATGTTGTGGCACATTATCAAAATGCGTTCAACTTGGTGGTGTGGTCAACTTAATAACCTGTTTTTTTAAACTTAAATTTAAACAAATAATAATATATTTTCTGAGTAATTTCTTCAATACAACTGTATTCTAAAGTATGCGAACTAGAAAGCATCATCAGTTCTTAGCTTACCCAAAGTTTTAATTGTACACCTTTAATAGTACACTTCTTCATTTTAAAAACTAAATTTTAGCGGTAAAATAGGGAAAACTCATGTCCAATATTACATCACATACGACCATCTGATATAAATCGTGAGATACGAAGTCATCCCTGTTATTTCAAGCAGGGCAGTTTCTCAATTTTATCAACAATTAAATGCCACAATTCACAGTAACATAAGCACATACAAATTGGTTGCTCGTAAATGAGCAACTTCACACGTCATAAATAGTGAAACTTGCCAATTAACTGCACTACTAACTCCACACAGATACACACATCGAATTGATACGTAAGATATTGTAATATCGCAATTATCGATAATTTTATTTCTCATCGCTTTATATGGGGTTGATCGAGTCAAGTTCTGATATCAAACATCGGCTTCGAGGCTGCAGCAACATATAGCGTGATGTCAGTGACCAAAGCGTTAAAGATCAGATTCGTGACGTAGCGTCAGCTGCACCTGATTAATATTCAAATATTATCTCATTTAGGTTTTCTATAATAGGGCGAATAAAGCAAACAGCCACTTCCACGCTTCATCTGGGATGGCCTACAGAAATTCGGAATACACCACAACATTCCGTTTGCATTCGATATCAGGAGAAGTTCTTACGTAGTATTTTTACTTTTTAACGTTTAGCTCTTGTTTTGACCTTGTATGTAGCCTCCAAGATTGTATCATTGGTATCCTTTTATGAAGTATCCAACGAGAATTTATGGTCGAGGTAGCTGACTCGTTACGATCTTCATGTCGGCGTCTCCTAAGACTGAAGTCATCGCACCTTGTTGTTCACTGCGGTTGGGCTGTGTGACCACAACTTAATCAATATCCTTGGTTCGATTATTATCTTTCTTGGATTTTTTTCTGTATCTTACCTAACTGTTCTGTAGTTAGGTGCACATCTGGAAACTGTATATGTAGGATGACTACCTTTGATATTTTATTTACTAATTTTAACTCAATACAATGGTAGGTTTGTTCGGTATATCCATATTTGCTTTACCTTCTTCACGATATTGCTTTCTGACTCGCGTCCTCCTAGCACATTTGGTTCTTGCGTTAGTTTACAGGCATCTTGTGAGTTGTGTCCTGTTCGATGAGCCATTTGAAGCGCTAGCGTGGCAGCTTCTCCTAATAATTTGGAGCTCATAGATTCTGTGTTTAACACCTAGTGTCTTGATCCCTACCTTCTTGTTTTCGATCTGTATTACCTCTTGAATTAACGGGATTGCTCAATATACAATCTGCTAGAAAAATATGGCTATTGTCTTTGACACTTTTAAAAGTACAGACAGTCGAAAGTAGAAATTACATATGTGCTTTAACACTGTCTAAAACGTTGATGTTACGATGTAGCCATAACAGCTGTCATTTATCCGTCTGCAAAAGTTCGTAAAACTGGTGTTTCAAAGAGAATCTCTGAATTATAACATTACTTTCTATGTTTATATGTAACACCAAAGACGGTTCTTAATCTTGATTGTACAACATGAAGCTCTTCGTGGCCTAGTTTGGTTTCTTGTGTACTGTTTTGTTTTCAAGTGAAGGTTTTGAGTGCAACACCTTTTGAGGCAACTTGATGTGATATGTATGATTGGTGGTGCTGCACCTTCTAAATGTCTAAATATTTGGTTGTGATCACAGTGTCGTAATAAAATAAAGTTCGATTGATATACTCTCGAAAGTTTCTTAGGGTTGACCTTGAAGAACTATCACATCTTATACACTCATTGTTGCTAATTGTAATGTTTCTTGAATCAGTATCTGGAATTTTAAACGAATTTAGCGAGGGATTGTGCAACACAGAATTTTCGTACTAAAACCTCGCAAAAAATGACCTTTACTCACCAATGGCTTTTTGGCAATCAACGAGAGTGTTATATTTTGATGATTGCTCAACATTTCACACTTGATGAATTTCTGGATCTGTTTGAATGATTTGTAATCTCGTTCAAAAATATATAGTGGGGTCTATAAGTGAATCACTATATTATTCTATGTTTTTGATAATTTCTGCCTGTATTTATTTAGTTTGTAATGTAAAAAAGTTGTTAGGTAGAAATGGATATTCAATCATTTAAAAGGATGTATTCTATTCCAGAATGGTGTTTTATCCGGTGCGCCGTTCATTTGTAGCTACCTAGCGTCAGTCCTCTTCTGTTATATAGCTGACAAATTGGTGACGAAGAACATAATGTCTTTAACCAATGTCAGAAAACTTTTACAGCATTAGGTAATAATTTTTACTTATTCATGGCTACAACATTGCATTAACATTCTTCAACTTTCTTTACAGCACAAGTTGTTCCTGGCATCTTAGTATTCTTAATACCGTACTTGGGTTGCAATTACATTATAATTTTAGTCATATGGTTTATCGCTGTTACAATGATAACAGCTGCATATGCAGGAGCTATGGCGAATGTTGTTGATATTGCTCCGAATTTTGCCGAGCCGGTCTTGGCATTTGCACAAACTATTCACATGACAGCTAGTTTTCTTAGTCCACTTGCAGCTGGTTATTTAACTAGTGGAGGGGTAAATCATAATATTGCAAATCAATTTGTGTTTGAAATTGATTAATTTCCATTTATTTTTAGCACAATTTATCTTCATGGAGGAATGTTTTTAATGTAACAGCGGCAGTTGCTATATCTACTTATATAGTCTATCAAATCTGGGGAACTGCCAGGTAAATGTTCGTCTTGAATTCTCACTTAATGATATTAATTATTATTTAACTTCCATAGATTCAACCGTGGAACAACACATCGCAACCTGATATACACAACGCAGAAGAAGAATTAATGTTAGAAAAGTCATCGGATGTCAAAATAGTTCTAAGAAAGATAAAAGTAACGAATTAACCACCTAATACTTTTCGGATACATTATTAGAGATAAACTTCATACATTTACCAGTTAGTAGGTACTATACTTAAACGTTTTTATCTGAATATGAATATATACAATGATTCATCAAATTTCCTTTAGATAGGTATTATAATGATGATTTTATTTTTGTATTTATTTATTTTTTTATAGATATATTTAGATGTGATCTTATATTGAGATCTGTCGAAATGGTAATTTAAAATTTAAGTTCAATAAATTCCAGGTTTTATCTTCGTGTAAAAAGTTGATATATTAGGGCATGAGTTGGTCTTTTTTTCGCGAAATAAATTCGTAGTAAATCTTAATCATTTTAGTTTAAATTATAGGAAAAAATTCATGCTGGTCATGTTTAAATATTGTAGAGTTTATGATGGACGATATGTGAAATGCAATAATTTTTTTAAAATTAATTGTTTTATTAAAGAAGCCATTCATGAAAAATTTTAGGAATTTTCTTCACCTTAAATCCTATAGTTGTATTTGTTTGTCTAAGCAAATTTAAAATGCATTTTCGGCAAGTTTAGATTTATTTTATGTAATACTTGGACAGTCCACATAGAATGTGATGCAGTTCCCTTTCGATTTAATAGCTTGAACAACTTCAACATAATATCTTTTTTTTCCAACTGAAACCGGGTATTGAACTTAAAGTTTCAACTAACCTTCATACACTTTTCACAAAATTTTACAAGAGTATAAAATCGTTACAGAAACCACGTCATTTTCTAAAATTAACTGTTCTACGTCGATAGTATGCGAACATAGTGTTCAGTTTTTCTTTGTTGGAAACTTTGTAAAAGACAATCTTCTGGTTGTAGGGTGACATCTAATTCAAAGTATGAAAGTTATTTTTCTTACTTGTCAGTATTCGCTCTCCAACTTCTAACGTTTGTTTTCTCATTCCATGTTTGTTGATTTGTTTAAAAGCTTTCGCTTTTTAACATCTGCTAACACTCTTCAATCTGCTTAGTCAGTTCCTTTTATTTTTTTCTTCTTTAATTTGCTTCTGCTCCTGTAAGTGTACGTTTATACAAACACATGAACAACCGAATTCTATTTCATCTGTTATTTTATTTGATATGTCAGTACTATCAATTTCTTCGGAATATCATCAGCGTTTGCATTTGAAGCAGGTGACAATGCATTTCCGTCTCTGTTATAATTCCTGTAAAAGTGACATGCTATCCGCATTCTGTAGACATTATCTGACCAAGATTGTTGAAGGCAATGTCTATCGCGATAATAAGAACAGCAGGAAGGTTGAAGAATGCATTCGATCTTTACCAACTCTGGAACTCGTGAAGCTCAAAAAGAGAAGAGATTTTGTTTGTCATTGAGATGATGAGTCTCTTAAAGGAGACCCTTATTGTTATAGTCGATACTTACAACAAGACTCTTCCCGTTTTAGAAGAATGCAGATTTTGTGGTCGTTCACAAGCTTGGGAAGGACGCCTTATTTCCCCAGAACTTCCAACAGTTCTCTCCAGACAAGCCGTCGGATTGAGATTTCAAATCTTGAAGTTCGATCAGTTTGGCTTTAAGCCGAGATTGTTGACTGATTTTTTAATTGCTAATCAAGTGCATCCAAAATGACGCAAAGAAGAAAAGTACTAGTGAGGTAACTTTCCTAGACATCAGAAACAGCTTTGATACCGTTTGGCACGCAGGGAATAGTTTTCAAGTCGTTACGCGTGAGCTTTAATTTAGTCAGATTAGTTTCATCCGACTGGATAGAGAAATGGAACCTCAAAATTAGTGCAGAAAAGTACGTGGCACTTGGATTTTTTGAAGACATAAGTTTCTCGTAGTAAACATCTCTATCGATGGAGCGGTTTTTCCGTGAAGTCAGGCAGCTAAATACCTGAGTTTGGCAAGTAATATATAT
This sequence comes from Holotrichia oblita, assembly GCA_023690525.1. Lineage (NCBI taxonomy): Eukaryota > Metazoa > Arthropoda > Insecta > Coleoptera > Scarabaeidae > Holotrichia > Holotrichia oblita. The sequence continues at coordinate 12,524,104 of CM043023.1, read as the reverse complement.
TAATGACAGTACGAATATCAGGTTGCTTAAAGTTTTCCAACATAGATTCTTCTCTGTGCCAAATTAAGTAATAGTATCTCAAGAGGATAGCAAAGATTCCACACAGCAATCAGTCCAAATAAAGTAGGAATGCTACAGAAGTTAAAAAGGACACACGGATTCTGACTTCGTTGAAGTAATAGGTTCAAGGAGTAAAGTTCTGATCTACTTGTTTCGGGGATAGTAGGAGAATTTGTCAGTGTTCTAGGTTAAGATATCTTTTCTTGCACAGAAAACACTGGCTTGGTAGTACATGTAGATTTTCGATTGTTTGCACTAGAATCTTCCCATTTACCGCATTGATTTTTCATACACTTGTGCTTGAAAATTTTCGACTTCTTTGCAGCAACAAACACTCTTCCATCACGAACTTCTGTAAGGACTTTTGCCACTACAATTTGATTAGTACCATCTCTCGAAGTTCTCCGTTTACCAGTTTTTACCATTCTATCAAGAAGGCAATCGATGGTGAAATATATAAAAGTGGGATGGATGTGGACAGTCCACAAGTTACAACTGAGGTTAGAAATTACTTTAACCACACAATGATCAAGCAGGAGTTCAAATGCATTGGAGATTAATTTATTTAATTCGTTTCCGGTCATTCCGCTCACCTCTCGGGTGACTGTTCGCCGTTGGTGTATAATCAACAGCGCTATATCATTTACGGTGGGATGTTGTATGTAAGCAAGCCACGAAACGCTGCACACAATCGTGACAAGTAAGATAGCTAATGGGTCTACTGAAATTTTATAAAAGCTTTAAAGCGAATATAAGAAACTGTATGCAAAAAGTGTACAGTCCAAAAAAGATTATTAGAAAAAAACAAATGCGAAGCAACTTACACGACAAGTTAAAGTTGAAACTGTATTCTTTTTTTTAATGTTTATACCAGTGTCGAACTGAAAAACTAAATGTGAAGAATTTAGTAATTTAGTAACTAAACATGACTTTTAATGATCTCAGTTACTGCATTTCACCTACTAGCAACAAAACTGTAAGATGCATTTTAATTTTGAATTACGATAAGATAAAACCTGGATGATTCCATACAAAAATTGGTAATCGACCATAATCCAGCGTTAAGTTAATTTGTAGTAAATCTGACCTACAAGGGCTGTGCCAAAATATTTTGCAAACTGTCTCTTGACAAATATTTTGAGACACTAAACTGTAGCATTTATTTAATTCTATTACATGTTTACATACTGTTCTTGTATGTTTGCGCTAACATTCATGTAGGTACAAAGTATGAGAAAAAAGATGTGTTTTAGAAACTCAGGTTTATGTGATAGAAGAGACAGAGGTAGTCATTGTTTTCCGCTAACTTAAAGTTAGCAATTTGTAGGGTTACTATGGATATAAAAGTGGTCTCAGGTAGACTTTAAGATAGATCTTGGTTTTACATGTTCCCCATTGAATTGCTGTTGTTATATTGTACGCAATGTGTGCGAGGAAACCTAAAATATTGAATATAAATGAACACATATACAAAAAAAGCTGTTTTCACGAACACTTTGTATGCAATGAATATGTTTTCTATATGAATATGTAGATAATGGTTATATTATCATTTATTGCAAAAGTACTACTACTGAGAAAGGCAATGAAAATTTTAAATGGATTAATAGTAAATTAGTTTATTTATATTGCTGATTTAAAAAACGAATAAACCCATTCAAATAACGACAAAAAATTCTTAATTTCTAGTATATAAAACAATAAACAATGAAATTTACGTTATAAACAAAAATTCTGAAAAGAATCTATTTTTTTGATAATTAGTAGTTTTACTACGGACTGCACATTAATTTTTAACAATCAAAAAAAAACATAAGACGTTTTAAACTAAGAATTACTATATTTTCTTGCCAAATTAGTTGCCAAAGTACGAGTGATAAAATATTTGGAGTGAGATTAACGCTTGGCTACAATAATTCTGAAAAGTGCTCAAAATATAAGACAATATTAGAAATTTCCGAGGATTCAAAGACTTAACAGAAATAAATGATAATATACAAAATGTATTACTTTACTGGTACTTGATAGTTTAACATATTTCAGTATTGTTTTAAGTCCGTAAAACACAGTATAGCACACTTAATTCTTATAATATACTCACCATTATTTACCATCCATAAATATTGACAATGTTATATGAATAATATCAGAATTAAAATTGTATAATAAAATCTTTAATAACATAAAATAGATCTTCTAGACATGGACGCACAGGAATATTTTATAGGAAGGAAGAATATTTATTGCTTGAATTTATATGTATAATTGTATTTTATTGAATGGCTGGAGAAATTGGTTTTCCCTCGAAATTTAGTCCTTGTGTGTCTATATTAGAATTTTCAAAAATATATATTTTTGCTTTAGAAAGTTCTCTATTTTTTATACTGTAGGAAAAGAAAATGAGAACGCATAAAAATACTTAATATATAGATAGGCATCAGATATTTAACTAATGTTATTCCATTCCTTGTAACATATACATATACACTTTGGAAAGCTAAAAAATTCAGTCTGCTGGTAGACTAATTATATTTTAGCTTTTGTTTCGTATATGTATTTATTTATATTAATTTTTATACATTTGTTGTCATAGATGATGTTTACGTAACGTATATTGATGAGAAATATAGAATTTATGACGCTTTGCTTGTTTTATTAACTATTGCATTATCTATTTTCATAAATTAGAGGTGTCAATACCAACATCTGCTAACGAAATTTTAGAGTATACTCAACGAGGCATTTCAGGAATCAGATCGACGTGCAGGTAAATATATTCACGTGCAGATTAAAATAGTTAGATATACGAAGGCGTCCGATGAGTATCTAGCTTCACCGCCAGATTCAAAATTTCAGCCGAAATCGGAAGCGTAGTTTTGTTTTTTATCGCGTGTGGAAGCGAGCGTGTCCGTGGATTTGAAAAATGGAAAAAAGCAATGTCGTTCGGGGACTCGATTGTTGTTTTTGGAAGGGAAATCACGCAGCGAAATTAAAGAGCGCTTGGATGTACAGTGACTGTTCTCCTTGATGGCGACCGTCAAAAATTGGTTTAACGAGTTTCAATGTGGTCGCACGTCAGCTACCACGGAAGATAACGTGACAAAAATCCACGATCTCGTATTGGCACACCGCCGATTGAAGGTGCGCGAGATAACAGTAGGCATTTTCAAATTTGAAAAAATCACTCGCCGGCCAGAAATTTGAGTCAAATGAGGAGGTTATCGCGCCGCCACGAGGCCTCTTTTGCAAAGCTTCAGAAAACGTATTTTCAGATGGGTTAAAGAAGTTGGAGCATCGCTGGGTCAAGTGTATCGAACTCAAGGAGATTATGTTTATAAATAAATCGCCACTTTTCCAAAATTTTTGTTTTTCTTTTGTAGGCTAAGTATTTATCGGACCACCCTCGTAGAAGCGGGATACTAGGCCATATTTGCCTTTGAATCATCTTGAGGATGATGCCTCTATTGGGAAGTTATGGTGTTAGAGAAAACCGCAAAAGACCTTGTTCGCAAATCGAGCCGGGGTTCATTGCGCTGGTTTGTGGATGCTTCCAAAATGCCGACCGGCACGGGAATTGGAATTTGGAGATGAAGAACCCGATGTCAAGGCCATTAACTTGTAGAGCTCCCCATCCATCTTCCAAGCCGAAATAATTGCCATCCAGACCTGCGCAGAGGACACTTTAAACTACCCGCAGGCAAACTACAGGCTGTCGGGTTTGATTCCGAGGTGATACTTGACTGTCATAGGATGCTCATAAAATTGTCGCAACATCCCAGCACCTCGCCAAACCACTGTGGAATCAGACTCAATGAAATGGCTGACAAGCTAGGAAAGGTGCCAAACGACCATTCACAGGGAGCGTGGAAGTTTTTATGGCAGCATCAAAGCCTATGTTAGATCCGAACTCACTGCTGGGCTTTACTCTAACTGGAATGCACTTACCGGTAAAATTCTCGCGATCCGTGCATACGAGAAAAGACTGCGCAAGGCAGTCTTTATAAGTAGAAACAGGCTGAGGTTACTCACAAGAATCACTCATTCGTCACAGTGGGCTGATTAAACGGGTGCATCGCATGGGCATAGTAAACTCTGCTCTGTGTAGAAACTGTGGTAGTGCGGAGGAAACTCCAGTCCATCTCCTTGCTAACTGCTCAACAGCGGACTGGGAAAGGCGGATATACTTACGTGGTTGATAGACTAGATGACTCCGGTGTAAGTAAATTAACTCTTGACCAGGGTAGAACTGTGGCGAATCGACAGCCAGCCGTCTCGATACTTTCCCCGCACTCCGCTTCTCCCCTTCTCTTAAAGAGTGAATAAGTGCTTTAGGGAAAGGAGAAAGTGGGGTGTCGTAAAAATGTCGAGGCGACCCGTTCTCGATTTGGCACAGTTCTATACTGGGTTGCAGACTTCTTTGTCCGGGTGCAACCTGGTTAAGAGGACTAAAACGGCATGCGGGCATGATAGGTCTCTCTTGTGGCCAAGTTTGCCTTTCGGGGTCGTCCCGCCCGTCCAATCGGAGAAAAAGAGAAAATTAGTACTCATTGACGTTATCCCTATGAGTACCTCATTAAAAAAATGCCAGCTACTAATAGACCAGCAGTTCTCAACCTTTTTTATGGTTCATCAAAGTACGTTTCAAACTATCGTGTTTTTGTAAACACAAAGTACATACAATAATTTTTTTAAATAATGGAAATGATAGAGTTTAAAATTTAGTACGAGATATCTTAAGCTGCGTACTCACTTGAGCAAATTTACTCGTACGCGCACACAAATCCTTTGATAAAGGTGAAGAAACCGACAAGCGATGGATAGCGTTCGTGCGCGTAGGGTGATCAAGTCGGTAGTGCAGCCTTATATGCGGAAGATTAGAAGACATTAAAAATCTCGCTATCTACGTGACACGGCGACTGAGAATCGGAGGATTTAATAAATATTTAGTATCCACAGATACTATCTGGCTCATTTTTTGGTTGTTAATACAATATACTAAAGGTATTAATAAAGTAATAAAACACACCATTTTAAATAAAAATTAAATTTAATTTTCAAAAGTATACTACAAGTGCTTTACATTGTACTATTTAAGAAAGAAAAGAGATAGAGATAAAATAATAACTTAAACAAATATAACACAGCTTTTCAATAATTTTTGTAGTTTTTGGTAGTATATTACTATTTTTGTCTTGATTTTTAAATAAAATATATATAACAGCTTGTTTGGAGATAATTTCCACTAAATACAAGTACAGTGTAATAATATGTCTCACGATGTTCGATATATAATAACATTTTACCGAAAACGGGAACAAAATATAAATTTAGCTTCAGGATTTACCACTGTCTAAGTAATATTGAACATTTAATAAAAAATATATATTACATTTTCTTGCAGGATCAATAAAGATTGTGTTCGAATAAATTCAAGCTGATGCAAAGCAATTGAAAAGAACAGATGCATAAAAATGTATACTTCGAGTCAATGATTTTACAAATATCATAATCGTTCATAATTATACTTTCTGGTTCAGAGCTAACGTCACAAAAATTTGTTTTGATATTAGCGATACATTTTCGAGATATACGATTGATTCATGAGAAAATAGGAGCAGTGAATTGTGCAAGTTCACGTTACAAAAGTGGTCGGAGAAAAGATCGAGAAAAACTAAAAGAGACTTGTATAAGTATCATCATATCATCAAATATAAATACTTAAAATATCCTAAAAAGTAAACCTATACTATTTCACAGTTTTCTTTAAAAACGGCAAAGGATTCTTTCTACAGACCCGAGGGACTCCCCGAACTCTGTTCAACCGACGAACGAGAATACAAAAACTACGGGTGCATATTCATATGCCTAAAATATATAATTATTATTAATATATACGACTCTCAGTAATATTCGCAGGTTTTTTTGATTGGGGAAGCCCCGGGGGTGTGTTTGAAAGGTATCCAGCCGACGTCAGGAGATCCTTCGAAAAGGATCCCATGCAGGTTTCAGTAATACTGTCGGGAACAACTTCCGTGCGTGAGAATGATTGTGTGATCTAGAATGATTTCTCTTCTACCTTTCCGCGTCCATAGATAATTGCTTCTATAAGAGAGCCGACGCAATTTTCGGAATTACAGTACCTAAAAAATATGTACAATGAAGATCTATATATATACGAGTATACTGTTTGATTTTCTTCAAGATTTCCAAACCAAAAAAGGGTTGACGCCTACAAATTACATTACATTTATTATCGTAGGGCTCGTGGGCACTAGCCATCATCTTATTTACGTTTAGTTAACGTTGCGACAGCCGTTACTTCCCGTCTAACTATTACATTTATTGTTGAGGTTGGTACAGTTGTATTGAAAATTATATTTGTATCTAAATTACTAAAATAACCGCTTACTCAAAATAGCACAATTTTTGTTCGCTTAATGGAAAGTCAGTTTATTAGCTTACCTACATTATATTAGAAATTGTATCAACAAGTCAGTGTTCCTTTAATACAATTGTTCGCCACTAGATTTCGCTATATATTCGCTTCCTGATATTGTAATATGTAGTAATGTTTAATATTGTACTTCTCGAGCAAAGTTGGTAACAAAAAATGACTTTTTTCTACAGTGTAACAGGTCGAAACTAAAGTGACAGTGGAGGACGAGCTGCTAATAAGTGCTGACAATAAGGCTTGAGACTAATGCTCAAGCTTTAGCCTAGCAGTGTGCCTGAATCGAGTGATGCAATATCGTAAGACGATTGTAGCAAATGGTTCTGCAGGAGTTGACTCTGATGAAACTTTTTCACCTGTTCTAAAACATTCCAGATTAAGATTATAGTTTCCCCTATCAGTTAAGCTAAACTCGAATGTTTTCATTTCGACGTAGCAAGGGCTTTTCTTAATTCTGACTTAAAAGAACATGTATTAATGACAATACTTGAAGGTTTACAGTTAAAAGGTTACGTTTTGAGACTAAAGAAGGCAATCTGTGGCCTTAAACAGTCTGCAAAGTCATGATATGAAAAAGTTGACAATTGTGTTCATAACCTGGATTATAAGAAATCACAGTTAGAACTATGTATATATACAACAACGACCTATGTAATTTAATTTTTTCATATGATAAGGTTGAGTCAATGAATTAAAAACACAACTAAGTCAAACCTTTAAGATTAAAGATTGAAGGCAATTTAAGAAATATTTGGAAATGGAAGTAAATTTAGATACAAAAATTAATGATGGCACAACAGAAACTGACGTTGAGCTGATAGGAAATTCTATCTCTCTGTATTAACAAAAAGCAGATATTTCATTTTCTGTTAGAAATGTAAGTCAATTTCATCACTGTCATAAGTAAACTCACTCGAAATGTTTGAAGCACGTTTTTGAAGTATCTGAAAACATACATATGTTTTGTAGTTTACAAGAACTAATAGATCACTAGAAAATATTATAGATAGAATAATTTTAGCAATTTCTGAAGCTGCAAAAGAAGCGATTTATTTAAACAACCTATTATCTGAACTGATTGGTATTAGTGGTACAGTAATTCTCCATAATGATAATTTAGGTGTACAAAAACTGTCAACAAATTCGATTTTAAACAAAAGGTGCAAACATGTCGGCGGATATCTTAAGAACCTTTGTTCTTCAAAAAATGCCTTTAATAGACGCTCATGGTATAATTGCAGGAATCAGCCTATTAGCAAAAACAATAAAATAGGTTAAGTATTAGAAACGAAGTATAGTTTCTGTCTACCAGGCTCATCAGCCTTCCTCTGAATACTAGACACTACTTCCATTGCTTTCACCTTGCTGACTGACTGAATTGCACAACAATTCAGATGACCGAGTAGTACCTAGACCCATTTCCTCCTATCGGCTTGCATTTATCAACTTTCCATTGGTACTACTTCTGAGCTTGCTTAATAGAAGGAATGGGTCTAGAATTAGTCTGTCGTCCAAATTTGTTCCTTTAATTATGCCATGAGCACCTATTACAGGAGTTTTTTGATTAACTTTGTTTTGAAATTTCTTACATTTTCAGCTTCGATCTATTAAACATAATAAATTTATTAAAGAATTAGGTATTGTTAAATTAAAATCGTTGTTTATTTAACTTCTTTATTTAACTTAATTTGAATACTACTTTGACCAGCAGGAATGTTAATAAAAATCAAAATACTTGAAAAGAATCAGAATTTTATAATGAATCATCAGGAAACCAAGATTTATTAATTTATAGGTGTGTATTAATACTTACCGACTATTTTAAGTCCATCATCAGTCCTTAAACGTATCACCTGCATCTTATTATTATGCGTACCATTTTTACTGGCTAACACGCTCTCTACTCGACTCCACACCGACAAAACAGACCCTGAAACTACGTTGTACGTCCTTCTTCTTAAACCTACTTCGCAATCGTGGCCCATATTTACGTTCCTGCAATTACCTCTCCAGTAGGCATGCGAACACGTCGTTACTGAAGCCTCGTATTGCGCAATCCAAGATTCTTGAGCTTCATCCGATTCTACCTGTATTGATTAAATAAATTTAAAATATGAATTAAGAGGATATCGAATTTAATGTACCTTCTTATATTTCTTCTCCAATTCTGCTAAACTTTCCTGTCTAAATTGTAACCCAGTATTAGGCCTGTATACGTAATACATTTGATCTTTCTTGGATTCTGGCTTTTTCTTCACTCCATTTTCTAAAGCTACCGCTAAGATGGCCGTGTGCTTGTTATTCCTGATCTGATGGGATATATAAAAACCTTCTTTCGAGCTCGATAGTTCAACCCACTTTTCCGTAGCTTCAGTCCAAGACATTCCTCTTTCAACGTGAACGGTGTGCAGTTCTGTGGGCGCTGTTCCGGTAGCGTGCTTTCTCAGGAACATCCACGTTTTCACTCTTTTAACGTTCTCACCGGACGTACCCAGATCCAAAATTCCTAATTTGGATAAAGATCATACATTCAAATTCGGTATAGTAGGTTACTACAAACTGCATACTATATTATTATATTCCAACATAAGCTAGTAATTAATGAATAAACAAACTTTTCATTACCTAGATCAAATCTTCCTGATCGTTTAGCTTGAGTTACTATTGCTGCCAGGGTATCCGTAAAATATCTAAAATAAAACGCAAATGTTAAATTAAAAATAGTATTGGTTTTATTCTATTATATATTATAAAGCTTACCTAAACAATCGATTTTGTAACTCGACGGGCATTCCTAGAATGCGATTAAGGAACTTTGACATGTTATTGTGATCTTTATCGAGAGTTAATATGCCTGGCATGGATTCGTTATTAACTATAAGACCTACCCCAACTAATGCGTCTGCTACGTCTTTAAAGAAGTCACCCTTATAGTCTTGTGGGGGAGGTACTAGTGGAGCCTAAAAACACAATTATTAAGGTAGTATGATGTTATGTAAAAAATAATAGAAAAACTATGGCAAGACAGTTATTAAATATTTTACGAAATTTCACACGGAACAAATTTTAAACAACAAAAATGGTGAAGCGTTATTGTATATTTTAATTAAATAAAACTGTATTCACCTCATAACCCATTATGGTTTTCATCGTCGCTTCAAGCGCTGTTCTTCCATATTTATTGTCGATGTTAAATTGACTAAGATCTCTTGTCTCCATTAGCTCGTCTATCACCATGCGTTAAAGCACCTGCAAAAACATAATATTAATATTTCATTAGAATACAAAATAAATATGACTAACCTAAACTTTCCAATCTTTTCGCTACAATAGAAGCAAAACGCCTTTCTCCAGCTAGATCGGATATTAAAAATATATATTCAGGTGCGTTCACCTGATTACTCCTATGCGTCCTACCAAATTGCTGAATAGCTCTATCGGCTGACCAAGGCAATTCCAACGTGATATGCACTCGCCTCCTCTGATTTCGTACTCTTCTATCGCTTTGTAGAGATATACCGCTAGATGCCGCTTCCGAAATAATAGCAACATCTTTCTCTCCGTCCATAAATCGTTGTTTCTCAGTCAAGTTTAACGTTTCTAACGGAACATCTACTTCGGATCTACTTTCATACTGTATACCATCCTCCGTTTGGACTACTCTACCCTTTCTACCGGTCATTTCCGCTACATTCTCCGGTCCACCTAATTCATCAATAAGCTGATCTAATGTGTTAGGTGGCAGTTTTTCTCCTAATTTTTCAATTTGTGATAATAATTCCTCTTTCATATTACAGGCTCTTTCTATAGCATCTGGTGGAGGGGCGCATTGCCTTTGATTGCCTACATTTCCGCCGTTTGCTTTATTTTTAGTAGTTTTCTGCGCCAACAACATGGAAATCCTGTCTTGAGTTGACGGTCGTTTTTTAGGAACTTTCTTTTGCTTCTTGCCTTTTTTCTTACGACTCCACGGATCATTATCCGAGTCGCTGTCTGAATTGAATGGGTTAAAGTCACTGCTTTGGTTCGAGTCCGAGTGTTCTTCCGAGATTTCCGATTCGGCGTCCGACATCTTGAATTCCGAACCGGACGTATGTTCTGAATCGCTGTTACGTTCGCTATCCGAGGTCGACCATTTGTTACGTTTTAAAGCTTTAGCGGCCGCTTGTCTCGCTTTAAAATAAGAAAGACGATTGTAAAAGACAACACTCTAAAATTCCAAATATTTGTATATTCGAGGATACATGTTTTGCCATAGTCCTCGTATTATACAAGGGGGCTTATGTGTATGTGATTTTGTGGTAAATATATTATTATATACATTTTAAATCTAGGCTGGCGTCGCTTCTTTGAAGTGAATTGTTCGGGAATTGTGTAGGATAGATTAAATTAAAAATAAATCGGGATCAGGAAGGAGTTTTGATAGACAAAAATCGCATTGATTTGCAGGAGAAATTCATAGAATAGAAAGCAATTATCTAGATCAGAGTATCAAATAAAAGCAAATAACATTTTAAGAAGAAACACTTACTTGGCTTTCTTTTCCCTGTAGAACTATTACCCTCATCATTTCCATTTGTTGCTTTTTTAGACGTATCAATACCCAATAACCTTTGTATTCTATTTCTATCAGGTGCAGGGAAATGCTTTTCTACCAACGTTTGAAACACTCCTACAAAACGCAACAGGGATTAGTAGTAAGAATCATCAATTAGTAGTAGCAAATACCTTTAGCAGTTGATACAAAATCAGTCAATTCTCCATCATCTCGCTCTAATTGTTCTAATGTTCTGGCTTCTCCCGTGCTTTGTAAACCGATAACTACACATTTTCCTGTTCAACATAATACACATATGTATAATAAAATAATGACTGTTTATTGCATAATTTACCGCATTTGATGGCTTCATGTGCAGTAGCAACGGCATGCGTAACTTTCGCTGCGATACACAAATATTTAAAGAATCTTTGATGAGATGACCAAAATTGACCCCACATCGTTTTTCTCATGCGGCTTTCGGCATCGATGAGTTCAGCCGCTTCGTGAAATTTCTGCATGGCGTCCACCCAAAGTCTTACGCTAGCGTCGTACACTTTAACGAAATCCGGTGAAAGAGGTACTTCTTCTATTTTAAAAGCTACGCCGTGAAAACTAAGCTGCCTTGCTATATACATTCCTACAAATAAATTATTTTATTACTCAAGTACTTACTTAAAAAAACACTAATTTTGGAATTAATAATTACCTCGTAATTTCATATCCATAGCGACTATTTCCATAGCGCCAACGCCACGTTTCTCTACTGCAGATATAAAATCATTAAATTCCGTGAATGGTGTTCCTTCGCCCCAAAGACCTAGTCTAACCATGTATGCCATATTTCTCGGTTCGGACGCACCGGTAGCGGATGCATACACTACTCTAGCCTTTGGCAGTTTGTTTTGTAATTCTAAGACTGTGAGACCTGTAATATAAATGAAAAAACATTGATTTAATAGATACAATTTACTCTACACGTCTAATGATTAATAAAATAATGCTATTTACCTGTCTTTGTAGGTTTTGACGAACCTACGGGACATAAATTTTTCGCTCTATGACATTCATCAAATATTATTAAACCGTCGAAATCACTGCCACACCATTGCAACAGCTGTTTTAACCGCGATTTATATTTTCCTCCCGCTGAACTTGATTCTCCAATCAAAGCGGAATATGTTGAAAAGATTACGCCTTTTTTTACGTTTCCATTTTGAGCAGACGAGATTTTCGCGTACTTGAATTTGTTTAACGGGTGGACATCGATTCTTCCCGCACCGATGTCCTTCAAATCTCTCTCGGCATCGTATTTGAGATCATTCGAAACGGATACCCATATGGCACGCTTTCTTCCTTTCATGTAATTCTCAAAGATTATACCGGCAATGGTTCTTCCTTTTCCAACGCCAGCACCGTCACCTATGAATATAAAAAAATTAGTTTGTACATGAAAACCCAAGGTGATGCATAATTTTTTTATTACCTATTAAGAAGCCAGCTCTACTACCATCGGGTAAAATATGTTCATGAGCTTGCGAAGTGTAAGTTATACTTTCTAACTGTAAAGCAGATAGATGACCACCTTTGATTGGTTCTTCTGGTATCGAAAGCTTATACCTAAACAGAGACGATTTATTTTGTAAACATTGACTTAAAATGTTTTTGTAAAATTACCAAACATCTGCAGGTGCCACAGAGGACAAAGAAGCAGTTTCTACTACTGGATCTGGATGTTTCTTTCCCAATTTTAATTTGGCAGGCATGTAGTCGGCATAAGTTTCGGCAACACCCAATTCTTCATCATCCACCTTATTACATAATAAAACAAAACATATTACTAGCATTTATAACTATAATTTTTAAATATTTTTTGGAAGAACTAGCTTATTTAAATCCTCGGAATGTTCTGAGTCTTCTAAATTATTCCGAAGGAATGAGCACCGTATGAATTATACTATTTTATACGTGTTTTAGAAGTGACTAATTTATCCCGCATACTGTTGCTGCCCTTTATACAGGGTTTTCCAATAAGAACGATATGATTTTAAAATTAAATAAAATAGAAATGATGTCAGATATAACCACAGTTTTTATATTTTCTTATGCATAATGGATAACGTTTATGTTTTGAATAGCACTTCGTTTAAATGTCCACCTCAGCTTCGTGTACACGAGTGAATTCGACGAATCCAATTTTCAACGACCTTGTGCAATAAATCGGGCGCAATCTCACGAATGCAGCGTTCAATCTTCAATCTCAAAGCAGCAAATGTTTGTGGCCTGTTTCCATAAATAAATAAAATATCACCACAAAGAGTAATCTAAAGGAGACAAATCACAACAGAAAAAAACTGGTTCAGTATATCTAACATATATATTGAAAATTTGGGAGAAAGTGGACAGGAAAGAAGCATGGGAATTAAAATTGGTAATGGGAAAACCAATAACGCAATATATAACTGTTTGCTTCTTACATTTTAACAAAGTGATTATGTATTTTTAAAAAATCATGATCTTACAAATGTATATTGCACTGTCTATAGTGTATGTACCGGGTGGCCAACTAAGAATGTCGCTCGGCCATATCTCAGGAACGGTTTACAGTACAGCTTTGGGGAAAAAAATATTACGGACTAAAGTGACCCCGAGAAACATCTGGAAATTATTCAGAAAAGCCTAGGATGACCGCTAGAGGGCGTAACTGATTACCAAAAATTTTAATTCTTATTTTGGGTAAAAATTTACCGACGTAAGGTTTATCATAAATATGAAAATCGGAATCTACTGAAAATTTTACATATTTTACATAGGTCAGCTTTTTTGTATTTTCTCAAATAAGGGAAAAGGGGTAGGAGGGGAAACTTTGTATTGAAGGAACGCTTGTAACTCCGGTCCTGTTGAACCGAATTATGCAAACTTAGTCTCGTTGAAAACAGCATTACTCCTCCAATCTAATGCTTACAAACTGGAACCAATCTAATAAGTGACGTGCATGCTAGAGGGTGGTATTTAATTTTTTTCGGGAATTTTGTTTTTCCTCAAAAATATTAAATGGAAACATACATTTTTACAGCAAATTAGAAAAGTAGGCTAAATTACCAACAAATCAGCGAAAACCGGGTATCGCTATCTTTTACCAATCCGAAGATATCTTAAGAACGTGCGAATGGTAAAAATTTCTTCTATAAATTTAAATTAATCTGCCGTTTGTGAACCAAAATTTAGCAAATTTGGTCTTATTAGAAAGGATTTTCTTTGACCTATGTATGTTTCGTGACTCAAACTGTTTAATATTGTTTTGTCCATTACCGCTAGAAGGCGTTAAGGAAATTTAAATATGTAAATTTTTTTAAGAGAACAGTGTGTGGACGGTTATATTTATGCTCGCACTATAAAATAATTAATTGATGCAAACTTTTACTCTACAACGAGCGAATAGAACTACAGTCTCTATTTCTGTCTTAGAAATACTTTAAATGATATTTTCTATTCCCGCAACCAAGTTGTTACGAGCGGTAAATCGCGTTGCAAAAATAAGATATTTTTTCGCTCCCACAAATAAAAATCTAAACAAGTGAAGTTTAGGGTCCTGGGTGGCCATGGAAATAGACTGGCGTGTTACATCCACCTATCAGAGGTCAGAAAATTGCGAACATTTGCGGAGAAATGCACCGCACACTCATCATATTGAAAAGCATATTGCTGCGAATTGCTAGCAGCATGTCTTCTATTCTGTTCTATTTAACGCCCTCTAACGGTGACAGAAATAAAGACAATATTAAATAATTTGAATCACTAGCAGTAGGTTTAGGAAAACCCATGATTTTTTCGGCCGCCAAGTTTTCCACGCACTGTTCTTTACAAGAATCATAAAATTTACGTATTTAAATTTCTTTATCGCCCTCTAGCGGCGACGAACAAGATAAAATTAAACCGTTTCAATAACTAAATAAACATGCTTTCTAATAAGACCAAATTTGCTAAATTCCATTCACGGGAAGCAGAATAATTTAAATTTATAGAAAATATTTTTACTATCCACACGTTTGTGAAGATATCTTCGGATTGGTAAGGGATAGCGGTACCCAGTTTTTGCTGATTTGTTGGTAATTTAGCCTACTTTTTAAAATTTTGTTGTCAGAAATGTACGTTTCCATTTAATATTTTCGAGAAAAAACAAAATTCCCGAAAACATTTAAACAGCGCCCTCTAGCATGCACGTCATTTACTAGATTGGTTCCAGTTTGTAAGCATTAGATTGGAGGAGGAATACTGTTTTCAACGACACTAAGTTTGCAAAATTCGGTTTAACTGAACCGAAGTTATAAGCGTTCCTTCAATACAAAGTTTCCTCTCCTCCCCGCCCCTTATTTGACAAAATACAAAAAACTTGACCGATGTAAAATATGCAAAAGTTTCAGTAGATTTCGATTTTCATATTTATGATAGACCTTCAGTTGGTAAATTTTGCGTAAAATAAGAAATAAAATTGTTGGTGATCAGTTACGCCCTCTAGCGGTCATCCTACACTATTCTATATAATTTCCAGATGTTTTTCGGCGTCACTTTAGTCAGTAATACTTTTTTCCCAAAACTGTACTGTAAACCGTTTCTGAGATATGGTCGAGCGACATTCTTAGTTGACCACCCGGTGCAAAATGTATGACTTCTAGAGAGTATAATAAATCAGTTTAACCATGAACGTTGTAATGTTATGACAATCAATTATAGGGTGCAAGCAGTTTATATTCATACCAAATTGAAGATTGCACGAAATGTGAATTATTTTACTTATATATCTAGCATACTGTTTAAAATACTTACTTTATGAAAGGGAAATGTTTGTACAAATTTATCATTAAACAGTAGCAAAAACATGAAATATTAATGAAAAGATGAATACACAATACAGTTTTGCACACGATAAAAGCCAACAAAAAAATATAAGTATACCTCCACTGCTAATTTCAAAAAATATCGTATGATGGCGTGTCAGGTAACGTAAATTGCCAATAATGCATTTGTGTATACAGTGAGAGATACAACTGACAGGACAGTATCGATCTGAATCCAAAAGTTTCTAAAATTTACACCATGCCAATTGAAGGTGTAAATAAAAATATCCACGAAGAACTATGTAACACACGGAATGTTAAATAATAAAATAGTATCATCTTCTGTATTCAAACACAATGAAAATAATCAATAAATCCTTTTGGGTATGCGTGCTGACCACTCTGTATACCACAAATCTTAAAATGGCTATAGTCAAACCCCATATTAATCGCAGTGTTGCTAAATCATTTCCTTTAAAACTAAAAGATATAGTAAACTTGGCAGTATTCTACTACTCGGATCTTCTCCCGAATCGGAATCGGTAAGAAAATCTAGATACACAGTTTATTAAAAATGTTTTTAAATTATGGCATACCAAGTTATGCCCACTTCATGCATGGCACTACTAAGTTCATTTCATTGTAGTACTTATTTTAATATTTTAGTAATTAATCATTTATTCTATTTTTGTTCTTATATACCTCCTCTTCCTCGTGGGCTTGCATCTGTTTCGGATTATTATTCATCCATATAGAAGGTACACCTTTTCCCCCAAGATGCGGCGGCCACATTCCAGTCATAGCTGGGTTCGCTAAGAAAGGATTTTGTAGGTATGGGTTTTGCATAAATGGATTGTTCATATTCATTCCTAGGGCGGCCATTTCCACTACAACACAACAATAGTTTTGCTAATCTTTTGTTTTGTTCAAAATGAGTATAAAAGAGGTTTTATTCTAAGCTTTTATGCTTAAGAAGTTCTACAACTATCTGGCGCAAAGGTTGCATATTACTCAATATACCTACGACCTGTTAAATTCTAATATTGAAAGCGTACATGTGTTTATTAACGCGTCGACAGAATATTACGGTTTGATAGCAAAAATTCAGTAACACAACTGAAATTTGGAATTATTTGTAATAATGCGATGTGTGCATGATTTTGACTAACAAATGGTATTTATTACATTGTAAATATAAATATCCATCAATGATAAAAAGATAAATAAATTTAGCAGGTCAGTTTTTAATACGTGTAACATAAATGTTATTTATGCAACTATGCTACTATTTTGGTGTAAATGCATAACATATACAAGCGCATCGTTCCGACACTTACGAGTTATATAGTTATTGGTAGAAAAAATGTGACATAAAAGTGATCATTTTTATTGAAATTAGTGGAATATCAGAGAAATAAGTATTTTATATCCTTATACAGTTTTAAATGTTTGCAATGCTTGGTGCTGTTGTCCACATAAAACCAATTATAAGTGTCCAAACGAAACGTCCCCTTAAGCAACAATGCAATGAAATGTAAAATATAAGATGTGAGTTAAACTTTCTAATCATCTAATTACATACAAATTGCATATAATTGCATATTTTTAATTTGCTCTTCTAATCATGCAAATTGCCTATTTATTTTGGACGTGGGGTGTACATCCCTACTATGGTATTTTAGCAAAATCTGTTTAAATACAACTTCGCTGTATTTGTTCGTAAATGTTTCTAGAAAATTTCAATAATACCTCGAAATAATCAAAAATTTCATACACAAGCGAAGCCATACAAAAACTTACAACCTGATAGCTAGTTTAAGGCGCTCCTTTTATGAAATATCGCTTTTGTTTTCAACTTTATTTCATATTTCACCATAAATTATTACAATTTTAAGTGCAGTATGATCACAAATACGTTTTTACTATTACTGGGTACATAAGTCGGTTATTATTCCGCTGCGATTTATGGTTTCCTTTCACAGAGGAGTGAAATAGATTATTTCCCCAGCGACGTAAATAACTTTGTTTCCATAGCAAGAGATGCAGTTGGTATAATAAGAAACGCAGGTTAGCCTTTCTACAAAAAAGGAATTAATGGAAAAAAATACATCTTATATGCTCAAGTCTCCATTATTTTTAAGAATAGCATCACAGAGATTTGCAATATTTGCGACTTAATTTTCCACATAATTTGTAGGTAATGGACGTCATATCTTTTTTATACTGCGCAGCTGAAGATTACGAATGCCGATCCATTAATGCAATCTTATTTGCAGCCTCCTATCCAATCTACACTCTTATCTTTACATTTAACTTTTGCCGATTTTAGTTCTTTTTGGTATAAGTTTACCATTTGTTTTGCGTTTAAAATTTCTGGAAACATGCATAAAGTTCCAAAATCTGGCGCGTTGAAGCAATCCTAGACGCAAACCTTTACAGGTAAACCTCGTTTTACCCCAGGGTTCCGTTCCGCGAGACACCGGTGTAAAACGAACACAAATACAATGGTCGATATGAGGTTAGGTTCCGAGTTAAATTTCTAAGAACAATCGAACATGTTTATTTATTGCATAGCCTATATATGCTATATTCAAAATAAATTATAAATGTATTTAATAAAAAAGTTTTTATTCTTTTACAAATAATAATAATCACAACAATAATAATAGAACAATGTACTAATTCACTTATGCGTCGGTACATTTTTTAGAAAAATCGTCCAATTTCATTTGCTTTGATTGTTGCTTCCTTTCTTGTAGAATCATGGCATAAGGTCGAACTGCAGCTGTGATGCTTCTTTTAACATTCGCGCTGCAATTGTCTATTTCACAGAGTTCATCTGTCAAAGTTTCTATAGAAGAAAGGATGCGAGTTAGATCAGCCGTATTTACGATTCTCCCATCATGTTCTTTCTCATCTTCCTTCTCTTCTTCTTCGAGATTTTCTGATTGAAGGCGATCTAACTCCTCCGTCAACTCTTCCAATTCTTGATTGCGAGTGGTAGAAAGCAATAGAAACGTTTGTTGACTACTAGAATCTCGTCATCTGAAGACGGAGATTCCCCGGCCGAACAGGGGAATCCGTGTTTGGCACCAACCACCGTAATTGTGAATCGGCGTAAAACGAACCGACGCAAAAACGAGATTTACCTGTATAGGGTGTTTTACAGTGCGCTTTATAATACATGTTTTTGACTTCTATAACCAAAACGTCGCACCAACCTCTGCTACAATTTTCTTGTGCCCAGATTACACGCGCTCGTTAATGTTTATCGGACAGTAACCGTCTATGCCTAACGATGCATCAATATCATGCTCGCGTAGTCTTCCTCTAATTGTCATTAAGCTAATACTGATGATATTCTTGGCTAGCTGTGGGTGTCTCTAGCAAAATATCAATTGCAGTTTTTTTTTTTTAAATCAATAATAGTCGTATATTGCCTAGTTATTGAAGTTCGGCTTTTTCCGAGTCAACAATTTCATTCGTTTATTTTACACCTGCCTTAGTACACTACGTGTTTTGTCATGACAGTGCTTAAGGATTGTTTATTGTGATATCAAATATAAAGATGGCGTTTACTTACTTACAAAAATTTGATGAAATATTAAAAACATTAAGGAGCGCGCGCACTGAATCGACTCGGAACGGAACGATCGGCATGTCTGTTTAACCGTGCACTGAATTGGTCAATCGAGCATTAAATCGATTCGAATCGGCAAAACCTTGATTTTCAGCAACCGTTCAACAGAGAATTTAAAATAATTTGAGCTATCTCAGCATTAGACTGGGGCTCGTTACTTAGATTTTATTCGAATATGCTTCCATAATTACTGGAAGATATTGATTTGGTACTGGCAAGAGAAATGTCATCCTTTATGCATGATAATGTACGAGCATATTATACTATAACGGAGAAATTAATTTCTAACGCGCTAAATTGGAGGCTGTCTCCTGAAGAGGCAGCCTTAAAATGGTCGCAACGATCACCTGCATTTGGGGATTTACGAAAAGGAGAAACATGAAGAAAAATGAAAATTTTGCCGTCCTCTAAACATGTAAACATAATACCGCCGCGATCTTACACTTAAGCATATTTAATCTCATCATCATAGAAGAAAAAATATTTTTATAATAATCTTGTAATCATTTTTAGATATAACAAAAAATTTATACTATGTAGTTTCATTTAATCATAATATTAAAACACAACACAAAAGCGATAATTTCAGTATAACTTAGATCAGTCAAAGCAATTTCAGGTTGTAAGTTTTGCGTATGTTACAATAAAACTAATCCACCACCACTCATAAAAAATAAATTATTAATTAATTATATATTCATAATCTTATAAGAATGCAACTTCCTTCAAATATTTGAAAATTAAAAAAAACGAAAGGCAGCCATGCAAGAGAACTCACAGTGTTTTTGAAAATTGGTTGACTTACTCTGCTGCAAAAATTGTGCAGCATTAAAACCAGTTCCCGATGGTGTAAATAGGCCTCCCATATTCATGGGACCGACGAGACTGCTTAACATATTTGCCATTGCAGCCACGCTATTCATCCCATAGGAAGCCACTGTAAAAATCACACTCAAAACAGATGTGATGACACAAATAAAGCACAGCGGAAACAACATAAGCAGATACAACAAAATATATCTATATATGTATATATACATGACCAAAGGTATTTTGAAAAATTTATAATTCACTTACTGTTCGGCAAATTTGGATTTAGCATGTCATACATCGGCATATTCATACTCATTTTACTATTACCACCCATCATCGGAGCTGGTTTGATTTCCTGTTTCGGTTCTTCTTTAGCTTTATTCTCTAATATCCCAGCTGCAGCCGCAAGATCTTTGCCACCGCCTTTGTTAATTTAAATAAAATATATCAATATTTGTTATTATATTACAAAAGCAAGTTCAAAAATACAAACCTGGGACTTGAATCTTGTCTGGATCTTCATCGTCATCAAAATCTGAGCCGGACGACTCATCACCTAAATCTTCAATCATCTTCTTGGACTGAATAGAGTGAAAATTAAAAACTAATACATTTGCTAATATTCATAAAGTCAGTGAAAACGCGACAGGCACTCTAATATCCGAAACCTTAGCTAAAAAAAAATAGGTGCAGGGGGATATTATAAGCATTGTGATCCATCCACAAGAAAGCATTATTTTTTTAATTTACAGCAAATATGGCGAAACCAACGCCCTGTTAAAGCTTATTTAGCAGAAAAGGCTCTACTATTCAAGCTAAGAATGATACAAACACGTACTTGTATCGAAACTAATTCAACGTGAAACAATGTTTTTTTTATTTTTTGGTTATGAATAATTAAACATCTACAGGGATGAAAAAAACGAAAAAGCTCATTAACTATTAATAAAATCAATAGAGCGGGTCAGAAAATTTTAAATTCTAATCTATAGGAAGCGATTTAGAGCTTTTATATTGCTTAAAAAATGAAAAATAATACCGCAAGATCACTTAAGCCAAGAGACTGACAAAAAATGACATTACCATTTTTTAAACATTCCTTTTTCATGCAGTAGAACTTTAAATAGAAGCAGTTATAGTATATACCAAAACTTCTACGTCTTCTAATCACTCGGTCATAACAATTAACTTACTGTACGTTTTGTACGCGGCATTTTACTTTAACTCACAAAGGACGACCAAAATCACAAAACACGCTACTCCATATTAGAACTACCCACAATGCAATACCGACTACCAACATTGATTTCTAGTGACAAAAGAATTTAAAATAGCACCAAAAATTTAGGGATTTTTCATTATTTATATATTAAACAAAGTAGAGGGCGCTGGCAGCAATGCTACGTTCTTGAATAGAATTTATTATAAATTAATACTATTAACACGCAACTAAGTACCGAAGTACTATATAAGTAGGCACAAAAGCAAATATAATCTTTAAATTGCTTAGTAATAAGCTATTTTCGTAATATTTGGCTTAAATAAATAAATAAGGTGTAGATAAATTACTGAACGTCTCAATTACAACGCTTCTATTCTTAATTGCTATTGGTTACTTTCAAATTTGGCGCATTTTTCATCAAGCTTCATTTCAAGTGAAACGTTTGTGGGACGCTTTTGTAAACAAAGAATAAAATCTTTTATAATCAGCTTCATCCTCTTTTATTGTGTTGTAATTTCAAGTTATTTCAGTTTTAAATAAATCATTATGTCTATTGGCGTACCTATTAAAGTTCTGCATGAAGCAGAAGGACATATAGTAACTTGTGAGACTATTACCGGCGAAGTTTACAGAGGTAAATTAATAGAAGCTGAGGATAATATGAATTGCCAAATGACTCAAATAACAGTAACGTATAGAGACGGCAGAGTAGCGCAATTAGAAAATGTTTATATCAGGGGTTCAAAAATACGCTTTCTGATATTACCTGATATGCTGAAGAATGCTCCGATGTTTAAAAAGCAAACGAAATCAGGGACAGCTGGTAGAGGGAAGTCTGCTATACTTCGAGCTCAAGGTAAGTGCTTACATTGTGATAGTAAATCCAAATTGCATATATTTGTTTGTAGCTGCAAGAGGACGAGGTAGAGCTGCTGCTCCAGCAGTTAGAGGTGGAAGAGGTGGTTCCTGGCAACCAGGAGCTCAACAAAGTGGTGGGCAGGGCGGTAGGGGAAGATAGATCTACAATAATAACTGAAAGACTTAACGGTATTTTTTAGTGTATATATTTATTTTAAGTATAATACCTTAAGAATAGAATAATAAACATTTTGTACACTAATTATTAGCTATTATAATATTACAGGTTAATTTAGGACAATTAAAATTAATCTGCAGTTTTTCTAAAGGTGATGATGATTTATGCCAAATTGTGAAATTAAAATTTTCAGTAGGCATTGTGTGAAAATATAAATTTTTAATGCTCTTCTACACATAGTTTTCTTTGATTAGCATGTATTATGTATAGGGTTTTGGAAGTTGTGTATGTTCTAGTGGATATCTTGAAAATGGTAAACAGCACACTCAATATATTTAGAAGTTTTCGTGTCTGGTTGCCTGCGAACTTGATGTGAAGAAAAATGTTCTTTTTCAATTCAATATCTCTACGAATTAAGATAATTTCAGGTACGGGTTCTGAGTTTGAGTTGAATATCTATAGCTTTATCTTTTCACTGTTTAATGCCAAATTATTTGCTTGAAACCATGATATCATTTCCTTCAGAACTGTTTCACAACTATAGACTAGATGCTACCATCACCATCGCATACAAATCATTAATAAACGAAACGAATAACAGTGGTCACGGAATGGAACCTTGCAGGACACTAATAGCATTACTTTTTACTCTCCGATCGATGACACTCAATGTACCCACTTGATCCTTTGTATTTGATTTCAACAAATTGTTTGCGCTGCTTTAAATACGATTCAAACAATGCAAGCGCACTACCACGAATTCCATAATTTAATTAATTTAGCAAGATATGATCTACCAAGCACGTGATAAATCACTAACAATACAGGCTGCTTGTTTTTTTTATGTATGTGTGTAAGAACATAGTAAATAATGCTGCTAAGTGCAGTGGTTGTTCGTCGATCTTTCACCGTTCCCGGCCGTTCTCAATCAATCACCCTATACAGGGTGTACGGGAAAATGTGAGAAATCTCTTGGATGCAGATAGAACATGAACAAGTAAGATGAAAAGCTCTTATAAACATTTTTCCTAGAGTTCTACCTAGAGATATGCGCCCCTGAAGGATGCCGCTGCAAATTGGTTTTTCTTGAATTTTTTTAAAGTACTTATCTATATCATTTAATGTGATGAACACTAGTAAGAACCTTTTAAAATATTTAGCTTTTGTAGTTCACCAGAGGCAGGCTAATTTGTGCAACTTATTGCCCAAATTTTTAACACCCTGTATTTGAAGTTCCTTCAGAACGCTTTTCGAGATTTAACAGAGCACTTACCATTTGAAACCCGTCGAAACATGTATGTTGGGGGTTTACCTAGGTGGTTGTTTAATTATTGCACCGAACTCGGTCACAAAACTGCGATTCGCCACCCACAGGTTGTAAGGCCGTACAGGTTTAAGTTGATAATTTGCTCGGCGACAGTTAATATGTTTGAAATGTTGGATAGCTCGCCTGCACCTTACAGTGATAAAATCAAAGTGTGTTGTAGTAAAAAAAACAACACTATTTAAATCTTTTGGTTGTACAAGGAAGAATCGTTAAACTAGATTAATGCATTGCCGAGAACCGTACTTGTTAATTGTATAATTTGAGTCTACAACAATTAACAGGTATTCATTAATGTTGGAAACTTAATTGAATACAATAGAAATTAATCCTCTGAGATAGTTTAAGTAACAATAAATAATGAAACAACGAAACCTTTAAACTTCCCAAATAGGGGATTGAAGTGACATAAAATTAGTAATTCCCAATATGTTTTAATGGACGGGAAAGCCGGTGATGTCGAATACGCCCTGATTGTTTAAGTAAATGAAAATAAAATTACATAGAATGAGATCCTAAATAAATTTGAAATTATGATAAATTTAAATTCGTACGGTAAGTAAAAATATAGGTCATCATGCATGGTGGGGGCACCACCTCATTTCAGCGTTTGTGTGCGGGAGCACCTAAATAACGTCTATCCAAACCGTTGGATAGGTAGAGGAAGACTAATTGCCTGGTCTCCTCGATCTCCTGACTTAACGCCGTTGTGTGGGAACATCTAAAAAAAATGATGTATTCCACTTCCGTCGACACTATGGAGGAACTTCTACAGAGAATCATGTTTCATTGTGATGCGATAAGGAACACGGTCGAGTTATTGTTGTGGGTACAGCAGTCCTTAATTCGTCGTGTCCGCGAGTGTATCAGACTTCATGGACCCCATGTTGAACCCTCTGAAGTTTTTCAACAACTTCGTTAAGGTGCCTCCGGGGACATCAATGCCTTTATATTAAGTACTTTAAAAATATTTAGGAAAAATGGATTTCCAGCGACGTCCGTCCTTCAGGGACGCATATCTGTGTAGAAGCGCCTGTAGGAAAAAATTTAATAGGAACTTGTCACCTTATTTGTTCATGTTCTATCCGCATCCAAGCGATTTCCCTCATTTTCCCTGACACTTTGTATATTTAAAACGACCGGCAAAATAAACTGATGCAAATAAATTAGTTTTGAATTAATATTGTAGCGAATTCCTCGAGAACGTAGAAAGCAAGGATTATTGTAACAAAATCAAAAAACATAAACTACCAAATTATAGGTACTAACGGAAATTAAGGTACAAAGAAAATGTGTAATTTATGTATTTAACCTGACGAGCCATTTTACGTAATAGGGGCTACCACGTTTAACATTTAAATTATTGCTTGTAGTATTATATCTAATAAGAGCTTCATGTCTTGAGCAAGTAATTAAGAGTACTCTCTGGCCAATTTTTGGGAGAGTGCAATATTTGCAATCAATGTATACACTTCTGCAAGTAACTGTTGCAAGTGATCGTGCAGCTTAATACAAGATAATTGAAAAAAATGGTTTATAACAATTTTATATTAATAAAATACATGAACAATATTTAAATGGTGGCTTTACAGTTTAAATCCCGAATGAATGGCGACGACACCCATAGTTAGATTTTCATATGTGACTTGTCTGAACCCTGCGTCTTCTATCATTGCTTTAAATGTTTCCTAGAATTAAAAAAAGACAATAAGAATGTAATAAGGAATGAAGTAGTAAATATTGTATTAAACCTGGTTTGGAAACTTGCGTATACTTTCAACTAAGTACTGATAATGTTGCCATTGTCCTGCAATTAAATGTCCCATTACAGGGATGACTTGGAAACTATATAAATCGTACAACCTTAAAAGTAGTATAAAAGAAATGTGTACATTAAGATTAATTTTATATTTACCATTGTGCAAGATTAGTTTCTAATTGGCTGAATTCCAAACATAAAAATCGTCCTCCAGGTTCAAGGACACGATATGCTTCAAGCAGAGCCTATATACATGCAATAAATAAGGATATATTAATTTAATAGTTTACTATGATAGTTATAACATTTTTAATATGATATTTTATCCCCTCATTTGCTTCAAACATTAGAACTCGTCATCTTTACAAAATGATACAAAACTGATCTTTTTTTGGCTTTGGAAGAACTATTCTTGTGAGTAAGTCTAAGTAGAGCCCTTTTTGTTAGCATAGATATCATTGGGATTAACTTACCATATAAAATACTAACCTTATCAATATGTGTAACATTCCGGATACCAAACGCAATAGTATACGCATTAAAACTATTATCTTCGAATGGCAATTTTTCTGCATCACCAACTTTCCAAGAAATTAACTTTTTATCGTAATTCATTTTTTGGCATCGAGATTCACCTACATCTAACATAGCTTTATTAATATCACAAACTGTAACATGACAGCCATCGGAAGAACTAGAATTTCTTACATAATCTAAAAATCTGAAAGCAATATCCCCTATATAAGTAATTTAGTATAAACTGATCACTTAAATCTACTCACCAGTACCACCAGCTACATCTAACAACTTCGTATTATTAGTTGGACTTAAAGTATGCATAAAAATATCTTTCCATACTCGGTGAATGCCCATCGACATGGCATCATTCATAATATCATATTTACTGGCAACATCTTCGAACACTTTGTGAACTTTAAAATTACATAAATGAAGGTGTGATTTATTTTATCTGATATAATTGTTGTATACCTTTTTCCGACTTTTCTTCCTCCGGTACGCTTTGAAATCCAAAATGTGTTTGACCAGCTTGAGCTGTTTGTTCTGTACTGCTGTAACGTTTAATCAAATTGCTTATGGTAATACGATTTTTGCTTAGGAACGTTCTAATTTTTAAAGACATTTTAACGTAATTTAAGTAAAACTTTAATAGGAAATAGACGAATAAATGTTTCACATCTATTCGTATCGAGAACAATCGTAATCTTGCATTGAATTCACATATATTCAATTGTTTACATCGGATATGAACTCCAATCTAACCTATAAATCAGTCGTCAGTGGTACCAATTAACAGAAGAGTTACTCCACTAGATGGGGAAAATAATTCCACCAGAAATAGCAAAAATAAAATGAGATATCGTTTTATATACATAAAAACGATCTACGGTTTTTATACAATAAAATAAAATATTTCTATTTAATATTGCAAATATTTAGTAATAAAATAAATCATTCAAACTTAGAGTGAGAAATGAACCGGTAAGTAACAATGGCAGTGTTCAGTTAAGAGGGTCGTCTACTAGCTGATTATTTTATAGCGGTGCCATATCTACATAATTCTATAAATCGTTTGCTTGACTTTATTTCAAAATAATTTGAAAATTGGGCTTCATACACATATTTCTACAAATGTTTTACATCTACATATAGAATTTTGTCTATTAACATTCGGATATTAAAACATTAACTTCACAATCTCTTTTCCCGTTACAGGCCGTTACCTTGATACGGGAATCGAGATTACACTATTAATTTTTAGATTTAATTACTGAAATTTGCTATGAGCATTCAAAATACGTCTACACATGTGTGTATGAAGCCCGATTTTAAAATATGTTTTAAATAAATTATTAAAACATATTATGAAAAAATTTAACTGTGGCAACATCGCCAACTGTCAAACGGTAGTCGGGCCTCTTAATACGGTAAGTTACCGGTAGTGAAACAGCATGCTGAATGCTGAATGGTCGTGTTCAATTAGCACCACAAATCACTAAAAATAAATACACTAAAACCTCGTTCATATTCGCATTCGAGAAACGTAAACATTCACTTATATCCTATCAAGATGGGTCCCCACCCTTATCTCGTGTGGATACGTGCACTATCGTGTGGTGGATGCCGAGCGGATATAAATGAGTGCTATAGTGAGGGTGGATATAAGTGAGCGCAACATTTCAATGCACATGCGCGATTATATTCGTTCATCCATTTTTGCCGAAGTCTCATTGTGTCGTTGTACGAACGGTTAGTGATCGGTTGCTGCACGATTTTATACCAATGCTTTTATTTGTTAATAAACACATAAAACATACTGGCACAAAATTGTTCGTTAATCGATCATAAACCGTTAGTAGAAAGAAAACTATTTTCGTAAATAAAAATATACAACTAGTTCTTATGCAAGTTTTATACAAAATAGTAATGCTGGTTGCCTACCCTTTGGGCCCAATTTTTTCCTGTTACGGACTCTGGCAACTGGCCTCTTGCCAAGCAACTTTTTTGATCAGCTGATTCAATAGAGTTATGCGGTTGTGCGTCTTTTTAGGTGGTCTGTGGTTAGCACCTTATTGGTAAGTCACCGGCACAGAATAAACAGAAAGGACAAAAGCCTTAAAATTGATGTCATGGTTTTTGTGCGCATGACTGGCAGACGCCATTTCTAAAATATGTCCAAATATTCCTGGAATGTTTACTGTTTGTTTGAGGTGGTGTTTGGAGGTTAGTTTTTAGTTGTGAGTTTAGTGATTTTGTGTTGTGTACGTTTTACCTACTTGGTTTATGTATGTTGGCAACTATTCTAATTATAGTAAAGCATAATTAAATATTATAGTTATTTCTAGTAACTGTAAAATTTCTTGTGTAATTCGTCTTTAAAACCTATTTTTATATATAATTATCTTATACTTGATGTACATTTCGAAGATATCTAACCTAGATGCTTGAAATCTAATTCAAACTTTTCCGCCAACATTCTTGAACATATTTTGAAAATGGCATCAATAGCCTCAAGGTCACTCAGAATCGTCACTAAAACATCAAAGGTTCCGACAAACTTGTCCTTTGTGTTTATTCTATGTCACCGGTAAGTACCGATTAGCAGACCCGCCGTCAGGGCGAGGGGAAAGGAGAGAAGGAGAGGGAGCAAAATCCCCGGGAGCCGGGCTTCCAGGGAGCCAGATTAAAATAAGTGTTGATCAAAAAATGTATACAGTCAAAAAGTTTCTTGAACAAATACATGCAAATAAAAAATCATTTCAATCTATAATAAACTGACAGTGTAGAGACAAAAATTGCAATTGAAAATATGTAGTTCAAAATCTGTTAGTGTTATTATGAACATTACTTAAGTCTTAAGAATTATTATTAAATAAGTTTGTAAGTTTGTTTTATTTTATGGAAAATAATAAACTCTTGTTATTACAACCTCGATAGCAAAAATAGTTTGATTTAAGCTGGAATCAAAGTTGCCATGAAAACGGTGACAGCTTACTTCCAGCTGTTGCCAAAAGCTGCAAGCTTATATCCAACTTGAATTAAGCATCCTACTTTACACGTGACAAGCTTAAAGTATACTTCCTTTGCAAGCTCATGGTAAACTTGCGCCGAACGTTTTACGCATTACCGATTCGAACTTTAAGCTTATATTATACTTGACTCATCTTTGCTGCGTAAGCGATTGCCGTATGCTAGAATTTCAAGCGTGGAGTAAACTTGATTTAAACTAACCACGTTAAGCTGGATAAACAAGTGAAAATCGAATCAAAATGCAGCTTGCTGTAAGCTTACGTGCGAGCCCTGGCTGTGCTGATGGCGGCCCTGCCGATTAGTGAAGTAGTGTATTGGATACCTGTACCGTAGGTATTCTACTGATGGCGATGTAGAGAATTCAGTGCGGTATTTCACTCTGTTATGAGGGCTTCCGGGTTTTTCACTCACATTTACTTATAGTCCAAGAGCCTGTGAACGCCAGACTTACGTCATAGTATAAAAACTGAATTTTTTTCTGTGTGAAGACATTATAGTAGGTAACAACGTTTGGCTACTATGAACTTCGAGTCGTGGGCCCTTTGACAGATATCAGGTAACAAAGGTGTGAAAAATCGGTACTTAATTACGTCATAGTATAAAAGCTGAAAATTTAATATGTTGTAGGGATAATTATATCAAACCACCATCCCCATTGCCAGACACTTTGCGTGGGCCCTTCCCTCCGCCAGACACCCTTGAAGTTCATTATGACGTAATTGTACTTACGTCATAGTATAAAAGCTGAAATTGAAATATGTTACTTGAGCAACTATTTGAAGATGTTCCCCAAGCAGCCAGACACTTTCCATGGTCCTAAAGCCGTGCCAGACACAGTTAAAAAAACACTCAAAATTTCTTTGTATTTGATTTTCTAGAAGAACGGTAGGTCGTAGAGACAAATTTTATGAACAAAAAATGTAGAGAAAAATTATACCTACAATTTATCTCGTAGAAACCTTGAGCTGCGACCAAAATTGCACGAACTAGAGGGCGCTGGAATTTCTAAAAATCACTTTTTTCGTTTTTTTCACATTAAAACATGATTTTTGAGGTATAATTTGAATGAGAAAGTTGTAGAGCTAAAAAATATCTACAAAATCGTTTATATACTTTTTTCTTATACGATGCACCATTACAGAGATATAGCGTTTTTATTTATTTTTTCAATCTTTTCATGTACTATCGATCGGTGGTTTTTCGTGAGTATCGACTGAATAATAAAGAATAATAATAATAATAAAGTTTTCAGTTCAAAAATACACAAATAATAAATAATAATAGTAAAAGTAAGAACAAAGAAAATAGAAACCGTTAGAACAATATTATTAATATTTACAATTGGAACTGAAAATCACAGGGAGTTGGTTCAAAGTTAGCTAGTAACACCTGATCTTCCACCATCACCCTGAAATTCACATAAAGAACAAAAGAAAAAGAAAAATATAATAAGAAAATAGTATTTGCAGTTCCAATTACGAAAGGTTTCAACTTATGTCGTCTTGAAGCATTAGTACATGGACCAAATGTCACTCTTGCTTTTTCAGTTTTTCGACCCGAGCAATTTTTTCAACTAAACCCACGAATGTTTTATGTTTAGGCAGTTTCCAAAATAAGCCGGTTTCGTCGGCGTTGTATATTTGATCACGTGAAATGCCCAATTCATCAATTTTTTGCTTCAAAGTTTTCTTGCAAAGGTCAACTACGACGACATTTGATGAAAGTTTTTCACCCGAAATTTTCAAGTGTCGAATGCCGTATCTCTTATTAAAATGCTGCAACCAGCCTTGACTACTAGCAAAAGTAGTAGTTTCTTCAAAGGTCTCGTACAGTTGTTTCGCCTTCTCTTTTAGCATTGCACCAGAAATCGGAAAGTTTTTACTTCGTTGTTTCAGAAACCATCTATACAAAGCAGTTTCCATTTTTGGATTTTCTGCTCGTTTCATTCTTCTACGTTTACTAATTCCGATATATGTATTTGACAGAGCTTTTAGAATTTTTTGTTAATTTTTTCTAATAATAATAATAATAATAATAATAATAATATATTTGTCCCTTAGATCACATGTATAGTAATATGGGATATGTCAATATGTGTATTACAATTTAAAAACTTACAACTAGCACTTATAACAAAACATTTAATGTATATATCTAATTTACAAATATGTGTAATAAACTTATTAGGCCTCCAAAAATTCATCAATATTATAAAAACAGTGCTGTTGAAGGTAGGATTTAACCTTTTGCTTAAATATGATTGTATTTATGACGTCTTTAATTTCAGCTCCCAATTTGTTATAAAGTCTAATTCCAGCATACATGGGATTACTCTCGAAGGTTGTTGTTTTATGTCTAGGCGTTAAAATATCACTACCATACCTTGTATGATAATTATGGTTGAAATTATTTTTTGCGAGGTTTTCGATATTACTTCTAACAAGGCACAAAACATGAAAAATATATAAACATGGCAGCGGTAGAATGTTAAATTCCTTAAATAGCTGTCGGCAAGAAGAACGCATTGGCACACCAGCCATATTACGTAGAGCGCGTTTCTGAATTTGAAAAACTCTTCGCGATTTCGCAGATTTTCCCCAGTAAGCTATTGCGTATGTCAATTTAGACTGAAAACAAGCAAAGTAATAAGTTAACAGCACATCTCTGGTTACCAATCCCGCGAGCCTGAATAAAGCATAACAAACGGATGACAGTCCACTACAAAGGTTATCAATATGGGTATCCCAGCCAATATCGCAATCAATGTATAAACCCAAAAACTTGACCGATTTTTCCTGTTTTAAGGATTTATTATTTAATTTTATTAGATAACTGAAGTTTGCCGTATTACATCTGGGCGTGAAAATCATGAACACCGTTTTATCCTCATTTAAACAAAGTTCATTTGACATGAACCAATTGGAAAATTTATACAGCATTTCTTTGACAGTTATGAGAGTTTCGTCAATACTATCTCCGGCATATACATACATATGACACATCATCAGCAAATAGGACCAAATTACCCGCCGTACAAATGGTTGGTAGGTCATTAATAAATATTAAGAAAAGTAAAGGTCCCAATACAGAGCCCTGCGGAACTCCACGTTCGTTGTAAAGATTGCTTGATTTTTTGCCTTCAAACTCAACTACTTGGTGACGATCACAAAGATAAGAAGAGAACCAACTATTAATTACTCCTCGAAGGCCATAATAATGCATTTTATTTAATAATAGTTCGTGATTAACTAAATCAAAAGCCTTGCTTAAATCCATAAATATTCCAATCGCTTTCCTGGACAAATCAATTTCACAATATAATCGGTTTAAAAAGTCCAACATTGCTGTGTTAGTCGAACGTTTTTTCTGAAAGCCATGTTACTTCGGAGAAAGAATATTATATTTAAGAAAAAAGTTGTAAACCCTGTTAAAGACTACACGTTCGAGTATTTTGGAAATGGAAGACAACAATGTAATTGGCCGATAGTTATGTACATTCTCCTTATCTCCATTCTTGTATAAAGGAAGTACCTTACCAGTTTTAAAAATTGTAGGGAAAGTTCCTGTTTGCAAGGACTTATTAATTAAAAAAGCCAAAGGAGTGACAATACTATTAGCACAAGCCCTTAGTGCACCACTCCAAATGCCATCAACGCCGCAACTATTTGAGGACTTCGAATTAACTATAATAAAGTAAATTTCTTCCGGTGTTACCGGTTCTACAAACATTGTAGGATATGGGCTAGACTCAGATATATTACCGCTGTTCTGAGGTCGATGGGTCAAATTCTTACTTAATGTAATAGGAATATTTACAAAAAATTGATTAAATGCGTTAGCAATATCGCAAGGTTCATAAAATGTGTCCGCATCAATTTGTATACAATCAGGAGATGTTCTGGCATATGTAGCAACATTCCTGTTGATTATGTTCCAAATTTTTTTTGTTTTGTTAGGGGCCGAAGAAATTTGATTTGTAAAGTACAATCGCTTAGCGGCTCTAATATTAGCTCTGTGCTCTTTTTTAAACTTTTTATATGTCTCCCAGTCTGCTGGAATTT
The DNA here is from genome assembly GCA_023690525.1 of Holotrichia oblita. Taxonomy (NCBI): domain Eukaryota; kingdom Metazoa; phylum Arthropoda; class Insecta; order Coleoptera; family Scarabaeidae; genus Holotrichia; species Holotrichia oblita. The sequence goes on along the minus strand of CM043023.1, from coordinate 12,490,814 downwards.
GTGACTTAGTAGCTACACGAAACAAATATTTCAAGTTAGCACTCGATGTACGGATATCATTAGTAATCCACTGATTTTGGTTAGTGGAAATTGGTTTATTTCTAATAGGAAAAGAAATATCAATATAAAATTTTAAAGTTTTGACAAACGACCTAAAGCCCTCATCAACACAATCAACAAAGAAGACCTCACTCCAACTCTCTCCGGATATACTAGCTACAAATGTGTCATAATTTTGTTTGGAACAACATCTTTCACTTACAGGTGCGTTTACATTTAGCTTTCCCAACCTATACATCTTAGAAAATAATTGACCGGAATGGTCAGATAAGCCATTATGAATCACTTCACAGACGGAATTCAAAGAGTAATTGGAACATACATAATCAATTTGAGTGGTTGAATTAAATGCAATTCTAGTGGGTTCATTAACTAAGTTTTCGAAGCCGTAGGAGGATAGTAGATTATTCAAATCAGACTTATGGTCTGAATCTTTTAGCTGGTCAATATTAAAATCACCACACATAACTACCTCGATATTAACATCTATACATATTTTGTGAAGTACCTCACCAAGAGATTGAAGAAACATCTCGACATCTGAATCTGGAGACCTGTATATATTCAGTAATTTAAATTTTACCTGTTTATCAGGTGATATGAATGTTGCTCCACAGACTTCAAACTGTTTCTCAACGCAAAAAGATTCTAAAAACTTCAAAGCTGTAGCGCGCAATTGATAGTCAACTCGATTGAATATTGCAACTCCACCATTTCTGATCCAACTTCTACAGTAAGAGCTAACTAATTCATAATTACATAGATTAATACTACTCATCTCACCCTGCTTTGCCCAATGCTCAGTAAAACATGCTACATTCGCATCACATTCGCTTAAAAATACCTCTAATGTATCAACTTTGTTCTTTATACATTGTACATTTTGATGTAAGATGTTGATTGTGCAACTATTACTATGGACACGTTTGTCTGCTTTTTTACATGTTTCCGTTAATATTTCGTCGTGTGTAAAAAATTTGAACACTCACAATCATCACTCACATTCACTTGGATTAAATTTTCAGTATTTATAAAATATTTTACAGATTCATTACAAGAATTATATACGTCAAGACATTCCACAATGTAATCAAATATTTTTCTTTTTTCCTTTTTGCTTATGTGAAAGCCGTCAGTATTTCTAAAACCATTGCTTACTATCTTATTTATATCAATAAAACCCACATTGGCGCAACCCCAGGATAACAATACTTTGTAAAGATTGTAATTAAAATCAGCAATTAAATTGTTCAATACTGGGCGTTCACTGGCAAAAGGTACGCTTAAAAATAATACATTCGTGTGAGCAAGTTTAGTGATCAGTTCGTTAACAATATCGATTTTAAATCTTACACCCCGTAGTATGTCATTTGAACCTGCTTCTACAATAACATAGTCCTCAGGACCAAAGTTCTCAATCAGCTTATCAACATCAGCAACGACACTTCCAAACAACGCATTTGGTTTGCATATTGTTTGCACTACACATTTATGATCTCCCAAGCTTGAATTCAGAATTATAGCAGAATCGCGAACATGACTGACACCAAGCACCAATATCTTACGCGCACAACGTTGCCTAATGCTATGATGAGGGATGTTTTGTATCACAGCGCCTCCATATCTCACTTTATGGACACCTTTCTCACCTATCTTGTTATCCGTACTATATATCTGTTCAACATTTCCTTTCTCAAATCTTTTTTTCCGATCTCCTCCGCAGTTTGTGACTTCTCCCTGCTTTGCAATAGACATCTTTCCATGCGGTGGTGTATCAGATCTGATTTGCCCTGCTGCTCTGCTATCGGATGTTTTTTCAGTACTGTTCTTCTGTACCGTCAAATCTTCAGTTTGGGTCGCGATTATTTTAGTATCTGTTTCGGTTTGTACCTCAACATGGACTAGAACATTTTTGCTTTTCTGTGCTGTAAGATCACTAATGGTTTTTTGAAGTGTTTCCAAGGTATCTTTCTGATGGGAACATTCATTTTTTAAAAATTCAACTTTATTATATTGTTGTGAAAGCTGTTCTTCCAGTTCCTGCACTCGGTATGTTGTTGCTGCTAATTTATCCCTCAGCTCAGTTATAAGCTCTTTCTCTACATCTATTTCCTTTTCGTTACTAGATAGAATGCATATGTAGCTGGTGTTGGAATTGGACGGGTTTAAGTTTCCATCCTTTTGATTTTTAATATCTTTGATTTTTTGTGACCTAGTTGTAATTCCGGTAGACATTTTGAGAACAATTCAATAATAGTCTTAAGTCTTAAGTTAGTATTTGTAAGATATGTTTTTGCAAAGTAAACAGACATAAAAATCGACTCCTGTATACACGATATAAAATTCTTCACTACAAGAAATAACAGTTCGTTTAAAAATAAAAACGTAAGAAAAAGAAGGAAAAGAAAACAGTTCCGTTTTTCTTTTAAAAGATAAGTAACGAAATATCGGAGTTTATAATCACTATTTACCGGATAATGAACTACAATTGCAACCTGCCAACTACTGCGAAAGATAGAAGAATTTTTGAACTGTTCAATGATATTAATTTCAACGCAAACTTACACGTATTGCTCGTAAAGTTCGTCACATACTAACATACTGCCGCATATAGTGAATTTGGCAACTCCATATTCACGTGAAAGCGAGCTTGCACTTCTACCATCATTAAGTTGTTTTATTATTTCATCTTTCGCACTTAATTTTCTTAGTACACTTTACTAACTACACAATAACTCAATAAAATACACGAGTAAAATGCAGGCGTTCAATCACAAACACGTTGTACCATCATAATTAGGGGGTTCCTCCGATCGAGTCATATAAGTGCGCGCACTCGCTACTAAATACCGGGTGTCAACGAGATCATGTATCAGTCCGCCATTTATTTATTAGTTAAAATAAAACTTTGAAATTCGGATCGTATATATGAGTGATTGGTGGGCTTCTTCAGGTGAACTCAGTTTTTCTATAGCACTTCCGGTCGAATCGGAAGTGACGTTAGTTTTAAATTTTTAAATACAACATGTATTATTTCTGTTCATATTCTGTTTCTTCTAAAAATTTGCCATCTAGTGCAGGTCAACGTTTGACATTTCTGTCAAAGATGGCGGTATCTGTTCAAATTTATCCATTAAAGTGAAACTGCTTCGCAACTCTTGTCGAAACATTCACATTTACACGCATTGGCAAAGGAAACTGTGTTTTTTTCATTTGAAATGTAATTATTCTGTTGCTTTGGAATTAGACTACTTTTAAAACATTTTATATTTTGTACTACCTGTCTACCACTAAACCACAGCATATTTTATATCACTTGAAAGCTAAAAATTATGCCAATATGGCACTGTAATAAGAAATAGGTGTTACTATTAAAAAAAATCGAGTACCTGTCATTTGAAAATGAAAAAATAAAAAAATATTATTTTCTTTAGTAATTTCAACGTGAAATACATATTTCCTTCGCCAATGCGTGTATAGGAGTACACATCTAGAATATGTAACTGGTTCATCTTATTAAGTTGGCTGTTCTTCGCTTTATAGAATACTGTGTATAAAAATGTATTTGTTCACCTTACCGAACTGTTTATCTTATGGGGTGTTCACCTTATCGCGACTCTACTGTATATATGAATAAATACTATTTTTTTATTATATTCTTTATTATTCAGTGGATACTCACGAAAAACCACCGATGGTACATGAAAAGATTGAAAAAATAAATAAAAACGCTGTATCTCTATAATGGTGCATCGTATAAGAAAAAAGTATATAAACGATTTTGTAGATATTTTTTAGCTCTACAACTTTCTCATTCAAATTATACCTCAAAAATCATGTTTTAATGTGAAAAAAACGAAAAAAGTGATTTTTAGAAATTCCAGCGCCCTCTAGTTCGTGCAATTTTGGTCACAGCTCAAGGTTTCTACGAGATAAATTGTAGATATAATTGTTCTCTACAATTTTTGTTCATAAAATTTGTCTCTACGACCTACCGTTCTTCTAGAAAATCAAATACAAAGAAATTTTGAGTGTTTTTTTAACTGTGTCTGGCACGGCTTTAGGACAATGGAAAGTGTCTAGCTGCTTGGGGAACATCTTCAAATAGTTGCTCAAGTAACATATTTCAATTTCAGCTTTTATACTATGACGTAAGTACAATTACGTCATAATGAACTTCAAGGGTGTCTGGCGGAGAGAAGGGCCCACGCAAAGTGTCTGGCAATGGGGATGGTGGTTTGTTATAATTATCCCTACAACATATTAAATGTTCAGCTTTTATACTATGACGTAATTAAGTACCGATTTTTCGCACCTTTGCTAGCTGATATCTGTCGAAGGGCCCACGACTCGAAGTTCATAGTAGCCAAACGATGTTACCTACTGGAGTGTCTTCACATAGAAAAAAAATCAGCTTTCATACTATGACGTAAGTCTGGCGTTCACAGGCTCTTGGACTATTACCGATGTGATAACTGTACGCGACCAATGGCAGTTAGCATATCGGTAAGTTAGCGATAGGTATACCGATTAGTGAAATAGTATACTGAATACCTACACGGTAGGCATTGTACGATTGGTCGTGTTCAGTTATTAGATAGGTAAGTCATCGGTAAGTAACGACCAGTGAAGTAGCACGACCAATGGGGTGTTCAGTTAGCACTTTGGGAAGTTACCGGTAGGTCACTAAACACTGTAACCCACTAAACACCAAAAAAGTTTTAACTAAAACACCGGTAGGTACAGATTAGTGCAGTAGTGAACTGAATACCTACACTACAGGTACTATACTATTGGCATGTAGATATTCAGTCCGGTACCGGTTGCCATTTTTTTTCACCGCATGTAAAATACCTTTAGCCACCGGTGAATATACTTACCGGTTTCTTAACAGGTTGACTGCTACTCTAAAGTTGAAAAATTCCTTCTGACGCCATTTGCATTTTTGGGACACTTGGCACATTAAAAAACATATGTTATAGAAATCAAATCATCTACGGTGTTATTTTTATCCAGTTCTTTTACAAAACTTGTTAGGCGGTTATTATGACCGGCGAGGCTTGGGAGACCTTGAAAAGTTTACAACGCCCTACCGGTCATACCTCAGCGGTAATACCTAGCGGTCTCACCTACGAGATTAGGCAACAATATTTGTAATGTAAGAGTTATTTGTAAGAATTATTTTTTATTTGACTGTAATAATAAGGTTAAAAAAAATTACTTTCTTAAAGTTTTTTGTGAATATATAAAAAAAATCTAAAAGTTTTGCGTATCCTGATATTCCACAACGCCCCGGCGATCATTCTGTACAGAAGAGACCTAATTTAAAGCGGTCATGTGCGTCCAGGTCTAGTTTTAATTTGTGTTCGGCCTGGCGCCGTGGCATCACTGGACGTACCTATATCGTAGCGGTCATTATGACCGCAGTGGCAGTCAACCTGTTAACGTATCACAATCTGCCCTAGGGTCGGCGTTCACCCTATAGCGTCGACCTTTAAAACTCTGCAGCTGCACTACCCAATCCCTGATTTCATAGTTTCAGGGCAACGGGCGTGGCAGGAGTAGGCTTCGTATATAGGGGAGGATGCTCGGGCGTAGGCATGGATATACGCTCTGGTGTCCGGTCGCTAACTGTCGGAATATACGGTGAGGCACCCTATGCCCCTACGAGGCACCCTATGGCACTTACCTTGAGAACTCTGCAGCTGCACTACCGCATCCCTGGTGGCCACACTCAGGAAAACGGGCGTGGCGAGAGAATTTGGCGAAGATAAGGGAGGACAAAAGTCGGTTCGCCGAGGAGTAGTCCGGCAGCTGGTTGTCTGGTTGGGGAAACCTTTGGTTTCATCCTAAAACAACTCGGTGACTCTGGAACCCTACGGTTTCACTGTAGCTGCAGCGGAAACTTGATCGTCGGAGGGGCGAAAGAGTTGGCGCGGTTGGCATTTTGGGGTAGGGCTTCGGCCCGGCCGTCCCTGTAGTTCAGGCTTAATTCACGGGCGGGCTGGTTGTACCTCACGGCCAGATTCCGTTTCCCACGCTTGGCCGATAGTCGCCATCCGCAAGGAGGCCTAGGCCCCGTGGGGTTAGATGGAGTTGCAAAAGCATCTCCAGCGGTGGCCCGTCCAACGTTGACAAGGGAACTTGTCTAACATGGGTAGCACGGGGGAGAGGAGCCCACCGGCTCGCCGGTCCTCTGCACGAGGTGTCGGTCTCGTGCGGGCGGTGAGATAGTGGGTGACACTTTCAAGGCTCATAACTTGTTATGTTGCAGTGTGGTACCGAAATTAGCAGGATATGGGCTAACCGCCTAGGCGCCTGCGTCTCAACACCTAAGCCAATTTCAAGTCGAATCACAATCTGCCCAATTATCTGACAGATGACGCATACATACATCTCTGTTTATTCACTTTTGCCTATCGGTAAAAAATCACTGGTCACTCATCGGTAATCTACCGAAAAGCTAAAAAAAGCTAAAAAAAAAGAAAAAACTTAGCACAGAAGTAGTGAACTGAACACCTACACTGCAGGTATTGTACTATTAGCCTATACATATTCAGTGCGATACTTCATTCATCATTATCGGTGACTTACGAATGTGCTAACTGCTAACTGAACACGACCAATTAGTTCCACCGATCTCCATTTTTCTCACTGCATTTAAAATACGGTTAGTCATCGGTGAGTACTGATGGGTTGTGATAGATCAAAACGCCAGTAAATATTCACCGGTCGCTAACCAGACGGTTAAATACGATGAGAAAAATGGTGACCGGTGGAACTAACCGGTAAGTAACCATAGACATTCAGCATGCCATATGTGCACACAGCGATACCTACAGGTAAACTACTGATGTACTGAACACGACCAATGTTACTGATAGATTCGTAATACTCTGGTATAATTGGTCGAAATTTACCCCCCGACCACATCAGAGTGCTACCAATCCATCGGTATTTGTTTTTGCTGAATGAAATTATGGGTCTTCTGAATGCACCCTATTATGTCTTCTTCTTCATTTGTAGCTTAGGTGTTATCTGTTTTATTTCTTTCTTCTAAAATTCGAATAGGTCTTTTATAATTATGACAACATTTATTGGCCCTTGTTAGACCAGAATGGTTTGATATTATTAATTTTAACAAAGGCTACTTTATTCTCTTTTGTAATTTTGTTTTAATTAATTTAACTGGAACGTTTTTTGGGTTGTACGGTGGTTTTAGTTTGTAGTCTTCACAAACTCTTAAAAAACGGAAATTATCTAAAAATACTGTTAAACGTATTTAAAAAAACTTTGGATCTGTAAGGGCAAAAATCCAAAGAAATCAACTAATATACATGAAATAATGAAATTACAATTTTAGGATATTTTGCTTCCGCAAAACTTGAATATTTTGGGTAGCCAACTATTCCCTAACGGTTCTGACGGTATGAGATGGGCAATTATCATGTTGTAGTTGTAATGTAGAGTTATCTTCTGGGAATCTTTCTAAGGCCGAAGGAAACATTATATTTTCTAATAAATTTCTATATACAAGTCCCGTTAATCGTTCTTCAATTTGGTGGTTCAGAAGTTATCTATGTCCGCGCACGCTAACGAAGAATGTGCCGTTTGATCGATCTTGCTAAACATATCTTTCTTGGTACTGAGAATTTGGAGGTCTCTAAATACGTAATTAGGCATATTTTTAGATGTAAATAAGATATTAATAAATGTCTAATGTCAATAAAACTGTACATGAAAGGCATGTCTACAATTCCATGCTCCTGACTGTACATTGTTAATTGGACGTTCATTTCGTTAGTGTTCAAGCTTTCTCTGCCTTAAGTACCTACCTTTAAGTTTTGCATGTTGAAGAAATCTCATCTTCCCTTCTTTTTATTAAGGTCATCAAATTTCGCTGCTCCATTGTAATCATAAGTGATCTATTTTATTTCTTATTGGTATAATGTGTGCAGTTTCTATTGTACAATGGTGTCTTTCCATTTAATAGTAAAGATATGAGTTTGAATGATAAACCGACTATAACAACATTTGTTTAAGCTGTTTAATGTTTTGTTAATGTAGGTATTAAACATGATCAGACATAAAAAATAAATAAAAAATATTTATAGGATGTTGATTTATGTTTATGCTCTAGTTAAAATTTGTTAATGTTCATGTTTTTCCTATTTAAATAGATAAAAATCATACTATGTACGGATAAGCACCAATAATCTTGGATCTAAAGTTGCAATTAAATTTTAATGGTCAGAAAAGGTGTCTTTTAACGTACCGATAGAAACTAAAGTAATATGTAGAACGCATTAAAAGTATGCTTATTACAATGCTGCTTCTTTTAAGTATATTCTTGTGTTTAGTGTTAACTAGTTTAGGAGGTGTGTTTGTGTATTAATGTTGCTTTCATTTAAATAATAACTAAATATTAAATTACATTTGCAGAAGAAATCGTTAAAAGAAGATATCCAAGAGTAATAAATGGCCACATCACTACAATAGAAAATTTCTCCTTCATTGTAAGAATTGATGAGAAATCTAGAGGTTTTTCTTGTGGTGGCAGCATTATTACAGAGACAGCAATTTTGACTGCAGCTCATTGCGTTATTGCCAAAGATTTAAATGTTTACGTTGGCATCGATAAATCTAATCTAAAAAATGCTATCCCTCTGGTGATAGACAAAGTAGTATGGCATCCAAACTACGACGAGAGAAGCATGAAACATGATTTGGCTTTGATATTGCTAAAGGAAAGGTTAAGCTATGACTCGAATGTTAACAATATTGAAATGGCCACGAGCAACGGATTCTTTCCCCAAAATGCTACAATTGTAGGGTGGGGTTGTAGGGCGTGTATCTGGTTTATACCCATATGGATGTGTCAAATTTTTCCTTCATCAGATCAGCTTAGATTCGGATTGTTGGAATTGCAAGCTAAAAAAGAGCATATGTTGATATCGAATTCGAGGATCAAGAGTTGTCCCGTAAGATATAATAAATCTATTTAGTTATTATGTAGGTATGTCCATAAGCTGTTCGATTGTTATTCCTTGGCTGTACTTTTCCACAAATTGTTATCTACTTTCAGTCTCATGATTGTGTGTAAAGACAGCATGTCGTTAACTCTAGTCTCCTCAAGGATTTTGTTAAACTTGTCGAAGTTAGATATGAATACGTACCTACTCTGACCAAAGCTTCTTCTTGGTAACCCTTTTTTATGCCTTTTCGATCAACTTGAGGTAGGCAGCGATGTGGAAGCTCTCTGAGAGTGAGATTGGTCTCGTTAGTGACCTCAAAATAATGCTCCAAGAGTGTCGTGTGTGTAAATTCATTAAGGAGGTCATCTTGTAAGCGTGAGGAATGGGCTGGAATATTCTCTGTAACAAGCAAAACATGGAATAGCAAATGTATTTCAAGCAAATATCGAACTCTTCATTAATCCAATCAGTAAAGAAGACACTTGTCATTCAAATCTTATTGTTTGATCACCGCATAATATTTAGATTGCTTTTGTGTATTTTACATTTTGTACGCTCGTGGAATTTCCCAGTGATTTACAAGCAATGATTTAATTTTGGAATCTTGTATCAATGTTACTTAAGAAATACCTTTTTTTACTAATCATTTTGTATAAACTAAGCAAACTCGGTGGTTTTAATTGTAATGCAATTTTAGGGCGATTCTGGGGGACCCGTTGTAGATATAACTGGAAAACTGATTGGAATTATCAGCCACATGGACGTGTACTTTCTGACGGATAGGCCCAATTTTTTCATAAGCATTCCCGATCATTTACAGTGGATTCACGAAGTTATTTCAAATAAGAAGAGCTAATGCGATTCAAAAAGTATAAAAAGTACCTATATGAAAATTGCGTCAACAGCTAAATAATTAGCTATAGTACTGCTTTGAATTTATTGGAAATGTTTAACAAGAATATTTGTTGTATCAATTGTTAGAATTTGTAACTAATAAATTGTTAAAAATTGCATTACCAGAAATTTCTGTTCAGCTATCAGCTAATATTATTTGTTGTCTCTAAAAACTACTCTCATAGTTTTACTGAAGCAAAACGAATTAAAATATAGTTTCTATAATAAAATTGTTCTTGATATTATCACTGATTCATGTGAGGTTTATATCAACTAGGATGATATTACGTAACAGGAAATATTTTGCAAACAGCGATACACAAATTTCATGACACACTTACAATACATTTGAAATCAGGATATATGTACATATAGTCGCTATTGTCATTGTTCCTTTCTTCAAATGATGTATTTTTTGAATTAATATTTGTAAATGAGTACTGCAAATGTTCGTAGTCCGGGGATTACAATCGAGATCTTCAAAATCAGGCGGCACAAATTTCATTTGTGATAAAATTTCCTTTCGCGTGGTTTTACCTTATTTTTTTCGTTTACCTTGTATTTGTTGGTTTTGTAAACGCATGCTTTCTGCCTTTCACGTTAGGATAACTTCCAAGTGTTTGGAGTGAAATGAATCGTGGTTCAACTTGGAATGTAGTTGGGGTTTCTGCCAAAGTATATGTCAAGAGACAAAGATGTATGAGAAACGATTGCTGATACTTGGACTGGTCTATCACTCCAATCCTCTTCTGTAAAAACATGATAATTAGTATCACATTTTTTGAATACGACAACCTTATATATTGTGGCTTAAATATTTCAACGTCTATAGGTTGCAACTTTTCCTATATCCTATTCTGAACACATTTGAACAATTTATTATAGAACCAATTTGAGTTCATGCTCTTCGTCCAATACTTCGATTACATAATCATATTAACATCGTTTACTAATGATACCACTTTCATGTTCAGTGTTGGAAAAAATGTGAGCAGCACACCCTGTATAATTTGAAAAAATACATGTATAATTTTAGCGATGAATAAAGGTTTCCCCTAGACGAGTTGATGTAACGAATTTTTACTGAGCGGCTCCGATAGGTGTAACATTTCGTCAGCATGGAAACCGAAGCGGATGGGAGAGACCCGTCGTTCTTACTGTGGTGCGAAGGGATGAGGAGGCGTCGCACTTTGTGCGCAATAAAAGACCGTTTGCTTCACCTGAGCGAGTTTGAGCGACGAATGGTTGTGGGTATGCACATGCCAGGTGTATCCTTGTGAAATTGAGCCCCGTTTCGAGCGGTAATTGTCGGCAGTGCAACGGGCATGGCGAGAATGGAATGAGCAAGGGCGTACGCGCCTTCAGCCGCAATCAGGACGGCTCTGCGTAGCCACAGCACTCGAGGACCGCCTTCCTGTGTTCAGCGCTGAGGTTGCGTAGGTCCTCCTTTTAGAGTGCAACTTGAAGCTGTTTGGCTACCAGGAAGACGTATTCACTATGCAAATTGTATGGGAGCGTTTGCTAGAAAGTGGACTGCGAGCTCGCTATTTTCGCGAGTCAGCGAATTCCACTGACTTGCGAGCACCGCCATAAACTGTGCCAGTGGGTCATGGAAAGACGGCAGTGGGCTACCGAGTGGAGGCACATTTTGTTTTCCGACAGTGACGCGCGAATTTTGGTTCATCGGAGACGTGATGAGCGTCAAGCCGAGCAGTGGATTCAACCACGTCATATCGACCGGCAGCAGGGCATTATGGAATGGAGTTTGATTCCATACACAGGAGATGATAGCGTCGCGCATGTCCTCCTCAAGGCAACTTGGAGCTGTTTGGCCAGCAGGGACGGAGGCGTATTCACTACGCGAATTGTACGGGTGTTTGGTATAGAGGGTGAATTACAAACGCACCGTACGTTGCATTGGATTCCACTGACTAGCGAGCACCGCCGTGCACGGCGCCGATGGGTCGAGGGGGTAATCAAATGTTTTTTTAAACAAACAGCTGTAACTCCTAAACGACTGAACTGATTTTAACAAATTTGGTCTCATTGAAAAAAGCATTTATTGTTCCATCAAACCTATTTTACCTGTGATATGTCTATTTCTTAGTGATGCCGCTAGAGCGCGCTTTTTGATATAATAACAGAAAATTGCAAAATTCTCTAAAAAATTAAATGCAATAATATGACTTTTTCCATAAAAATGTAGCGAAGTGATACCTAAATAGGCTAGTGAAAACCGTATTTCGATATCTTATTCGTAGCCTGAAATATTGCAGAAAGAAGATTTAATTATCATATAATTTTAGAAAGACGCTATTACATCGGTATTTATTGTTATTTATTTGTGTTTTTTCAAGATTCAATTGCATAATTTATAATTTTTAAATAATAAAACTATTCTTAGTTCAAAAAATTAAAAAAATGTGTAGGGGCATAATAAGACAAAAGGACTGATTTTGAAATGAAACTTAATGCCTCCTTAAATGCTCCAAATGGTCTTCCATAACACTCAATGCATTGTTGGAGCCGCTCATGCGTAGACATTACAGCAGCTTCAATTTTTGCTCTTGACAGGCTACGAATGGCCTCCTTTGTATTCGTATTTTCATGTCGTCTCTCGTTGTTAGTGGAATTTGATAAACAATATCTTTCAACCGACTCCAGAGATAGAAGTCCAAACAGGTGAGATCTGGAGATCGGGGAGGCCAAGGAAATAGACATCCTCGCCCAATCCATCTCTGGCTTAGATCTTCTTCTTGAGAAATGTGCTGGACAACCATCTAGTTGCAAAAATATATTTTGCCGTAATTGCAAGGGCACATCTTCCAATAAAATAGGCCATTGCTTTACCAGAAAATCAAGAAACGTGGCACCGTTTATTGGTTGATCAAATAAATAGGGACCTATAATAGTTCCGCCCAGGATGCCACACCACACATTGAGACTCCAATGGCTTTCATTTTGGACCTCGCGCAACTAGTGAGGATTGTTGTCAGACCAATAATGCATATTATGCAAATTAACGCTTCCATCACTTCTAGAAAGCATTTCAATACTTTTAAACCTTACTTGTGTGTGCAACTTACTTCTGCGTACCTTGCGCTTGCATATTACATGCATTGATAACTATGCCACTACACGTTTTTCTTACAATTTTTTCAACTAGGAATACTTTTATTATTTAAAAATTATAAATTATGCAATTGAATCTTGAAAAAATACAAGTAAATAACAATAAATAGCGGTGTAATAACGTCTTTTTAAAATTATATGATAAATAAATCTTCTTTCTGTGATATTTCAGGCTACGAATAAGATATCGAAATAGGGTTTCCACTAGCCTATTTAGGTATCACTTCGCTACATTTCTATGAAACAAAAGTCATATTATTGCATTTAATTTTTTAGAGAATTTTGCCATTTTCTGTTATTGTATCAAAGAGCGCACTCTAGCGGCATCACTAAGAAATAGAAATATCACAGGTAAGATAGATTTGATAGAACAATAAATGCTTTTTTCAATGAGACCAAGTTTATTAAAATCAGTTCAGTCGTTTAGGAGTTACAGCTGTTTATTTAAAAAAACATTTAATTAGCCCCCACCACTTTATTTTAATAGATACGTCAAAAAGTGTTAAACAAAAAAATTTTTGCATTGTACGAAACAAATACTATATTCTGCGCCAGAATTTTAACCTGTTGGTTGGTGGCCATGTTTCCGCCGAAATTATCGAGATTATTACAATTATCACGAAAGTATCACAATTATTTCTGTTTTAAATTCATTTGCTTCCCGTTTTGATAGTCCCTTGGCACTGGACATCATTATTTTGTTTCTTATTATATTATTTTAATATCTTTGTTTGTAATGTAATTAGGATGATTAGTGTGTTATTTGTTTATATAATGGAATATGTAATGTAGGATTCATGTAATTAGGATTTCCTGTATGAATCTTATGAATAAATATATAAATAAATAAATAAGTATGCGGACATCAAACACTGTTACCTTCTTGAATAATATTAGCATCTGCAACAATTTGAGCTCATCTTACCTAATCGCCTATTTTTAATGTTGTTATTTAACAAGCCCTGATCAAGCTTCCCACTATCACTTGTAAATAATTTTCCAGTTCTGTAGCTCGTTTCTTTTGAGCAATTTACAAACCTACCTAATTGTATTTCATCTGCGTCATTACTGGAAGGATTATATTGAACAGATAATATTTTAATTCAACATCTTTTCAGTAAATCAGTGTTCATGTATTTCCAAGCCTCAGTATCATAAAATATTTCATAATTTGTATTACATGTTGGTCTATTCACTGTATCAGTCGTGTGCAATTTCGAAGTACATAAGACAGTACTTAAATATTTCATTATTGTCGCTAGCCAATTCGGCCGGATGTCCTGATACATTATTTAATATCTAAATTGCCTTCGAAGTGATGTTAAGTTCCTTCATTTTGCATTGGTTTGAAGGCACAAACTTAGTATGAAACCTCTCGCTGAAAATGTCTGCTGAAAATGTTCTGCTCTTTTTTGCCCTTTGTATGAAACAGGAATTTGATAGCTTTTTTCGAGGCTTTATACTTAACACGTTTAGTTTGTGAATTCCATTAGCACTACAACGGGGCGTGAAAGTAATTCTTTCTTTACCTATTTTCGGAAAAGGCCTCTTTTATCGGCACTGCAAATCTTTAATAATTACTTGAAAATGATATCTTGCAAACGATCAATCGATGAATGGCAAACCACGTTTTGAATTTTTGGAAATATCTAAAGCAACAAATTTGTACGTGTCGGGAATATACAGTGTTCGAGGGTTCGAGATATTAAGGCTAAGTTCGTATTATAACTTTACGATTACTGCATTGGGATTATTAGTTGTTCGTATAAAGGTATTGTTCTGTATTTTAAAAATCAAACATAAATGTATGGTGACATTATTTCGTTTACAAAATGATGCTATTGTTTCGAGATTTATACCGTGACATTTTGAAATATCTCTTGGGCAATATTACATATTAACGTTAATGTGACGTGGTGGCGTGCTACTTAAGTAGCTATTGTGGATATCATAAGAATTTAACTGTTGCGATAATGTGTATAGCACATTTATAACAGTAAATGTTTTGCAGAATTTTACTTCTAAATTATGCAAAATAATCACATACATTGGTGAATTACAGAAGATGTTGTCAATACGTGTAGATATAGAATTAATTTTGTATTCATAAATAATAATAAGTAAAATATAAGCGATTGTGTACTAGCTTTTGTGAAGTATGTGACGTTAATTGCGTACATTTTATTGTTTTTTGCAACATTGAAACTTTGAGCGCAGAAGCGTAGATTTAAGCGATACGAAGAAATATTTTGTTAACGCTGCTTACGTATGTAAGCTTGGAAATATTTATTGTGTACTAGTATCATAATATAGTAAAACTAAAGATAAGATAAATGTCCGCAGCAACGTAGTGTTTTCTGGAACTGATAATGTTCCTTAGCAAAATGTCTTAAATTAGTTTTACTTGGAAATTTTATATGATATATAATAAATATTCAAAATTCCTATGTTTATTTACTGTTACGTGTAAGAGTTCTAAAAAGACGAATTACAGGAAAAACCCATTATTTATATATTATATATGAATGAATAACGGTACGCACACATGAGACATAGGATTCTTACATTGCGCTTGTTTTACCATATCCTCTTGGATAACGACCTATTTCACATTAATCTATTCCACGTCTTTTGTAACCTCTTTATCTGTTCGGTAGTAATATTGCGAATTACATTAAGTATATATACATATATGTAATCCTAGAGATTTTTATTTTCTTAGTACGCCTCTGCGTTATAGCAAACGATTTAAAAATATCCACCGACTTATTATTAGAATGTTTATATAGTATATGAGTTAAAATTTTCATTGCGATGTTTTGTTAACTCGTTACAAAAGTGTACTATAGTATCACCATCCTATTAATTATGGGGCCTTTATTTTTGTTAGTGCTAATATTCAGTGCAATATCAGGTATGTCGTGTTACATTTTGTTTTGCTACAGGTGTTGTAATTAGCTTTTCGACTTGTCCATTATGTTGAACAAAATTACGGTAGTTCGCTCTCGATTCAAGTTAAACGCAATCATTTTCTCAAATTAACATCTAATTAGTTTTACTCTGCTTTGTTTGTTGATATACTTTGTAATATCTATTTTAGTAACTAATTATTACTCGAGCATTCATTCCTAGTTCCGTAATTGTAGAAAAGAATATGCGCATTTATTTTATGTTGTATTTTATTCTGTTTCTAATGCTATTGCAGTAACACTAGATTTGTGGTGTTAAATGGATCACTCGGTGCTTGTTAACGTAAATATAAAAAAATGATCCAGTATTCAAATTTAAATCTGGTCCTTTTTTGTTATTATAATTGTTATATGAACAAATTTTTGTTTGAAATGGGACACTCTTCTTGGAGATATTTTCATCTTATTGTCGAACTTCTGCAGCAACTCTAATTCAAATGAAGTGCTACACAAATCATCTGACTAATATTTGGGTATAATAATACAATAAAATTGTGAAAATTATGAAATTATTAAAAAATTAAGACAAGATACTACAACAATGCAACACGCACAAATAATGGCAGCTAATAGATAAGTGTTGACACTATGGTTTTGACATTAGGCATGTAAACAATGTACGCACAATTCACGGAAGTAAATATATCCGAGTTTTTAAAACTTCTGGGACTTTTTTGCTGCCAACCCAGGACAGTTTAAAATGATCACTTCGTATATGTATGGGGCGGTAGAACTTTGGTCACGATTAAGGTCTTCAATAACGCAATAACACACTTGCAACTTACGTGACTCGCCGGTTTGAGGTGGTACTCTGCGCACAAATACTATTTCTCCTACCATAAATTTTAGAATTTTGGTATTCATCTTTGTCTATCATAATTCTCAAGTTTCACACTCGTGTTTATATATAACTTGATACCCCTCTTCTGTTCATTCCATTCTCTATCTAACTTTGATGGATCCATTCTATGTACTTATTGGAACTGGAACTACTTAGCCTTTTAACTAGATCATTGGCTTGTAGATGTTCTAAGTAGTACAGTAAGTACATGTATATATAATGCCTTGTTCCAACCAGCAATTAATTAAACATATTTTTATTTTAAAAATATGTCGTCCGGAGCTGGAGTCGAACCACCGAGTATGGCTATCGCGGCCCACTCGCAACACCGTTGATGTCAGGCCTTACATCTTGTTCACATATATGTGTGAAAAATTATAAGGGGAGCAGAGTCGTCGGATTACGCAACGATGTGGGCCGCGATAGCCATACTCGGTGGTTCGACTCCACCTTCGGACGACATATTTTTAAAATAAAAATATGTTTAATTAATTGGTGGTTGGAACAATGCATTATATATACATGTACTTACGCCAAGAAAAATAAATACTTCGGTGTTAAAATATCACATATTAATAAAGAAATTGCTTGTACAGGCGTTGGCAGTACGTTTCCTATAATTGCTTCATTTTCATTTATATTATGCAACGGCAGGTGTGCCTCAGGGCTCCAATCTAAGTACAATGTCGTTTCTACGATCTTTTTGATAGATATACTCGAATGTCAAAGTTGCGTTTTTGCGGCCGACTGGATAATAATAAAATGCACAAAAGCTCTTGAAATAAACAAGCGTGTTTTAATTTCAAAAAAATTATATTAATAACAAATACGACATGTTTCGCACACACACTGGCTTTGTCAAGTATACATACAGCGTGTTTCAAAAAGAACTTCATTTAGTTGCCTATGAATGTGTCCTCTAAATTATGATTTGCCGCTTTCTTGAAATGCGGATATAGATTAAATGGTATAAAGGTTATCCAAGTGTCACTGTCAAAATTTATCATCGAGCGATATGGTAATGAACGGAAAACTAGTACAATAAGATTATTAATTTATTTAATAAGATAATCAAACAACTAAGGTAAATAACTTTATATATAATTTATAACAAATGTTCAAAATGGTCACCATTCTGTTGAATGCATAATGCAATACGACGTTTCATGTTGTTAAAAATATTCTGCAATACATTTGGTGTGATTTCATTACATTTAATTGCAATTGTATTCATCAGGTAATTTAAGTTATGAATTCCTTTGCCTTTCAACACAGATCCCCTATCCCGAAATTTCTCCACGACTAGACGAATGTGATGATGTAAAGCGATATTATCCACAACTCTATTAGGAAACTGCAAGTGAAACTGTCGCTTACATTCTCCGTAAGAATATTGCCATTCCCCATTAAGAAATTGTGCACTTCGAAAATATGCTTCAATAATAAAAATATTTTCTTGCAATGTGTACATTATTGTATTGTTTAAGAGAAAAACTTATTTGTCAGGAAAAAATTATATTGCTGTCACACAATGACAAATGTAAAAATGACACTTGATAAATAGTTTTTATATACAGTGTGTTTCACTTTTCATGGGGACACCTAAATAACTTTTTTATTTTGAAAGCAATCAATATAAAATTTTTATCAGTTATGTAGGCTACGACAATGCATCTTTTCATATGAATAGAGTTTTTTAAAGTCAAAATCTAGCCAACTACGATTAAAATAAAAAGTAGCGTTTCAAGTCGGGTCATAGTAGCGATTAAGATAGAGCAAAAAAGTATTAAGAAAAGTTATTACAAATCACTCAAGAACTCCAAATACCAAATTTCTCTGAAAAATTTGTAATTTTACATTTTTCTCCATTTTTATGCCATCAGCAGATGATAATTTGTTATTGCAATAATAAGAGTGCCATGAAACAAGAAAACGATTCATCAGATCAAACGTCAAACATCAAACGTCAATTCACTAAACAGTTTACTTCAGTTGCAACTATCGAACTTTGCTAAGCAATGGCCGATAGACATTTAAGTATTGCTGAAAAAGTAGAAATTATTCGAATTGTTGGTGACAATGTACGTTCTACCCGAGAGGCGGCTAGAGAGTTTAACGCGAGGCACCCTGAACGTCCACCCATCCGTCATCGAACTGTTGCATACTTGAATAATATTTTCAACACTACTGGAAATGTTACTAAACCACGTCCACGAGGATTGAACAATCGAGAACACCATTTAGATGCAGTAATATTAGCAGCGTATCGTAATAATCCTCACACGAGTTTACGAGATATGGCTAGAAATTTAAATATCTCTTACTCTAAAATTTGGAGATGTCTCCGTCGTCACAAATTGAAACCGTATAAGCCAAAATATTTACACACTCTTGAAGATGGAGATCTCCATAGAAGAATGGAGTATTGTCTATGGGCTCAAGGTAATTATCTAAATGACAGAATTTTTGAAAAAAATTATGTTTAGTGATGAAGCTACATTTACTACTAACGGTGTAGTTTCGTCCCAGAACTGTAGATACTGGGCAACAGAAAACCCAAACTGGGTCATCAACTGTAAAAGACAATATTCACAGAAAATTAATGTGTGGTGCGGAATTTTAAATGCACGAATCATTGGCCCGTTTTTCTTTTTTGACACGCTAAATGCAGAAAGGTTTTTACATTTTTTAAATACTGAATTAATGGATGTGCTTGATGATTTACCACTGGATGAGAGGCGAGATTTGTACTTCCAGCTAGATGGATCCCCGGTTCATAACGCAAGAATAGTGCGAGCATGGTTAGACGAGAACTTTCCGTTAAGATGGATAGGTCGTAATAGCCCGTTAATAGAGTGGGCTCCTAGATCGCCTGACATTACACCACTTGACTTTTTCCTTTGGGGAACTATTAAAAATGTTGTGTATGCATCAAGACCTCAAAACATACAGGAACTGTGTCAGAGAATCCGACAAGCCTGCCGAGAAATTTCCCCAGAAATACTACGACGAGTTGTACTGAATCACAAAAGACGATTGGAAAAATGTATCCGTCTTCAAGGTGATCTAGTTGAAAAAGATCCTATTTAAAATATTGTTCGTTAAATTGTTGCTATATTTTGTTCTTTAATACTGAATAAAATTTGCGAATCGTTTTCTTGTTTCATGGCACTCTTATTATTGCAATAACAAATTATCATCTGCTGATGGCATAAAAATGGAGAAAAATGTAAAATTACAAATTTTTCAGAGAAATTTGGTATTTGGAGTTCTTGAGTGACTTGTAATAACTTTTCTTAATACTTTTTTGCTCTATCTTAATCGCTACTATGACCCGACTTGAAACGCTACTTTTTATTTTAATCGTAGTTGGCTAGATTTTGACTTTATAAAAACTCTATTCATATGAAAAGATGCATTGTCGTGGCCTACATAACTGATAAAAATTTTATATTGAGTGCTTTCAAAATAAAAAAGTTATTTAGGTGTCCCCATGAAAAGTGAAACACACTGTACATAAAAGGTAAGTGGCTTATAATAATTTGCAAGTATTAGTTACTCAGCACCTACTGAGATGAAGATCTTTTTGAAACACGTTGTATAATACTAAACTAAACCTAGGTGGTAATATCTGTTGACATTAGTGGGGGTGGTTTTTTGAATAGGTTTAAAAGTGGGGAGTTGGAAATGTCTAATTGGTTATTTAATAATAAGTTTGTGTTTTTGAATTTGTTGATTTCTAAACATTCTAAATTGTTTAAAAGGACACTTTTATTTTCTGTATGCAGAATGTTAAAATTGTCGTTGAAATCGTGTTCACATTCTAACAAATGTTTAACATAATGACAGTCGGTTTTTTTATTTTGAGAAGAACTCCCGTGTTCTTTAATTCTGGTATTAAAAGATCGACCTGTTTCTATATAGAATTTATTGCAACTCCTACAGTTTAACTCATAGACTCCCGACATTTCACCTTTTTCCGGTCTTCCTTTATTATTTTTGATGATCTTACCTACAGTGTTATTAGTTTTAAATGAAATGTTTATATTTTTTTTAAAAACCACCCCCACTAATGTCAACAGATATTACCACCTAGGTTTAGTTTAGTATTATATGTATACTTGATAAAGCCACTGTGTGTGCGAAACATGTCGTATTTGTTATTAATACAATTTTTTGGAAATTAAAACACGCTTGTATATTCCAAGTGTTTTTGTGCATTTTATTAAAATGGATTTCCAACAAGTAAATACCAATTCAATCACAACGACTTGATAATATTTGTCTCAGTCAAATCCATTTATGAATGAATGATCTGGTTATGAATATAGAAAAATATACAATCATGGATATGACCAAATTATGACATGGTGGAGGGCGACCCACTTTTATATGTTTTCGCGGGTTTCAGGAAACCTGTGAGGAATTTTTTAAATATCTCTGCAAAAACTACTACATGCATTACATATTTTTGAATTAGTTTTTGCAGTTCTCTTTTCTTTTTTGGGAATATATACAGGGTATTCCATATAAAAGACGATAAGTGTGATTATATCGAAGAAACCAAAAAAGGAATCAACATAAAATTAAAGTTATCGGAAGTAACTCATAAACGTGCCTCAACAATGTTAAAACCGTTTTTCGATAGCATATAAGAAAAGCGACATATAGGACTGGACAGATTTTGCCAAAAATTGTGGTTGAGTCCGAAAAGTTCAGAGATAGCAAAATTCGGTTTGCGCCATTATTATTTTTAGGAAAAAAGAGCTCTGGAACCGCACCGCGAAAACATACGAAAATGGGTTACCTTATGCAATAAAGGCTATTACTATTAGAATGAGTCATGCTCTATGTGAGAGATGAGGTTTTCTTCCGAATAAATTGCAACCGATTATCTATTTTATAAGGATTAGATATTCAGAATTCTGTCAGTACAGGTTTACAGCAGTTGAGACAACCCTCCCAGATTCAGTTCGATAAATTTCAAGGCAAATTTTAAGAGGAATACTAAAAATATATTTAGGGTATCTTTACTCACGCTGTGGATTTGGTCTTTATCAGATTGCGCGAATTAGTCACTGAATTGTTTGTATTTTAGCGCAAACATTTATTAAAATTAATTCTGTTTTTTTTTCAGCATTACCACATCAACATCGTGTTAAACGAGTAGTCAAAGGTAGTTCTACTCCTATAGAAACAATACCATATCAGGTTGCGTTAGTTTTCGATAATTTTCCTATTTGCGGCGGATCTATTCTGCGAAAAAATGTCATTATTACGGCAGCACATTGCTGTTGTTCTTATTTACCTAACGAAACTCTAATTTATGCCGGTATGTATACTAAAGTAGACATGCCAAATCTCAAAGGCATCAAGATCAAAGATGTTAAAATTCACGAGAAATACAATTATACTGGAGAACCAACACCGGATGATATAGCACTAATTGTGCTGGAGGAAGATTTAGTTTTTGGACCAACGATAGGGAAGGTTGATTTGATGGAGGAAGATTACGAAGTACCTGTTAATGCTACTATTAGTGGTTGGGGTTCGACGAATTGTAATTTTTCTCTATCGACTGAGCAAGCATGTAACGGCTGGTTTGCTACAGAATTGCAGTCGGGTACGATAACTATACAGAGACGAGAAAATGGTTTGGTTTATGCACCATCTACGGAAGTAACGGGGAACTATGTAAGTATGTGATAAATTAATTGTTAGAAGATAGAAACAGAATATAAATAGGTTCATTTTAGGCAAGCATTCTAAGGTTGCTTTCAATTGCTTTCTAATATTTTCAGGTACAATATAGCTAGTGTTATGATTATCATCGGTGATGGCTCCAGTTAAAATTGATGATATAATTTTTAAAGAGTGGTATTGATTAATCATAACATGTGTCATATTTGGTGAAAAAAATGTAATGTACGTTAACGGAACGGTTACAGAATACTTAACACAACAATTATTTATGCATTTGGCATCGAAAACTGAAGTATTATTAGAAGTTTCAACCCCTCTTATCGTATTTACTATTTTAGAATGTCGCATGGATTGTATGTTTAAATCACACTTTAATGATTTTGAGTTATTGTGACCAGTTCGTTTCTGCTTTCCCAAAATGGGTTGCATTTGTTGATCTATCAGAATGATTTGTCACTTTTTTGTTGGTGGCATCAATTCCCACTTTTTGGGTCGTTTTCTTTGTACATTTTGAAATAGTATTAACAGCCACAGGGAGATTTTTATATCATGCTGTTGTACTTCCTAATCTCCAATTTTTGTTCGTTGTCAGCAAAAACCTTATTGGTCGTTATATCATTTGATAGTTTTCTCATAAGATTTAGAAACAATCCAACTGGGCATACATCACGATCTACTGTAGAAGATATTAACAATTTGCTATCACAGCCAATTTGTCCCCTTTTTGATTAATTTTTATTAAATATTGGATTGCATTGAATTCAATGTGTGTAGTTTCTAGAATTGTCAGTTTTTTACTTGAAGTTATAAATAAGTTATAAAATAGCTGTTACAACGCCATCCTAATACTTTAGCGACAATCTTAAAAAACTTTTTTGAAGACCTTCAACGGTATTTTCGTCTCAGACCTTTTTTACTTTTTGACATTCTTCTACTGTAGCAGCATTTGCACTAATCTTTCTTTTTCTTCTATTTACTACAGTTGCGTTCTTTAATATTCGCGAGCTACCCCTGCTTCTTTAAATTCCATTTCAGTAAATGGTTTAAACTTGATCTTATTATATTTACTGGAAGATTTTTCTTCTATAATCTTTGTGGCGGAGTTTCATAATGTTTTGACAACGCACTCTTTACATTTTTAGCCATCTTTTTTTCTCATGTTGCAGGCATAATTTCTGGAATCATAGTTTCTTGCGTTAGTTTCGTCAGCGTCTCAGAGTCGCAACAGCGAGTTTGGATCTGACAAAGGCTTTGGTGCTGCCATAAGAACGCCATTACGTCGATTCTGGGCCTGTGAATGGTCGTTCGCTGACATCTCTTGCTAGCTTGTGCCCCATTTCGTTGCCTCTGATTCCAGAGTGGCTTGGCACCAATTTCAGCGTGATGCTGTGATGTTCTGCCATTTTCGCGAGCTTCCTATGGCAGTCCAGTACCACCTTAGAATCAAACCTGACAGTCTGTAGTGCGCTTAGGGCAGCCTGGCTGTCAGACAAAATTTCTACAGCTCAATTAACCTGCAGGCAGTTTAGAATGCCCTCTGCAAAGATCTGAGACGCAACTCCCTAACTTTTGCCGTCCCTCTGCTGGAGATGTGTACATTGAAACTGAAGACGAGCAAGATCTTATCCGCCCGTTCACATTGTTTTGATACAAACACAATATCATTGTCAAAAATACAAGTACCATCTAAATGAACTTATTTAAAAACAAAAAGCTTATTCTTAACGTTTTGTTTCAACAACATACATTTTGTTAACATAACGTTATTGTTCCATACGGTACTGTTCCATAATGTGTTTCTGGATCAATCTCGAAGTAAAGATATGCCTCCGGTGAAAGTGTTGTTATCTTTTAAAGTCTTATATAAATAGTTTCCAAAAAAAAATAAAACCTATTTTCTCTGGCAATTAATTTAACCGTACTACTTTGCTCGGATTTATAGCTTCGATGAAATAGCTCTATTATTCGGATCAATGTGTTTTGGTGCAAAAAAAAAGAAAAAGAATCAGACAAAGTAGTAGTATTTGTGTATTTATTGTAAAAGTAGAATATCATTATTTTTTCAAAATAGAAGTTATTGACAATTGTAAAACATTATGTAAAGTATTTTACTGTTTTAGAATCTGAACAAAAGTATATACAGCGTTAGTAAAAAGTCCCGGAACGGTCGAATAACTTTATTTGAAAGTTATGATTTCTGAAATTTGGTATGGGTTGATTTTTATAATATGATATTTACAGCCGAGAAAAACAATTAAATATTTAAAGCATTAAGGCAGATTAAAATTGGAGTTTAAATTAATGTAGAATGAAGGATATGTGGAAAGGACAAAACTTCAAGTCCAACACTAACACATAAACACGTACAAAACGTGGATATATAAACAGATAAATATCTTTTATACAATAGTAATCGATTCAAACAATATTGTAATTCTAACAATTATTGTGTCTTCAAACATTGTTTCTATCCATTTACTATACAGCGTTAGTAAAAAGTCCCGGAACGGTCGAATAACTTTGTTATTTGAAAATTTTGATTTCTGAAATTTGGTATGGGGGTATAGTTAATATAAATGCATTTTATGCAATACAGTTTATATTTTTTTCACTTCCGGTTTAATCGGCAATACGTCCAACTTTTTTTTTTTAACGGAACGCCCAGAATTTTTTAATACTTTTGAATGCAAAATAAAAAACTACGTTCAGGAAGTATTAAGATGTTTATTTTTATTCACAAGAAAACAGTTAAAAAATTAAAAAAGTGTCCTAATACAGAAAAAACAAGGTACCTTTGAAAAAAGTTGTTGTTTAGTGTTTGCATTCTTTTTGCCATCACATTTGATAATTTTAAAAGCGTTTTAACTTTTGCATCGCTATAAATTTACTTATTTTAGATATTGACACATTTGAAAATGGCAGTAAAACTTACTGAATCAGAACGAATTGAGATATTAGTAGTAGTAGTATGAGTTTTGTAAACATGACAATTATTACACAAATTATTTGATTTGTTGTCAATAGTCGAACGATAACATTTATCA
This sequence comes from Holotrichia oblita, assembly GCA_023690525.1. Classification (NCBI taxonomy): domain Eukaryota; kingdom Metazoa; phylum Arthropoda; class Insecta; order Coleoptera; family Scarabaeidae; genus Holotrichia; species Holotrichia oblita. The sequence goes on along the minus strand of CM043023.1, from coordinate 12,465,196 downwards.
CAGGTTTTACAGTAGTTGTTTGTGATACATTCTCTTATCTATTCTTATATGAGAATCTTATGAGTTCTTGGTGTTCATCAGTCCAAAAACATTATAAATTGAAATGTCGAGAATACTATAACATAATATCATGGGCTAACAATTTCTTTTACGTTTGAAAGTGTATGTCCTTAAAAGAAGATATAAAATATTTAAAACTCCTTTTGTAACCTTACAGTTTACATAAGGTGGAGATCAACACTAGTAGTCTCGTTTGTACACAATAAATAGAAAACCATACAGTGCTTCAGAAAAGATTGGAAATGGTTGAATATTCGTTCACTGCGCCTTCCAAAAGATCAAAAAAATCGGTTCACATTGTTGTTATTAAAACTAGTGGCCTCTTCTATTCAGGCTATCTCCAACTGTCTGCGATTAAGCTGACGTCTTTTCATAAACTGATATTAAACTGATCATTTATCAGACATTCTTTTTTGTTTATTAATATTGTGAGGAATTATATTTCTTTCTGCTAGTTAGTAACGCAAATAATACACTTTTGGTAATCCTCTGAGTTGGACTTATATACGACGTCCAATAGATTTATTGTGAACTTATAATTAATTTAGGCTTTAATTAGAGGTGATGAGATCCACTAGTATCTTGTTATCTTGTTATCTGTTATCAGAGAGTGGATAGTGTAGAAATGTTTTCTTTGTGTTTATAGGGTGATTCCGGAAGTCCAGTAGTGGCAAACGGTAAGCTGATTGGCATTGCAAGGAATTGTGATATAGTGGAGCCCAACATATTTGATTTCGATGCTACGAGTATATTAGATTATCTTCCTTGGATAAAATCAACTTTAGACTCTATATAGCAGACAATGTCCGACTGTTGGAAATCATATTGATTCATTCGCCATTTATTGTATTTGGATAAGTAAATTATTTCAGTAGATAATAAGTAAAGATTGATATACTCATAAATATGTAATTTTTAGTATTAATGAGATTTTAACATCGACTGTGTTGAATTTAACAAATTGAAATTGAAATTTTCACCTAATATTGTTAATACTTTTAGTTAATTTATGTACCTACAATAATAAATCGAATGTTCACCTTTTTGCGAGAATGATGTAAAAAAGGTGTAACTAACATAAAGCAGTTACAACAACCAGCAACTGTATTTTAAATATTGTCTTTATTTTGTTAAAGATAATTGTACAGATATGTACTTAATTTTATGGCAGTTACTGTTATAAAAAAATTAGTCAAATTTATTTTTATGTAAATAAATAGAAAGTTTGAATAGAAATAATAGTACTGTATAAAGAATACTCTCATGTAAATAAACGAATTTATTAATCTTATTAAAAGAGTCTTATTACTATTACCAGGGGCCCGATTCTCGAATCTCGAATGAAATTTGTCGCGTACGACAAATGTCGCGCGAATTTGTCGAATGACGTTGAGATGATCTATTCTCGAATACTCATCGGCACTAAGACGATCGCTCGAAATAATTGTCGATTGGTAAGTAGCGGCAACAGCGCTTTAATGGATATAAATGTGCATCTACTACAAAGAATTCAAATAAATTTTACCTCAAAGTAGCCTTTGGAAATTATAATTATGTCTTAGCTTGTTACTTAAATTTTAATAGGAATTTTGTTGGTTATGAGATGAGAATATCTGAATGAAATGACAAATGTCAAAATAATAAAACGAATATTTTTAACTGAATGTTTATTTTCAACAAACAGGTAAAATTTTATAAAAATTGTTCAAAGTTTCCACCACCTTGTTCGAAACATTTCTCACATCTTCTCCTAATGGAGGAAAAAACGTTTTGTAGTATCGCATTGTCAATTCCATTAATTCTTTCAGCAATTCTGATTTGAAGGTCTGCAAGATCAGATATCTGTACTCGATAAATTGAGTTCTTTAAGAATGGCCATAAAGAGAAATCACATGGGGTAATGTCACAAGATCTTGGTGGAAATTCATGTTCTGTGTTTAAACTTATCAACCGATTTTGAAAAAATTGCCGCAGCATATTAATTGTTTCACCTGCCGTGTGTGCTCTAGCTCCGTCTTGTTGAAAGTAACTCTGTGTTATTTCTTCATCGTCAAGCTGTTCGATAAATGGCATAATAATTTCTTGTCGATACCTTTCTTTCTCCTGTTAAGGTTCCGTTAAAAAAAAATAGGGCCAATAATTCTCCTTCGACTAATCGCATACCATACACCACTTTTCTGCGGATGAAGTGTGGTTTCAACAAAAAAATTATGTGGTTTCTCATTAGTCCACATCCTCATATTTTGTGGTATAAAATGTTTCCAAATATAGCCTCTACTAACATGATCATGTTAAAAACACAAATTATTGTACAGTACTTGAAAAAGAATGTTATTTTGCATGATAAAAAATATTCATGTTGGTTGAACTTTGATAATTACGAAAAATATCTGACATTCACTTAACGTGCTCATATTATCCGACATTACCCTATATTACAGCAATATTTTCACTATTTTATAATATACTATATTTACGCCACCACGTGTAAACAAGTATTAGCACTATTGTCGCATAAGATTTTGTATGTCGAATGGTTGTTACCCACTCGCTGAAATCTCGACTAAAAATTGTAGCACACGACATTCAAGAATACGACTGCGCACATTCCATTCGACATTTGACTTGTGTCGCATGCGACATTCATCATTCGCGATTCGAGAATCGGGCTCCAGAGCTGTGCCAGTTACAGGCAAATTAATTTTTTACTAGATTCATATTTCGAATACTTGTAACTGTAACTAGTTACTTTGAAAGTAGAATGTCACTGTATTCTTTTTACAGTCATTTCCCCAAAATATTTGTGTAACTGTAACTGAAGTATAAGTAGTTGTTCTGTAAAATATGCGTAACTGTAACTGCATAAATTCGCCTAAGCCAGAAAGCCGTAGTCGTAGACGACACAATAAATTTCTAGTAAGAAGGTTGCACCGAGCAGAATTGTTGTTTATGGAATAAACACAATTGGAAATCTTAGTAGAATTAAAGTAATATGAGTGTAGTTGATGGTTCGTTTAATCTTCTTGATTGAGAAAACAAGACATGAACGTATTTACAGCTATCAGTATTTAGTACAGATCAAAAACAACAATATTCAAAATGGCTGCTTTCAATTTTGATCACATAATTAAGTTCGGAAGGGTCAGGGTCTTCTAGATGTTGAAAAACATCGCACCAAAACAGAAACAAATGGCGGCCATTTTTTTGAAAAATTTGACAAATCTTCTAGTCTACAGTGAAATCGCAGACAGAAAGTTTGTAATACTCTTTTTATTCGTTCAAAGAAAATGATGTTCTTATTAGAGATGCATATCGTATTTGGCAATAAATAGTTTGTTTGTTTAACTGTTAAAAGTAAATACCTTAGAATGGGGTGAATAGGATCAAAAAGTTGGAGTTTGTTTAAAGAAATCGCCAAAGCCAAAATAACCAATAAAACCCTTTGTATTTGAACTCGATGGACTCCGAATATCATAATAAGAAGAAAGTTGGTAATACATCGTCACTCGCAGTTTATTATAGTGTTGACAATCAGTATATAACGCGGACTGAAGAAGCTACTGTACAACGCACAGAAAAGAATAGGAACAAATTAGTAGTCAAATGTCCATCTCTTGTTAAAGATCAATTGCGAAGAACTTATGGGAGGAATCGGAAATCAAAAAAATGGTGGCATCGCCTGTTTTGGTTTTATTGTTTAAATAGCTTTTGTAAATGCCTACACAATCTACTGTCAGATACGAGAAAAAATTACCACACTCGAATTCACGTGGTCTGTTCCTCAAGGTTTGATTAATGTGAATGAAACCAGAGGTAAAAGAAAAAGTCTAAAACCAGTAATCAAACGTCGTAAATAGAACTACAGCCTGTCAGACAATGTCCGTTTAGGCAATAAAGGCAGTCACTGGGTTATGTACGATGGCAAAAGGGGTCGGTATGAGTATTGTAATGCCATTGGCATTCAATTCCGTCCTCAAATGTAGTAGCTGTGGCACATACTTATGCTGTAATGAAAAAAAATTGTTTTTACTTTATCATGAAATGAATTTGTAAGGAAAACATATCGTAATAAAATTTTTTTATCATCCAGTAATTGTAATTATTTTAATTTTGCGCCTTAAAAAATATTTGTGCAAAGTTGAAATGTTGACATGTAATCAAAATCCCAACGGTACTTATAATAATAATAATAATAATAATAAATGGCCTTTATTTAACCGTTCTTCTTAACCCTTACAAAACAGAAAATTAAAATAATAATAATAATAAATGTACTACAGAGTACACAGGTAGAAAAGAAAGCGGAAAAAATCAAGAGGCGAGGATTCAGACAAACAATTCAAAGAATTGTTCCCTGCTCTACCACCTAAACCTCTACAAAAGTATGAACTAAAATAGGAAACAAAAAATGCCCAATATTAGAAACCTAGATCTAAATTCTGCATGAAACAAGACAGAAAAAAGAGAAAAGAAAATAATAGTAATAATAAATAAATAGCAAACTATGGCGCTATTGCTTCGCAAACAAAAACTCCCTGGCAGCACGTCTGAACACAGAAGGTGAGGCAACCTTCAAGGATGATGGTAACGGATTAAAGAGCTTATAAATGGAAAAACTGAAACTTCTCTCAAATAAAGCAGAGCTATGTGCTGGAGGCCTGATGACGTTCCAGCGCCTAATATTTATATGTTTTATTATGGACATCCGTTCTAAATTCTATGGTATAAGTATGGTTATGAGTTTAAAATTTTGAAAATTTTAGTTGTTCAGGTAAAAAATTTAAAAAAAAATTACACAGGCCTTAGTTAAACACCCAGAAATGGCTGGAAATACGAAAATTTGAGAAATAATTAATTTTACTAGGTTTGGACAATAAAGGGTTAAGATAGGCACAGCTCTGGCTATTACTTACGAAACTAACAATTTTTTTTAAGCAAATGTGGTTACTTTAAATTAGGTATCGAAAAGTTATAATTGACGAAATCGGCTTGGCGTTTCTTTTATGTGTTAGAAGTAAATAAGAAATGTAATTTTTAATGATATAGTTTTGATAGGTAGTATTTATAGGTGTATCAACAAGAATTCTACATTAGTTTAGTTAAATTGTCAGTTATTTTTATCTAATGTACGAGTAAATGTTTGAAATTTTGAACAGTGGTACTACTGGTAGTTGCAATACAATCTCTTTTTTCCAGATTTTTAACATCAAGTAATTTATCGCTGTGGTATTTGTTATATAAAGAATTTTAGCCAGAATTTTTCTAGCTAAAGCTATTTGAATTATCTTGATAAAAACCATTGTCGTATTAACCTTTAAACATGCCTCTCATTCATAGCAAGGAATACATATTTTCAATAATGTTTGCGTGAAAAAATGCTTATATATGACGTATAGCAACCTTAGTTTATTTTCGATCTACTTAGTTGATAAGTGACAAAATTTCGAAATGTTGTCAGTATTCTTTCTTATGTTATTAACAGTTGGAGCTCACCGTAAGTACATATAGTTTCCCTTTCTATTTTATTAACACAAAAGCTATTGAGAATTGGTTATAGTGTCTCTATAAAATTGAATGTTTCTTAATGAAGTCTGTAATTATTAAATTAAATTTGTATTATGTTAACTGTGTTGGTTAATTCTACAGTGAAATTTCTGAAGAGAAGTAAAACCTAACCAGGAGACAATGCTCACGGATATTTTGGTTAGCCCCTTCTACCGCAACCCAAATTAATTTATGAGTTATTAGAAGGGGAAGTAAACCACATTTTATGTGGAAATAAACGCTTTCGATAGGTAAAAAGTAGATTTCAAATGTAATTAGTAAAACTTTCACAAAAAATTGTGTTGTGTAAAAAACGTATTTTAAGGCTCATGTTACAGCCCAGTTTATGGTCATTTCTAAGAAGTTCATTAACAATTGCTATGTAATTGTCAGATTTTAAACGCATTAAAAACACTGAAACGTGGTGCTTGCTCATTTAAAGTCTCTTGAAATTGTGCATCTTACTGTGGACGTTTAATTTGAGATTCCACAAAAATTCCTTCTTTAAATTTTACATTTGAAGTATAGGGAAATTTTAGTTGAAGGTATTGGAATCCACGCCCATCCTTATCCATTCCTTTGATGAAAGTCTTCATTAAAATTAATTTGATGTGCAGTGGCGGTAGAAATATTTGATCAGGTTCCACTAGTACCTTATGAAGTATATTCATTTGTCCAGGAATATACTGAGCCCTGACTGGCCAATCTTTAACAACGTAGTGGAAGTTCTCGATCGACTGTCCCACTCACAAAGGAAACAGCAGCGCTTTGTGTACCCCAGTTGTAAACCGAGTAGAATTGCTACAAGTATGAGGTCAGTGCTGATATGATATTGCACACTTTGTAATTAAGAGAACTTATTTTCATAAGTTTCCTTCATATCGACTACGTAGCCAATAGGGCTGGATGTATAAACGTTTCCTACGTAAAGAAGGACAGCTTTCACACTCAATTTCGAAGCATCGATAAAAAACATAAACACAACCCAGAAGAGTGGTGGTTGTGTTGATGGCCTAATATCAGCATGAAATTATCGACATTATTGAATGAATGATCTTCTTCGGTTGAAAAATACTGGGACGGTTTTTCTCTGGCGATTATGATACACAGACATATGTTACCTGGAGTTAACAGCGTTCGGTCTAGCTTGAAGTCTAGATCCTAGTATTTCTGCTTGAGTTTTTGACAAGTTCAGACCTCCAATAAGGTAATTTAATTCTGATTGATTTACTAACAATAAGTGAGGTCTGTCCTCTAGGGATGGTATATTCATCATCGCTGGTCGATAATAACTCCGAAATGTCTTCCACTGCATCTGTAATGGCATATACTTAATTCGAGACACCTGACAAGGCTTCTGAATGAGGTACTGGACGAGTAATAGAAGACACACTAGCGTAGCTAATCTTGTTCTTATTTTTGTTGGAGAACCCGAAAGTTTTCGTGCAGCAATCACATAGTAGCAATCAGATAAATGGTCTAGCAATCAGACAAATGGTCCGTTTGTTTACGCCAAATTATAGGTGTTGCAAATAGGATAGCGCTGTTCTTAGTGTTTGACTAGCCACTCAGAGTAACAGCACACTGTGCGCAGCAAATGCAAGGAACTCATTCTTTATCCTGATATTTAATTTTGAGACCAAAATAGTGAAAATAGAAATTTTTTATTGAAGGCGTAATATTGCAGTTATGTTGTTGGGTAATGAATTCTCCACTATGAGATGGATGAGACCAGCATTTTTTTCGATATGATTTCAATACAATCGCGATCCTAACTGGGTGTAAATTCGTACCAACGCAATCCACTGGTCCTGATAAAGAAGACTCTACCATGGTATTGGCTGCAGAAGCAGATGGAACCACACTGAAACCTTATGTAGTTAAAAAAAATCAATACGACAAGTAAAAAGGCAAAAAACGGACGGTATTATTATAAGAAGTTGCAAAAATCAACTGGCTCAAATCCGCCTTTCAAAAATTTTCATTTAAAAGACCTCTCTTAGCACGGAACAGTTATAAATGTTGCGGTTATTCCTGGTGGATGTACCAGATATATTCAAGCATTAGATGTTTTTTGGAACAATTTTTTTAAACAGAAGATAATGGAGTTCTATGACAATTGAATGTTGGGATCCAAACGAAAAAAATATACAAGTGGAGAGTACCTGAAAGGATTTTGAATGCACAGAAGCAACTGCCTGCAATTATAATTAAATCATTTAAAGGATTAAAGTATACGTCCGAAAGGAACTGAAGATGGTTTGATTTATTGTATTAAACTAGGAGAAGTGTGTCAAACAGCAGTAGAAATCATACATATGGCAAAATTGCAGATCTGAATTGAAGATCTTAACACAAAGTGTTTCTTGGCGTAAACGTAATATAATAATAATAATAATAATAATAATAATAATAATGGACTTTATTACACTTACTTTATTACTTATTATATTGTATTTTTCTACAACCGCCAATTAATATAGGCAATATTATGCTTTAAAAATATAGCATCTATGTCAGGAATCAAATTATGAAACTTTCTGGGCTAAGCGACAGAACCACTGCGCTAAGGAAGCCTACTATTTCGAACTAGGTTTGTTTAAATATAGACTCAAAGGTAGGCTGGTTTTATTCGTTAGAAAATTAAATCCTATACTTTATAACTACTATGACAACATAGGATTTCAACCATGCAGGTGTGTTAAAAATAAACATAGTAAAACATTCAATTTTTAATGATTAAAAGCTTGATTAAAAGCCAACACTAAAACCACTTATAATTCAATCTATTATTTCATGATATAAAGTTTTTTTAAAACTTCACATTTACTTCTATGATTCCAGTACACAAAGTTGACAATCGATTACACAATAAAAGGATTATAAACGGCACTGTTATAAGCTCTTATCAGTGTCCTTATTATGCCATGTTATACTACGGTGGAGTTCATAGTGGAGGGGTTATAATAAGGGACAACGTGATATTAACAGCTGCTAGTGTAGTTGATGGATACAATGATACGGATATAGAAATTTTTGTTGGAATAGATTCTGTAGGTGATACTCTAGTTAGATTCGTATACGACAACACCAAGACAATTAAGCATCCTCAATACAAACATGGTAGTGCTGAGTATGACGTCGCTTTGATGTTTTTGCAAGATCCATTGGGAATGGGCGGAAACGTGCAACAAATCGATTTAGCCTCAACAAGAGCCAGTGTTGGCAGCGTAGTTGGAATGTGCGGATTTGGTTATCCAAACTGTAGTAGAACCAATAACCCTAGTGATAGGTGTAAAGGAAGGGCTTCGTACTATTTGCGTTGGGGAGGTTTTCAAGTGAGAAGTTATTCGGGAAATACGATGTATGCTAGTGGATATGGAGTTAGCAGTTGCTTTGTGAGTTTCTCTTTTTGTTTATATTTTTTTTTATTAAAACGTAGCAGAAATTTTATTCTCAAAAGATGTTACCTTAATTAAAAAAATATTCTATTATTCGGGTGTAATTTAGTCCAAAGCGGAGTGCTTAAATTCCCTCCGCATATAACAATTATATACCGGTATGGTAATTATGATTCTAGACACAATAGTTGCTTACTTTTTGCAAGTAAAGTGTTTTGGAAATTCATTCATTTTAGTCTGAATAACATAATATCTAACTAAATTAATAATAGTACGAAATATATTATTATCTCCTTGGTAGATACAGTTAACTTCAGTTGTTTATGCAGTTAAGAATAAAACATTTATCTCTTAGATGGAAAATGTGTGAATACAATTTCACGTTGTTTTAATTTTATTTTCACTACATTTGTTTCAGGGCGATTTTGGTGGACCAGTAGTACAAAACAATGAATTACAAGGAATAGCTAGTTTAATACAATACAAAAATTGCACTGGATTAAATTTGATAGTATCGATACCTTCAGTTCGTTCCTGGATAGACGCCACTATAAGAGAGCAATCCACTACTAGACCGTAAATTAATTGAGTATGAATGTATCACTTTAATAAATATAAATTGTTGCTTTATAAATTTTAAAAAAATGTAAAAGAACTTGGACTACTTCAGTGTCGTTATTGTAAGTGAGAAATTACCACTTGTGGCCAATATTGTAGTAATTGTAGCAAGGTTATTTTATCTTATTGTACAAATAATGATAATAATACTGATATATTTAACAGAGTCCTGATTACCCTCAAGAATGAAGAGCTATTGTACAATGTATTAAATAGTTGTATAAATGTGGTACTTACAGAGATAAAGATCAAATTGACTGGAATGCGCTTTTATCACAAATGTTCAACAAATTTTTCTGCATAGTTATGTAAATTATTTTGAGGGAAAAGCCTCGTTAAAATAAATTTGGTGATATACATATTTCCACGTAAAAATTCCTATTCTTGTGCAATAATTTTGGTTTATCCGATGTAGTAAGCATACTACGAAATATAAAGATGCTATTAGTGTCTTTTATAATATTTTCTCTAATAAAAGGAAACTGTAAGTATATTTATAGCTCAATCATGTTTTAATTCCATTATTTAATACGTAGATAGATTTAAGATTTATGTGTTGCTGTTTTTTAATTAGTCGTACATAGATCGCCAGGGGTTCACTGGTCAACTTTGAAATTATGAAAAAGAAACCTTTAAACGTGATAATTTTTACAGGTTTTGCAAGATAACACCGGGCAACAGCCAAAATGTATCTAAAATAAAATCAACGAAATCTTACTATTATGTTCTGTCTCACAATTTGTATTTATTAGAATATGAACTCCACATGTTTCGGCTAGATGTCATCATCGGGAGAGAATCTAAAAAATACAATATTTATTTGATTTCTGATTATTTAAATTAGTTCCTAATACTTTTTTTTATTAATATACTATTACAGTGTAGAAAAAACTTTCAGTCAATTAGTGAAAATTAGAAAAACTAATTGTTAATGTAAAATAATGTAAATCATAAATTATGAAAATGCACATTAACATTTAAATGATAAAGTAGAGACAGGACGAGATCAGATATATTCGATAAAATTTTTTTGCAGGTACATATGTTTTTTGTTTATATGTAAGTACAATTCACTCTGAGGTGAAAAAATACGTATTAGTAGGAAAATAAAGTGTACACAAGTACACATGTGTATATTAGGAAATATGAATTTATTTCATATTATAGTCCAAGAGCCCGTGAACGCCAGACTTACGTCATAGTATAAAAGCTGAATTTTTTTCTGTGTGAAGACACTATAGTAGGTAACAACGTTTGGCTACTATGAACTTTGAGTCGTAGGCCCTTCGACAGATACCAGGTAGCAAAAGTGTGAAAGATCGCCACTTAATTACGTCATAGTATAAAAGCTGAAACTTTGATATGTTGTAGGGATAATTATAACACACCACGATCCTCATTGCCAGACACTTTGCGTGGGTCCTTCCCTCCGCCAGACACCCTTGAAGTTCATTATGACGTAATTGTACTTACGTCATAGTATAAAAGCTGAAATTGAAATATGTTACTTGAGCAACTATTTGAAGATGTTGCCCAAGCAGCCAGACACTTTCCATCGTCCTAAAGCCGTGCCAGACACAGTTAAAAAACACTCAAAATTTCTTTGTATTTGATTTTCTAAGAAGAAAGGTAGGTCGTAAAGACAAGTTTTATGAAAAAAATTGTAGAGAACAATTATATCTATAATTTATATCGTAGAAACCTTGAGCTGCGACCAAAATTGCACGAACTAGAGGGCGCTGGAATGTCTAAAAATCACTTTTTTCGTTTTTTTCGCGTTAAAACATGATTTTTGAGGTATAATTTGAATAGGAAAGTTGTAGAGCTAAAGAATATCTACAAAATCGTTTATATACTTTTTTTCTCATACGATGAACCATTACAGAGATACAGCGGTTTTACTTATTTCTTCATTCTTTTCATGTACCATCGAGCAATCTCTTGACGATTTTTCGTAAATTTATGTAGTTTTCTATGCTCTGAACAAATTGGGAGATATTAAAAGAGTTGTAGAGCATAAAATTATGTACAAATTTCACTTAAAATAATTTTCATAATTTTCATAATTTTCATAATTTTCATAATTTTCATAATTTTCATAATTTTCATAATTTTCATAATTTTCATAATTTTCATAATTTTTATAATTTTTATTATTTTCTTGCTTTTTCAGTTTTTCGACCCGAGCAATTTTTTCAACTAAAGCTACGAATATTTTATGTTTTATGTTTAGGCAGTTTCCAAGATAAGCCGGTTTCGTCGGCGTTGTATATTTGATCACGTGAAATGCCAAATTCATCAATTTTTTGCTTGACTACTAGCAAACGTTGTAATTTCTTCAAAGGTCTCGTGCAGTTGTTTCGCCTTGTATCAGAAATCGGTAAGTTTTTACTTCGTTGTTTCAGAAACCATCTATACAAAGCAGTTTCCATTTTGGGATTTTCTGCTCGTTTCATTCTTCTACGTTTACTAATTCCGATATATGTATTTGACAGAGCTTTTAGAATTTTTTGTTAATTTTTTCTAATGCCGCATAGAGTGGATTTGGCAACTCCATATCCACGTGAAAGCGAACTTGCACTTCTACCATCATTAAGTTGTTTTATTATTTCATCTTTCGCACTTAATTTTCTTAGTACACTTTACTAACTACACAATAACTCAATAAAATACACGAGTAAAATGCAGGCGTTCAATCACAAACACGTTGTACCATCATAATTAGGGGGTTCCTCCGATCGAGTCATCTAAGTGCGCGCACTCGCTACTAAATATAGAAGTACACACATCTAGAATATGTAACTGGTTCATCTTATTGAGTTGGCTATTGTTTGCTTTATAGAATACTGTGTATAAAAATTTATTTGTTCACCTTACCGAACTGTTTATCTTATGGGGTGTTCACCTTATCGCGACTCTACTGTATATATGAATAAATACTATTTTATTATTATATTTATTTATTATATTCTTTATTATTCAGTCGATACTCACGAAAAACCACCGATGGTACATAAAAAGAATGAAAAAATAAGTAAAAACGCTGTATCTCTGTAATGGTGCATCGTATGGAAAAAAGGTATATAAACGATTTTGTAGATATTCTTTAGCTCTACAACTTTCCTATTCAAATTATACCTCAAAAATCACGTTTTAACGCGAAAAAAACGAAAAAAGTGATTTTTAGACATTCCAGCGCCCTCTAGTTCGTGCAATTTTGGTCGCAGCTCAAGGTTTCTACGATATAAATTATAGATATAATTGTTCTCTGCAATTTTTGTCCATAAAATTTGTCTTTACGACCTACCTTTCTAGCTAGAAAATCAAATACAAAGAAATGTTGAGTCTTTTTTTAACTGTGTCTGGCACGGCTTTAGGACCATGGAAAGTGTCTGGCTGCTTGGAGAACATCTTCAAATAGTTGCTGAAGTAACATATTTCAATTTCAGCTTTTATACTATGACGTAAGTACAATTACGTCATAATGAACTTCAAGGGTGTCTGGCGGAGGGAAGGGCCCACGCAAAGTGTCTGGCAATGGGGATCGTGGTGTGTTATAATTATCCCTACAACATATCAAATTTTCAGCTTTTATACTATGACGTAATTAAGTAGCGATTTTTCACACTTTTGCTACCTGGTACCTGTCGAAGGGCCTACGACTCGAAGTTCATAGTAGCCAAACGTTGTTACCTACTATAGTGTCTTCACACAGAAAAAAAATCAGCTTTTATACTATGACGTAAGTCTGGCGCTCATGGGCTCTTGGACTATTATGTAAGTGTTCAAATAAATGTGTGGTATAACTTTCTTGTTGCTCGTTTATTAAATTGTTGTTTCGAGCATCTAATTCTAAACCTTTCTTACGGCAGTATAACAGCTTTACGTTTTCAAAATCTTTACCTTTGGAATCGATGGCGAGGAGATGTTGAAAAATGTCGAATAAAGTTGTTTTTTGGGTTCTTTTAGTTACTAGTTTTCTACCCGTTTGTTTAACAGCAACTTAGAAATGCTATTGTTAGATTGAAAAGCTATGGTTATATCATATTTTTGAAGAAAATTCTGAAGTTTCATATTGAAAGAGTAAACGTAAATGTTGTGTATATTTTGTTAGTACATACTTTAGTATAAAGTGGATCTAGTTTAAAACATTTTTTATGTAGTATATTATTAACTGTGTTAATGAGAAAATTATTGTTTTTGGCTATGTTGTTAATTTTGTTTAACTCTTTTATATACTCTTCTTTAGACAAAGGTATCTTGATAAGTCTTTTAGTGTAATAATTGAAGGATGCATATTTATGTGAGATGTGATGGTGTGTATCATAGGGAATTATATTGTCGGTAGTGATGGGCTTTTTATATGTATATACTATCGTAGCCATATGTATTAGACACCCTTGCAAAAATTCGATTTACTAACACGTTGGTTCGTTGAAAATAAAGTGCGTGTGTTAGACTAGCCGGCACAATCCCAGGACCTGTTACCTATTGAACATTTGTGGAGGATATGGAAGAAAAAAGTGTCTAGATATAAATGTCCTTCCAAAGAAATTTTTAAAGACAAAGTTTTGGAAGAATGACAGAAGCTTCCTCCACAACTGTGTCATTATTTACATTATCAATAAATTTTCATTAAAAATCTTTTGTGTGCATGTAGTTTTAATTTATTTCCAATATGTACTTCCTCACCAACCCTGTAACACGCGGGGTGTCTAATATATACGATACACGATAGTACTTTTTTCGAAATTGTTATGTTTCCTGTTAATATTTAAGTCTAAGAAATTTAAGCTTTTGTTGTGTTCCAATTCTGTGGTAAATTGCAAATTCTCATGTAAGCATATTGTTTAGATATGTATGTAAATCCGCAATATCAGAAATATTAGAATTCCATAGACATAATACATCGTCGCTATATCGTATTCATATATTTATCTTTTTGTAATATGGGTTAACTGGATTTATTAGAATGAAATTTTGTTCAATGTAGTCCAAATAGATATTGGCTAAAAGGCCTGATAATGACATCCCCATGGGTAAGCCACACAATTTATAATCAAATTGGAAGTAGTTTTGAGTAGTGATTAATATTAGAATTTTATATACAGGATGTCCCAGCTGACGCGGTTTCTTTGATAATTTGTTTATTTTACAGTATAGAGAAAAAAGTTTCAAATAAAAGTTGTCCTTATTTAAGCGACGCATAGCCAGAAAATATTTTCAAATATACAGGGTATCCCAATTATAGAAAACGTGTATGTAACCTTATTATTTTAAATGGATCACCCTATATATTATATTTTTTAAGATTCTACATGATTTTCTTGGATATCCGAAATAGTACTTTCCCTTAGTTGATTATTTTTAATTCTTGCAAGATTGGGTGTTATTTCATTTCGTATGCAGCCTCTAATAAATTCAATGTGATATCTTGCTTTTTGTCGTTTGAAATTAAATTTTCTAAATTCGATGGTCGTAGACGAACTCGCAGCAGTTTGATTCATAATGATCCAATGTGAGTGAATTAGTATAATTAGAAAGATATGTTCTGTCTCACAACATATCGTTCTAATTATACTAATTCACTCACATTGGTTCATTATGAATCTTTTAATATTAGTTCAAGTTTTAGAAAGACGTGATATCATGTGTCCCTTTATATTAACACTGTAACCACACCTCTGTCATATACTGTATAGAAACCAATAACGACACAATCACTTCTGTTATGTTTGTGATGAGATTCCTCTTGCGACTCAAAAGCGGTATATTACTCCAATGATGAAATAGGCATATCGGCTTTATTTCGGTTCCAAAATAGGGGACCAAGACAAACAAACACATATCTGCGGTAATACGAGTACATGCGGTTCAAGTCCGAGAAACTGGTTAAATCATAAAAAACGATCTATGCGGTTTGCTATCCCAATGATCTGCTGAGATCCTACAAATCATATTAATAATTGCTATTAGTGCATGTTACCTTGTGTTGGGCAAGGCATACGTATATCTAAGAAAAAAGTTATCAACTATACAAAAAAATGAGGCCCCATTATCCTATTCCATAACTTCCAGGAACATTTACTTACGAATCAGATAATAGCAATACAGTGAAGTGTCAACAAAAAAGATCAAGAGATCTTGATTTCACATCCATTAACATCATTTAATCAGAAGTAAACGATCTCGTGAGAGATCCAGATCTTCAAAAAAGTAAGACATAGTTATTAGGATCAAGGCTACAGCAGTTGAGCCTCATCGATGTTTCGATATGTGTTTTTCGTAAACGCTAAAAAGTCCTAGCACCATTTTTTGACAATCCAGAGGAATGAAGATGATAAACAATTCAATATTGAGTTTAAAGGCAGTAGGTACTATTGCATATTGGAAATATTCTGCCGTCTATTCCTGTTGGATATGCCGTTAGCATGAAAGAATTATCGACAATATGAGGTACTAATTGACAAACATAAAATATGATGAGCATCAACAAGCAAAATAAAAAAGCTGACAATTATGTTAGTGTTATTGAAAATATGCTGTTTTTATATCAAGAAATTCGGTTGCAATATGTCTCTAATAATCCATTCCCTTCACTCGCATCTGAACTTGTTTCCTGGGAATTGCGAAGCTGTAAGTGATGAGCATGGCGAACGGTTCCATCAGAATATATGGAGAAAAGGTAAAAGGAAAACTGGAATGCTTCTACGGTTGCCGACTACTGTTCAGCTTTTGTTAAAGAAACAATTCACAAAAGAATAGCAAGAAGGTGGCTCATTTAGAGACCCTCAAAGTGTAAAAGTATATATTTTTTGTTAAAAAAAAATGTGTTCTTGAAAACTGCAACTAATGTATAAGTGTGGTGAATAATATCGCAATTTTTTTTATACATATATTCTTATTGTAAATATATTCACTGACATTAGTAGTGTTACAACCAGAAGGAATCATTAGTTTAACTTGAATTTTTGGCAACGTGATAGTTTTACATCAGAAATGAAACGATAACATTTGCAAGAAATTTTATTAACATCTAACACGGTGTTTGGCAACCCCGTAGTTGAGTACACTCATGTACATGTCTAGGCATTGACAAAATGAGATGGTCGATATATGCTTGTGGCACCGCGTTTCAAGCAACTTGAACTTCGTTGATTAACTGCGCCAAAGTTTGTGGAGGATAGTGCAAAATGAACAGTCTCCTCCCCATGATATCCCACACATGTTCGATGGGGTTTAAATCCGGGGAACGGGGTGGCCACGGCAAAACATTAACGTCTGCTTCTTGGAGAGAGTCCATAGTTCGACGAGTAATATGAAGACGTGCATTGTCTTGATGAAAACGGACGTGTGAACGCCCATCTAGATAAGGTAGTAAAGTGGTTTGTAGGACGTCATCAACATAACCTGCAGCTGCCATATTGCCTCAAATAAACAGAAGTGGTACCATAAGCAATAGCCCCCAAACCATTATTCCTATGTACATGCCTCTCAACAGAAAACTCTATATCGTTTCGCTATCCACGCCGGCCGGCGTCGTACCTTTCTAGGGCCATCGACATACCTAGACAGAATCGCGATTCGTCGCTGAAGACGACATTATGCTATTCTGCTTCCCAATGCTGCCGTTCTGTGCACCAGTTCAAGCGTTGGCAACAGTGGTCCGCAGTCAAAGGAAGCACTAATCGTGGACGGTATGAAGAAAGTCCAAAGGCTCGGATGCGGCGATATAGTGTACGCATAGTAACAGGTCTACCTTCTTCTCCAAACCATTGGTCAACGATTTGACGCGTTGTAACAAAACGGTCTCGTAGAGCTAGTTGTCTGAAGCGTCTATGTTAACGCTCTGTGGTACGTCTCGGTTGACCAGTTGGTCCTCTTCGTGTTCCTCTACCTTCTTCTGTCCACACACGACACACGCATTATCGTCATTGCAGTACAATTAACACGACGGCCAATTTCACGATAGAACAAACCAACATCTGGATAAGTAACAATTCAATCCCTGTAAAAGTCACTAACACGGTGATAATTTTGACGTCTCCGAACTCTAGGCATTTTGTTACGTTTTAACACTTGTAGACGGACACGCAATAACTAAACTTTCCTATATTAGTCAGGTCTCATGAACATGAATCTCTTCACAAAAAAATAAGAGAATTTTTTTTTCGCAAAAAAGTATCGATGATAAAAAGTTGACATGCTATAAATGTAATCATTTTGATTCCAAAAAAATCAAGTTGAACAAATTACTCCTTCTGGGTGTAACACTGCTAATGTCAGTGAGTATATAACTAATTTAATTTATAACGCATATATTACAAGCTAGATAGATTTAAATGCGCATTTATCTAAACCTAACAATATTTATTTATATGATTTTAGCTCACGAACACCATAAACGCTCATATATGAAAAGGATGATAAACGGTACTGCTATAGATGCTAGTAACTGCCCTTATTATGCCATGTTATACTATGGTGGAGTTCACGCTGGGGGTGTTATACTGAGAGATGATGTATTATTAACAGCGGCCAGTGTGGTGGATGGGAATTATACCGTAATAGAAGCATTTGTTGGAATAGATATGATAATTTCCACATTAGTTAGATTCGTATATGACATTAGGGAAATTGTGAAACATCCACGATATAGACGTGGAAATGCTAATTATGATGTAGCTTTACTGTTCATGGATATTCCCATTGGTATGGGCGGTAATGTGCAACCGATTGAATTAGCGTCAAAGAAGGCATCCATAGGGTCTAATGTTACAATCTGTGGATTTGGGTATCCGAATTGTAGCAGTCATAACCTTCTGAGTGGCGAATGCCAAGGTGCGATTTCGGATAAGTTGCTACAAGGAGATTTTAAAGTAAAAAGTTATGCCAGAAATGTAATGCATGCTACAGGATATGGAGTTAGCAGTTGCTTTGTAAGTAGTTTGTTAATGTTTGATAGCGTCAACCAAGTTCTGTTGTTAAATAAACTATGCAAGCTATTTGAAAGGACTTTAATTCAATATATTCAATATAACAAGAATGACAGTAATTATTATATTTACATTACAATTGACATTTTATATATCAATAACTATTAAAAAAACAAAAATAACGCTATAACTTGATTAAGCATAACACCTCCCTTCAAATTAAGATCCCTAAATTTAGCTCTTAATTTGCAAAATCTCAATGTTCCTAATGGTTTTGTTAGGATATCTGCAACTTCGTTCTCTGATGGAATATATTTGATTTCACATTTCTCCTTTTCAATTTGGTCCTTCAGAAAATGCAACTTAACCCCGGCATGTTTCAGTCCTATTTCCCGTTTAGCATCTGTGATTAATTTTATGCATGGTTGATTATCTTCGTATATTATAGTCCGTACTGGTTCATCTTCAATATAATCTAAAATTGATTTAATCCAAATACTTTCCGCAATTACAGAAGATGGAGCTATATATTCTGCTTCTGTGGATGAAAGTGCAACACAGGACTGTTTTCTTATTGACCATGCAATAATAGCTCCTCTATATTTTATTATAAAATATATCCTGATGTAGACTTTCTGGTGTTTACATCATTAGCCCAATCTGCATCTATGTACCTACATACAGGGTTTCACGGCCGAGCGAGACGAGGGGACATAAAATCGGTTTTCGGTGAATATTATCTATACTTCATAAAATCGCATATTTTTGGGTAAACAATGAATATATCCACAATCATAGTACAATGAAAGTCATTTTAATAAAGCTAGAAAATTATTATTCTTAAATCTATTGCACGTAAATTTCTAATAAGGCTTTTTAACATGCGAGATGCTGCAAGCGGCTTTATTAAAATGACTTTCTTTGTGCTATGATTGTGGAAATGTTCATTGTTGGCCCAGTTATAATATGCGGCACTTAAATTTCGATGAAGTATAGATAATATTCACAGAAAACCGATTTTATGTATTCTCCCTATGTCCCGCTCGGCTGTGGAAACCTTGTATACTAGCAAATTTTTGTCATTATTCGGTTGCAAAACCATTTGTGCTTCTCTTGTAAATTTCAAATATCTTAAAATTCCTTTAGCATATATCCAATGCTCTACATTAGGTTTAGATTGAAATCTACTAAAATAATTGATTGCAAACGCAATATCTGGACGTGTCGAATTTGCTAGATACATTAGACAACCAATCAATTGTCTATAATAATTATTTTGTGTTTCTTCTTCCGTTTGATCATTTAACTTTAAATCGTCTTCAATCGGTGTCTTCTTCCCTTTTGCGTCAGTCATATTGAATCTTTCAATAAGTTTTTGAATATATTCTGATTGATTTAAGGTTAGTGTTTTCGTCTCCGTATGTATACTTATTTTTATGCCAAGAAAATATTTTATTCCTCCTAATAAATGCATTTCAAAGCTTTTTATAAGTAAATCTAATATCTTTCCAATTCTTTATCTGTATTTGCTATTAATATCAAATCATCAATACATATCTGTAATTAACCTTTAACGTTATTTCATATTTTATACAGGGTGTTTTAAAAAAAGTGTCGGATACTCTACTCGCTTATAGTTCTCGTCAAGGCAAACAAAAAGTTTTAATATACATAGGTCCGCAAATCAATTGTTACACAGATAGAGGTGAATTTCTATTTTCATTAAAAAATTACATTTTTATAAACAAACAGTATATTACTACATTAGATATTTTCACAAAAAAAACAAAACAGCTTAAAGAACATGTTCTACATGTCCACCTGCCATTTGTATTCATGCTTCACATCTTCGCCGACAGGAAGCTCGTATTCTTTCAAACAACCCTGAATTTTGTCTGATTCTGTGGCATTTGTTTTCTATTCGCTGCTGTAGTTCACTCACATTATTAATTGGCCTTGAATATACAAGGTGTTTTAAATATCCCCAAATGCAGAAAACAGGTGGGGTTTAGATCAGGGGATCTAGGTGGCCATGGCACAGGACCTCCCCATCCTATCCATTTGTTGTTGTAACTTTCATTTAAAAATTGCCTTACTGCGACAGCAAAGTGTGGTGGTGCACCATTGGCTAACTCTGTCAATTAGAGGAACATCTTCTAGTAATAGGGGTAAAAGATTAATTAAAAAGTTGAGATAATTTTCGCCATTTAAACGATATGGTAAAAACACCGGTCCTATCAAACAATTTCCAAAAATACCTAGCCGAACGTTCACATAATATCGGTGTTGATGTCTTGTCTCCATAACAGCATAAGGATTTTCATCTGCTCAAATGTGCTTGTTGTGGATATTCATTATTGTATTGTCTGTAAAAATAGCTTAGTCAGTAAATAAAATATTAGCAACGAAGTTTTGATTATGGATAAGTTTTTCTGATATGATTCTACATAAAGCAAGTCTGGAAACATAATCTGGAGGTAATAAAGCCTGTAGCAGCTGTTCTCGCAAAATCCTCCATACTAAATAAGCATTGATGTTCAGTTCTCTAGCTATTGTTCTGGTACTGATATTCGGATTTTCTTCTACTCTTGCTAGAACATTTTCCTCACTTTCTGGTCTTGCCATTGATCTTGGTCGTCCGGCATTATGTTTTTTACAATAAATGAACCATTTTCACTTAATCGTTGATGTAGTCGTGAAAACAATTTATCAGATGGAATTGCACGATTAGGAAATGCTTCGGCGTATAATCGCCGTGCTTCATAAGTATTATCATTAGCACGGCCGTACATTAAATGCATATCGGCCATCTCTGAATTTATATAGAAAGCCATTTCGTTTTAATAGAAAAGACAAACATGACAGTGACAGCGCTTAACTGAAAATTAATGACAGTTTCTACAAATAAACAATTATTTTACAGCCTAAACTAGAATCACCTCTATCTATGAAGGAATTGATTTGCGGACCTATATCTATTAGAACTTTTTTGTTTGCCTTGACGAGAACTATAAGCGGGTAAAGTATCCGACACTTTTTTTAAAGCACCCTGTATAAACAGTTATCTATTCTTGTCCGTTCATACCACAGTTTTATTATATAATTGTTAAAACATTCATTCCATTCCTTTGATGATTATTTCAGGCCATAAATTGTTTTATTCAATCTACAAATTTTGTCACCTTTAACAAATTCAGGTGGTTGTTTCATATACGCATATATGTATAGTTTCTTTTGAAATCTGCATGCTTAATGTTCCAACCTTGTGCTACAGCATAAGTTAGCAATATGCGTATAGTAGTCAGTTTGGCTACTGAAGAATATGTACTTTCATAATCAAATCCATATCTTTGGGTAAAACCTTTGGCAACTAGACGAGCTTTATATCTGTCAATCATACCATACAATCCAGAACTTGACATTTCGGTGTATCCACAAGTGTCCAAGTTTTATTTGCTTCGTGTGCCTTTAATTCAGTTTGTACTGCCTTAATCCAATGGTCACATCAGATCTATTTTGAGATTCTTCAAATGTTTGAGGTAAATCTTCTACATATGCTTACCCATTTAAAGCTTTTATTGCCAAATTGGACATGTCATAGTCATTATGCTATGCAGGTTTTCTTCTAGCTCGTTTTCCGAAATCTTCTTTCATTTCGTTGATCTCGTCTTTCTGTTCCAAGATTATTTTTACATCATTATTTGAATTTACGTTCTCATTCATCATTTGTCCTTCACTGATTTCAAAACTCTTCGTAGAATTATGAATATATTTGCATCTGTATTTTCTTACAATTCATTCTCATAGAAATGATTTTCATCCGAAAAATTATCTTCGTCAATACAATGTCTTTACCACAAATAATCATTTGTTCCAGTGGGCACCATAAACGATAACCATTTGGCACAGTGACCCACCATAAAACACTTCTTAGAACGTGAAGTAAATTTATTTCGATTTAATTCTCTTGGTATGTATATGCAAATATGCTGTACATCCAAAAACTCAGTTTACTTAGATTTGGGTTTCACCAAACCACACTTCTGCGAGTAAAATATTTTTGAGTATTTGTAGGACTACCGTTACTTATGTATACTGCGGCTAATACCGCTTCTGACCAAAACGATTTGACAAGTTTTGAATTTAATAACATACATTTTGCTTCATAAAGATGTATCTTTCGGGTATTGCCGTGGTTGTTGACAAACTTGACGTTTCGCTGATTATACTGTCAGCTTCTTCAGAAGTTCTCTAAAGACTGATGTTGATGTCTTCTGCTCCTCGTTATATACCCAGTCCCTGCTCCGTTCCAGTGATGCGTATCCATTCCAGTCCGCTGAACCGTGTCCGTTGTCGTTCTTTGATCCGTATCCAATGCTTCTCCTCGATTCGGGTTAGATGATCTCGGATGCGGTCTTTCTGGAACAGTGGCCGTGAAAGCCTACATTCGATTATACACCTTGCTGTTTCAACAATAGTTCTGTTACGCCATTTTGAGCAAGTGTGTAAGGTATTGTATATTCAAACTGGATACCTTTGTTTTCACAAAATTCTTTGATTTCTTTTAAAAATATATTCACCACCGTTATCACATCTAAAACGACTTAGTTTAACATTGAAATGAGAGGTCGCCATTGCTTCATATATTTTAAAATAGTGTAATGTAATACTTCAGCTTTAGTTATCAAAGTAAATGCTACTGTAAAATGAGTATAGTCGTCTATAAAAGTTAGCATATATCGTTTCTCATCATACGATAACGGGCTTATGGGATCAAATAAGTCGCTATGTACTAATTCCACTTGTTCAATAACTTTATCCCAAGTTTTAGCTACCATCAGATCAATAGTTCCCATTCTAATATCTTTTTATAATAAGACATGAAAGAAGCACACTTCTATATTTGTACTGATACCCTGCACTTCTTTACGAATCATATAACTTTTACATAGCTTTAAGTCTAGGAATACTAAACATTTCAACCCACAAAACACCAAAAAACAAACTGTCATTATCAAGACGATAATAAAACTGCTTGTTTTGTTAAAGTTTTATTATCGCCTTGATAATGACAGTTTGCTGTCGACACATGTCACTTTTTAGTAAAGGGTTTTTTGGTGTTTTGTAGGTTGAAGTGTTTAGTGTTCTACTTCTGCACCAAAAGTCAGTGAAGAACTTCGAAATCTAGGAGTGTCTGGTTAACGTTAGCGACCGCAAAAAAACAGAAAGAGGTATAGGTTATAAGATAAAATAAGGCTGAAGCGAAATAATATGATAGGCCCACTTACTAGATAAGGATCCAATATGCAAATGTATCAGCTGTTCACTATAGCTATTTAGTCTAATAAATAGGAATTTAGGAAATTTACTTACCTTCTGACTGGGGCAAAAAGGATTAGGACAAATGTCGATTATACATATATACCATACATACATGCATACTTTTTATAGGGGGACACATGCGCGTTATATATTTAAGCTCCTAACTTTCTGCCCTTTATCAGGGGGACTAGCCCTTCTCTTATCATCAGAGGGAACTGGAGTTGAGTGATACCTCTTTTGAAAGGCAATTAATTTGTCTTTACAACGACAAAACATACTACAAACAATGGGAAAGGAAGTTTCTTTTAAATTGCGTTTCTTTGAAACTCATGAGAATCTCATACGTTAAACGTATTAATTACTAATTATTTGTAATATCTATCAGTGGATCACTAGGAATTTATTTGTGAACAAATTTAAACTATAACTATCGTTTTTATTAGATTAATTTATGCTAGCTATCGTTTTAGGGTGATTTTGGTGGACCCGTTGCCAATGATGAAATAGGCATATCAGCTTTATTTCGGTTCCAAAATAGGGGACCAAGACAAACACATATCTGCGGTAATACGAGTACATGCGGTTCAAATCCGAGAAACTGGTTAAATCATAAAAAACGATCTATGCGGTTTGCTATCCCAATGATCTGCTGAGATCCTACAAATCATATTAATAATTGCTATTAGTGCATGTTACCTTGTGTTGGGCAAGGCACACGTATATCCAAGAAGAAAAATAGGTTATCAACTATACAAACATACCATCCGCCATGATGTCTGTGCCCCATCCTGACGAGATTCCTATTCCATAACTTCCAGGAACATTTACTTACGAATCAGATAATAGCAATACAGTGAAGTGTCAACAAAAAGGTATGCCATTAACATCAAGAGATCTTGATTTCACATCAAGCACGTCATACAATCAATCGCACAAAACATTTAATCAGAAGTAAACGATCTCGTGAGAGATCCAGATCTTCAAAAAAGTAAGACATAGTTATTAGGATCAAGGCTACAGCAGTTGAGCCTCATCGATGTTTCGATATGTGTTTTTCGTAAACGCTAAAAAGTCCTAGCACCATTTTTTGACAATCCAGAGGAATGAAGATCATAAACAATTCAATATTGAGTTTAAAGGCAGTAGGTACTATTGCATATTGGAAATATTCTACCGTCTATTCCTGTTGGATATGCCGTTAGCATGAAAGAATCATCGACAATATGAGGTACTAATTGACAAACATAAAATATGATGAGCATCAACAAGCAAAATAAAAAAGCTGACAATTATGTTAGTGTTATTGAAAATATGCTGTTTTTATATCAAGAAATTCGGTTGCAATATGTCTCTAATAATCCATTCCCTTCACTCGCATCTGAACTTGTTTCCTGGGAATTGCGAAGCTGTACGTGATGAGCATGGCGAACGGTTCCATCAGAATATATGGAGAAAAGGTAAAAGGAAAACTGGAATGCTTCTACGGTTGCCGACTACTGTTGAGCTTTTGTTAAAGAAACAATTCACAAAAGAATAGCAAGAAGGTGGCTCATTTAGAGACCCTCAAAGTGTAAAAGTATATATTTTTGGTTAAAAAAAAAATGTGTTCTTGAAAACTGCAACTAATGTATAAGTGTGGTGAATAATATCGCAATTTTTTTTATACATATATTCTTATTGTAAATATATTCACAGACATTAGTAGTGTTACAACCAGAAGGAATCATTAGTTTAACTTGAATTTTTGGCAACGTGATAGTTTTACATCAGAAATGAAACGATAACATTTGCAAGAAATTTTATTAACATCTAACACGGTGTTTGGCAACCCCGTAGCTGAGTACACTCCTGTACATGTCTAGGCATTGACAAAATGAGATGGTCGATATGTGCTTGTGGCACCGCGTTTCAAGCAACTTGAACTTCGTTGATTAACTGCGCCAAAGTTTGATAGTGCAAAATGAACAGTCTCCTCCCCATGATATCCCACACATGTTCGATGGGGTTTAAATCCGGGGAACGGGGTGGCCACGGCAAAACATTAACGTCTGCTTCTTGGAGAGAGTCCATAGTTCGACGAGTAATATGAAGACGTGCATTGTCTTGATGAAAACGGACGTGTGAACGCCCATCTAGATAAGGTAGTAAAGTGGTTTGTAGGACGTCATCAACATAACCTGCAGCTGCCATATTGCCTCAAATAAACAGAAGTGGTACCATAAGCAATAGCCCCCAAACCATTATTCCTATGTACATGCCTCTCAACAGAAAACCCTATATCGTGTCGCTATCCACGCCGGCCGGCGTCGTAGCTTTCTAGGGCCATCGACATACCTAGACAGAATCGCGATTCGTCGCTGAAGACGACATTATCCTATTCTGCTTCCCAATGCTGCCGTTCTGTGTACCAGTTCAAGCGTTGACAACAGTGGTCCGCAGTCAAAGGAAGCACTAATCGTGGACGGTATGAAGAAAGCCCAAGGGTGGGATGCGGCGATATAGTGTACGTATAGTAACAGGTCTATCTTCTTCTCCAAACCATTGGTCAACGATTTGACGCGTCGTAGCAAAACGGTCTCGTAAAGCTAGTTGTCTAAAGCGCCTATCTTGACGCTCTGTGGTACGCCTCGGTTGACCAGTTGGTCTTCTTCGTGTTCCTCTACCTTCTTCTGTCCACACACGACACACGCATTATCGTCATTGCAGTACAATTAACACGACGGCCAATTTCACGATAGAACAAACCAACATCTGGATAAGTAACAATTCAATCCCTGTAAAAGTCACTAACACGGTGATAATTTTGACGTCTTCGAACTCTAAGCATTTTGTTACGTTTTAACACTTGTAGACGGACACGCAATAACTAAACTTTCCTATATTAGTCAGGTCTCATGAACATGAATCTCTTCACAAAAAAATAAGAGAATTTTTTTTTTCGCAAAAAAGTATCGATGATAAAAAGTTGACATGCTATAAATGTAATCATTTTGATTCCAAAAAAATCAAGTTGAACAGATTACTCCTTGTGGGTGTAACACTGCTAATGTCAGTGAGTATATAACTAATTTAATTTATAACGCATATATTACAAGCTAGATAGATTTAAATGCGCATTTATCTAAACCTAACAATATTTATTTATATGATTTTAGCTCACGAACACCATAAACGCTCATATATGAAAAGGATGATAAACGGTACTGCTATAGATGCTAGTAACTGCCCTTATTATGCCATGTTATACTATGGTGGAGTTCACGCTGGGGTGTTATACTGAGAGATGATGTATTATTAACAGCGGCCAGTGTGGTGGATGGGAATTATACCGTAATAGAAGCATTTGTTGGAATAGATATGATAATTTCCACATTAGTTAGATTCGTATATGACATTAGGGAAATTGTGAAACATCCACGATATAGACGTGGAAATGCTAATTATGATGTAGCTTTACTGTTCATGGATATTCCCATTGGTATGGGCGGTAATGTGCAACCGATTGAATTAGCGTCAAAAAAGGCATCCATAGGGTCTAATGTTACAATCTGTGGATTTGGGTATCCGAATTGTAGCAGTCATAAGCTTCTGAGTGGCGAATGCCAAGGTGCGGTTTCGGATAAGTTGCTACAAGGAGATTTTAAAGTAAAAAGTTATGCCAGAAATGTAATGCATGCTACAGGATATGGAGTTAGCAGTTGCTTTGTAAGTAGTTTGTTAATGTTTGATAGCGTCAACCAAGTTCTGTTGTTAAATAAACTATGCAAGCTATTTGATAGGACTTTAATTCAATATATTCAATATAAAAAGAATGACAGTAATTATTATATTTACATTACAATTGACATTTTATATATCAATAACTATTAAAAAAACAAAAATAACGGTATAACTTGATTAAGCATAACACCTCCCTTCAAATTAAGATCCCTAATTTAGCTCTTAATTTGCAAAATCTCAATGTTCCTAATGGTTTTGTTAGGATATCTGCAACTTCGTTCTCTGATGGAATATATTTGATTTCACATTTCTCCTTTTCAATTTGGTCCTTCAGAAAATGCAACTTAACCCCGGCATGTTTCAGTCCTAATTCCCGTTTAGCATCTGTGATTAATTTTATGCATGGTTGATTATCTTCGTATATTATAATCCGTACTGGTTCATCTTCAATATAATCTAAAACTGATTTAATCCAAATACTTTCCGCAATTACAGAAGATGGAGCTATATATTCTGCTTCTGTGGATGAAAGTGCAACACAGGACTGTTTTCTTATTTCCTGATGTAGACTTTCTGGTGTTTACATCATTAGCCCAATCTGCATCTATGTACCTACATACAGGGTTTCCACGGCCGAGCGGGACATAGGGAGACTACATAAAATCGGTTTTCGGTGAATATTATCTATACTGTGAGATGCTGCAAGCGGCTGTGGCTTTATTAAAATGACTTTCTTTGTACTATGATTGTGGAAATGTTCATTGTTGGCCCAGTTATAATATGCGGCACTTAAATTTCGATGAAGTATAGATAATATTCACAGAAAACCGATTTTATGTATTCTCCCTATGTCCCGCTCGGCTGTGGAAACCTTGTATACTAGCAAATTTTTGTCATTATTCGGTTGCAAAACCATTTGTGCTTCACTTTCAAATTTCAAATATCTTAAAATTCCTTTAGCATACATCCAATGCTCTACATTAGGTTCAGATTGAAATCTACTAAAATAATTGATTGCAAACGCAATATCTGGACGTGTCGAATTTGCTAGATACATTAGACAACCAATCAATTGTCTATAATAATTATTTTGTGTTTCTTCTTCCGTTTGATCATTTAACTTTAAATCGTCTTCAATCGGTGTCTTCTTCCTTTTGCGTCAGTCATATTGAATCTTTCAATAAGTTTTTGAATATATTCTGATTGATTTAAGGTTAGTGTTTTCGTCTCCGTATGTATACTTATTTTTATGCCAAGAAAATATTTTATTCCTTCTAATAAATGCATTTCAAAGCTTTTTATAAGTAAATCTAATATCTTTCCAATTCTTTATCTGTATTTGCTATTAATATCAAATCATCAACACATATCTGTAATTAATCTTTAACGTTATTGCATATTTTATACAGGGTGTTTTAAAAAAAGTGTCGGATACTCTACTCGCTTATAGTTCTCGTCAAGGCAAACAAAAAAGTTTTAATATACATAGGTCCGCAAATCAATTGTTACACAGATAGAAGTGAATTTCTATTTTCATTAAAAAATTACATTTTTATAAACAAACAGTATATTACTACATTAAATATTTTCACAAAAAAAAAACAGCTTAAAGAAGATGTTCTACATGTCCACCTGCCATTTGTATTCATGCTCCACATCTTCGCCGAAAGGAAGCTCGTATTCTTTCAAACAACCCTGGATGTTGTCTGATTGTGTGGCATTTGTTTTCTATTCGCTGCTGTAGTTCACTCACATTATTAATTGGCCTTGAATATACAAGCTGTTTTAAATATCCCCAAATGCAGAAAACAAGTGGGGTTTAGATCAGGGGATCTAGGTGGCCATGGCACAGGACCTCCCCGTCCAATCCATTTGTTGTTGTAAGTTTCATTTAAAAATTGCCTTACTGCGACAGCAAAGTGTGGTGGTGCACCATTGGCTAACTCTGTCAATTAGAGGAACATCTTCTAGTAATAGGGGTAAAAGATTAATTAAAAAGTTAAGATAATTTTCGCCATTTAAACGATTTGGTAAAAACACTGGGCCCATCAAACAATTTCCAAAAATACCCAGCCGAACGTTCACATAATATCGGTGTTGATATCTTGTCTCCATAACAGCATAAGGATTTTCATCTGCTCAAATGTGCTTGTTGTGGATATTCATTATTGTATTGTCTGTAAAAATAGCTTAGTCAGTAAATAAAATATTAGCAACAAAGTTTTGATTATGGATAAGTTTTTCTGATATGATTCTACATAAAGCAAGTCTGGAAACATAATCTGGAGGTAATAAAGCCTGTAGCAGCTGTTCTCGCAAAATCCTCCATACTAAATAAGCATTGATGTTCAGTTCTCTAGCTATTGTTCTGGTACTGATATTCGGATTTTCTTCTACTCTTGCTAGAATATTTTCCTCACTTTCTGGACTTGCCATTGATCTTGGTCGTCCGGCATTATGTTTTTTAACAATAAATGAACCATTTTCACTTAATCGTTGATGTAGTCGTGAAAACAATTTATCAGATGGAATTGCATGATTAGGAAATGCTTCGGCGTATAATCACCGTGCTTCATAAGTATTACCATTAGCACGACCGTACATGAAATGCATATCGGCCATCTCTGAATTTATATAGAAAGCCATTTCGTTTTAATAGAAAAGACAAACATGACAGTGACAGCGCTTAACTGAAAATTAATGACAGTGTCTACAAATAAACAATTATTTTACAGCTTAAACTAGAATCACCTCTATCTATGAAGGAATTGATTTGCGGACCTATGTTTATTAGAACTTTTTTGTTTGCCTTGATGAGAACTATAAGCGGGTAAAGTATCCCACACGTTTTTTAAAGCAATCTGTATAAACAGTTATCTATTCTTGTCCGTTCATACCCCAGTTTTATTATATATATAATTGTTAAAACATTCATTCCATTCTTTTGATGATTGTTGCAGGCCATAAATAGTTTTATTCAATCTACAAACTTTGTCACCTTTAACAAATCGAAGTGGTGGTCTCATATACGTATATAGTTTCTTTTGAAATCTGCATGCTTAATGTTTCAACCTTGTGCCACAGCATAAGTTAGCAATATGCCTATAGTAGTCAGTTTGGCTACTGAAGAATATGTACCTTCATAATCAAATCCATATCTTTGGGTAAAACCTTTGGCAACTAGACGAGCTTTATATCTGTCAATCATACCATACAATCCCAAACTGGACATTTCGGTGTATCCACAAGTGTCCAAGTTTTATTTGCTTCGTGTGCCTTTAATTCAGTTTGTACTGCCTTAATCCCGGGTCGACTTGCCATTCGCTGTTTGGAGCAAAGTGATTAACAGCGCGGCATCATAAAAGGCGATATGATGCTGTCACAAAGCCATTTAAACACAACTGACACACACTAAAACTACACCGCAAGAGTTGCAGTGATAGCCAGACAAGTAATACAGCTTACGGAGTCACTGCAACTAAGCACCCACCACACATTAAAAAAAATAATAAAAAAAAAGCCAATGGTCACAATCAGGTCTATTTTTAGATTCTTCAAATGTTTCAGGTAAATCTTCTACATATGCTTGCCCATTTAAAGCTATTATTGCCAAATTAGACATGTTATAGTCATTATTCTTCTAGTTTTCTTCTGGCTCGTTTTCCGAAATCTTCTTTCATTTCGTTGATCTCGTCTTTCTGTTCCAAGATTATTTTTACATCATTATTTGAATTTACGTTCTCATTCATCATTTGTCGTTCACTGATTTCAAAACTCTTCGTAGAATTATGAATATATGATGAAATGATTTTCATCCGAAAAATTATCTTCGTCAATACAATGTCTATACCACAAATAATCTTTTGTTCCAGTTGGCACCATAAACGATAACCATTTGGCACAGTGACCCACCATAAAACACTTCTTAGAACGTGAAGTAAATTTATTTCGATTTAATTCTCTCGGTATGTATATGCAAATATGCTGTACATCCTAAAACTCAGTTTACTTAGATTTGGGATTTCGCCAAACCACATTTCTGCGAGTAAAATGTTTTTTAGTATTTGTAGGACTACGGTTAATTATTTACATATACTGCGGCTAATACCGCTTCTGACCAAAACGATTTGACAAGTTTTGAATTTAATAACATACATTTTGCTTCATAAAGATGTATCTTTCGGGTATTGCCGTAGTTGTTGTAACAAACTTGACGTTTCGCTGATCATACTGTCAGCTTCTTCAGAAGTTCTCTAAAGACTGATGTTGATGTCTTCTGCTCCTCGTTATATACCCAGTCCCTGCTCCGTTCCAGTGATGCGTATCCATTCCAGTCCGCTGAACCGTGTCCGTTGTCGTTCTTTGATCCGTATCCAATGCTTCTCCTCGATTCGGGTTAGATGATCTCGGATGCGGTCTTTCTGGAACAGTGGCCGTGAAAGCCTACATTCGATTATACACCTTGCTGTTTCAACAATAGTTCTGTTACGCCATTTTGAGCAAGTGTGTAAGGTATTGTATATTCAAACTGGATACCTTTGTTTTCACAAAATTCTTTGATTTTTTTAAAAATATATTCACCACCGTTATCACATCTAAAACGACTTAGTTTAACATTGAAATGAGAGGTCGCCATTGCTTCATATATTTTAAAATAGTGTAATGTAATACTTCAGCTTTAGTTATCAAAGTAAATGCTACTGTAAAATGAGTATAGTCGTCTATAAAAGTTAGCATATATCGTTTCTCATCATACGATAACGGGCTTATGGGATCAAATAAGTCGCTATGTACTAATTCCACTTGTTCAATAACTTTATCCCAAGTTTTAGCTACCATCAGATCAATAGTTCCCATTCTAATATCTTTTTATAATAAGACATGAAAGAAGCACACTTCTATATTTGTACTGATACCCTGCACTTCTTTACGAATCCTATAACTTTCATATAGCTTTAAGTCTAGGAATACTAAACATTTCAACCCACAAAACACCAAAAAACAAACTGTCATTATCAAGACGATAATAAAACTGCTTGTTTTGTTAAAGTTTTATTATCGCCTTGATAATGACAGGTTTGCTGTCGACACATGTCACTTTTTAGTAAAGGGTTTTTTGGTGTTTTGTAGGTTGAAGTGTTTAGTGTTCTACTTCTGCACCAAAAGATCCAGTGAAGAACTTCGAAATCTAGGAGTGTCTGGTTAACGTTAGCGACCGCAAAAAAACAGAAAGAGGTATAGGTTATAAGATAAAATAAGGCTGAAGCGAAATAATATGATAGGCCCACTTACTAGATAAGGATCCAATATGCAAATGTATCAGCTGTTCACTATAGCTATTTAGTCTAATAAATAGGAATTTAGGAAATTTACTTACCTTCTGACTGGGGCAAAAAGGATTAGGACAAATGTCGATTATACATATATACCATACATACATACATACTTTTTATAGGGGGACACATGCGCGTTATATATTTAAGCTCCTAACTTTCTGCCCTTTATCAGGGGGACTAGCCCTTCTCTTATCATCATAGGGAACTGGAGTTGAGTGATACCTCTTTTGAAAGGCAATTAATTTGTCTTTACAACGACAAAACATAATACAAACAATGGGAAAGAAAGTTTCTTTTAAATTGCGTTGCGCACGAAAATCTCATACGTTAAACGTATTAATTACTAATTATTTGTAATATCTATCAGTGGATCACTAGGAATTTATTTGTGAACAAATTTAAACTATAACTATCGTTTTTATTAGATTAATTTATGCTAGCTATCGTTTTAGGGTGATTTTGGTGGACCCGTTGTTCAAAATGGCAAATTACAAGGAATTATCAGTTCAGTCCAAAACAAAAACTGTGCTGGTGACAATTTGATAGTGTCTGTACTCCCTCTGCGCGCCTGGATAAATGATACAATACAGAAGAAATCTGGTTGGAATTTATCTATAATTTATAATACTTCAAATTAAACTTATGTATCTTATTATTGCAGCTTGTATTAAGGCATAAAGTATAGATGCTCTAATACGATTTGATGTGTTGAAAGAAATATTTATAAGTAGTTAAATAAATTGTTTTGCCAATCTCACTTAAACCGTTCCATGTTTGTGCAAATAACTAATGCAATAAATTTTTCATTCGTTTAAAATATAACAGTTTAATACCCTTTAAGCTGGCAAAGTTAATTCTAGCCATATTTTGTTGTGAAACTGGTCAGTTTTGCAAAATTGGAGGACCCTTTATTAAGCAATAAGTAATTGAATGTTTCGGAGTTTTTATGTTCATCAATGTGTAAGGATTTTAATAAATGTAAATTGTTGATAATATTAAATGTGTACTTGATATTTACTGATACATTGTGTATTTTCCCTAGAATAACCCAAACTAGTTTTTGTTGTTATGTGTCATGAGCATCAGCATGATATGTCGGAATTTCTAGTTACTACAATTGTTTGGAAACGTTTTCCGACTATAGCATCTATCGTTGATTCCGTAGGATGTGGTTCCCCCAAAGTGTTAGTCATATATAATACGTTAGCCTTCGCGGATTAACCAGTTTATTTATTTTACTAGATGCATTTACTTCATAATGATTTCTTTTTAATTGTATAACATTGCAAACGATGTTGTTAGACTTATATTTTTGTGTTTTGAATTGAGGTAAGTACTTTCTGTTTTGTAACTTTTCGAAGCGGTTCTTTAAATACTGTTTAAGTTTTACCAATACGGCAATTGTTACAGTTTGCAGTCTAATTTATAGTCGACATTACTTTGATTGTCTTCCTTAAGTTTTATTTTTGGACTGGCAAATAAATGTTTATTATTATTGATAACTAAATATTGTTCTTCCTTGGATGATTATATTTTAATTTAATGGAGTTACAATCTTTATATAACTTACTGTTAAAATTTGAATTTTTAATCAAAACTAAAATTATTAAATAAAATATATACGTCAACATATTCTTTAACAGTACCTAGAGATATTATACATACAGAGTGTCTCAGTCTCATTAGAAGGTTATAGAGTTCTGGCCAAAATATAAATTTGAGAATTTAGAATTATGTATAGTCGATTATGTTCTCTTCAATGAAAATATTATTAGATTTTTAGCGCTTCCTAAGTCGCCATCAACTTTGTTATTTTTAATGGAACATCGATCCTGAATATTTCTATATATTTGGATTTACCTGTTTTTAAACTTTATAAATATTATTAGTTTTTTCAATTTGTTTCGGGCGTTTTGCAGTTATTCGATTTTTTCTAAAAAAATTTGCTATAGCCGACATTTATTCAAAATATCACAGAACACTAGATTTTTCGGATAAGTTGCTGATTTGTTGGTAATTTAGCCTACATTTTTAATATGTAGTCAAAAATAAATGTTGCCATTTAATACTTTCGATAAAAAATAATATAACGTGTTCAAATCTGACAGAAAGTTTTCTTTAGTTGCGCGAACTACCGGTGGAGGTGTTCTTGCAGCATTTATGAATAAACTTGACGCATCTGTAGATGATATTTTTTTTAATGTGGTGGGTGCTTAGTTGCAGTGACTCCGTAAGCTGTATCGCTTGTCTGGCTATCACTGCAACTCTCGCGGTGTAGTTTTGTGTGTGTATGTTGTATTCAATTGGCTTTGTGACAGCATCCTATCGCCTTTTATGATGCCGCGCTGTTAATCACTTTGCTCCTAACCGCGAATGGCAAGTCGATATGATTGTTATTAGTAATTTGTTGCCAATTATTGATGTTGTGTCATGCAAATGTCGCTTTCAGCTTAATACAATATACATTTTAACTGTAACCACCAGATGTACATGAATTGTGAGCATTATGATGTATTATTTGATGCGCTGGCAATTATTTTGCTTGGTAAAAATGTAATTATTGTGGGTGATTTTAATGCCCTATTTGTAATTGTAATATTTACTATAGAAAATCCATAATTTTATTAATCAGTTAATGGAATCTGTCAATCTTCGACAGATTAATACTATTACTAAATGCTAATGGACAAGTTTACTCGATATGGTATTGACGAACCTGGGGTGGAGTTTTAAAATAGCACATGATTTAGATCCCCTGGTGCACGTGAAGGAGAGATACTTCACAAAATGGGAACATACAGGGTCACCGTATTATCATGATAAATTTAAAAGGATTCGAGGTTTATTGAAACATGAAACCCAATCAGCCTATGTCGATTACCTGCATGAAATCAAGAATGAAATTATCGGAAATCCGAAAACTTTTTGGTCGTTTATTAACAGCAGCAGGGGTAATAACAGAATACCTGGTCACATGTTTTTTGAGAATGAAGAACTCTCTCAAACTCAAACAATTGTTAATGCCTTTGCTAAGCTGTTCTCCAGTATGTACATTCACAAGAAATAATTCTACTCTTCCATCAGTATGTATGTACATACAATTCGTCTTTTGGCGTGGGGTGTATTACTGTTAAAGAAGTTGCAACTAGTGCTCTTCGTCTGAAGAAGGATATGACAACTGGAGATGGTTTAATCCCCAGTTTTCTAGTTCATGCAAGTGCTGATGCACTTAGCAATTCTCTGCATTATATTCAATTTAAGTGTCAAACATTCTGTATTTCCGGGCGATTGTTCCTGTTCACAAAAACGGTCATCTATCAAAAGTAGAAAATTATAGACCTATAAGTATCTATCATTCCAAATTTTGCGTATTGTTCTGTACAATAAGATTTATAGGAACGTACAGCCCTACCTATGGATTCATCAGTACGAGTTTATTTCTGGACGGTCAACAACGACCGATTTAGCGTGCATGACTCAGATTCTTTCTTCTGTACCTATTGGATGATCAACGGCAAGCAGATGTTATGTATACCAATTTTTCGAAAGCTTTCGACACGATTGATCACGACATATTGCTCGCAAAACTAGGTAACATAGGCATGTGTACATCGTTCTTGCAATTAATACAGTCTTAACTAAATCACCGAAGAGGCTATGTTTTCTACAATGCTTTTCGATCGAACATATTTGCAATACCTTCTGGAGTTCCGCAAGGTTCTAATCTAGGTAGTTTGCTATTTAACATTTACATATATTAACGACTTGTTGCTGTATCTGGGATGTGATTATTTACGTTACGCAGATGATCTTAAAATTTATTTATCTACAAAGAAACTTAACTAAAATACAACAATGGTGTAAACATAATAACGTATTTTTGAACGTAGACAAATGCGTAGTCGTCACTTACTACAAACGTACCGATCCTGTCCACTTCAACTACATAACACAGTGTCAACTCATCACGCGTACCACTAAAATTAAAGACTTAAGGTAGGTTTTCGAAAGGGCGAGCGAGCGAGCGAACGACAAATTTTCGTTCGCGTGGATGTGATTTCGAAGGCGCGATAAGACTCCACCCACACAATTAGTCATTACGTTTTTCAACGTCAGTGAAGTATTGAGTTGGGCGTTTGTATGTACTGTTTACATTTCGTGACATTGGTGACATTTCAATAACCTAACTGCTTCTACGTGCTTCTAACCTAATTGAACCTAATTACAAACATATGTTCGTACGGTTCCTGGGGCCCGATTCTCGAATCTCGAATGATGAACGTCGCATGCGACACAAGCCAAATGTCGAATGAAATGTGCGCAGTCGTATTCTTGAATGTCGTGTGCTACAATTTTTAGTCGACATTTCAGCGAGTGGGTGACAACCATTCGACATACAAAATCTTATGCGACAATAGTGCTACTTGTTTACACTTGGCGGCGTAAATATAGTATATTATAAAATAGTGAAAATATTACTGTAATATAGGGTAATGTCGGGTAATATGAGCACGTTAAGTGAATGTCATATATTTTTCGTAATTATCAAAGTTCAACCAACATGAATATTTTTTATCATGCAAAATAACATTCTTTACCAAGTACTGTACAATAATTTGTGTTTTTAACATGATCATGTTTGTAGAGGCTATATTTGGAAACATTTTATACCTAGTCTTTTCCTATGCTCATATTACCTACTATGCTCATATTACCTCACATTACCCTATACATAAGTGATTTCGGTAATTTTTTTTATGCATTTTATTCTATTTAACTGTATTAATATGTGTATGTATTGTAGTGTCTCGTTTCTATATATCTGACATAAAGTAAAAATGGCAAACATGGAAGAATGAATCATTCTTGCTGCAATAGAAAACTCTACCAGTACATTCTTTTGCTCACTACTACAATACGATTTTATTTATCCATTGTAAGTACTCACAATAATTACAAAAAGAAAGATGTAATTTTGACGTTACGTTGATGACAGGAACTCGCACAAGTATGACTGAGCATGACTGAGTGTGAGTGAGTATGAGCAATATTTCATCAATCGATATAATAGATGCACATTTATATCCATTAAAGCGCTGTTGCTGCTACTTACCAATCGACAATTATTTCGAGCGATCGTCTTAGTGTCGATGAGTATTCGAGAATAGATCATCTCAACATCACTCGACAAATTCGTGCGACATTTGTCGTACGCGACAAATTTCATTCGAGATTCGAGAATAGGGTCCCTGTACAGTTCTTATTGTAGAGCAAAAATGCAAATGTATATGGTTGTAAAATGCAGGTAAAATTGAAAAACCCAAGCATTTAGATGTTAAAATATTTTTATTTTATTCCTAGACGTGTTAGCCTCTCTAGTTGGTCACAGAGTATTATAATAGAAAAATGTCTCAAAGTGAAGATTTTGTTGAGTTATTAATAGATCTAGTACAAACTAAACAACATTTATATATCGTATCACATCCCGATTATCGAAATTCTTTAAAACGGCAAAAAGCTTTTCAAGAAATTGGCACAATATTGGGAAAAGATCGTAAATTAAAAGCTAACATTTCTAAACATATATAGTATATCATTATATTTAAAAAATGTATACTCTATTTAATATGTATATTGCGCTGTAGCAGCTGTAATTCAGCAGAAATGGAAAAATTTGAGAGACACGTACATAAGAGAAAAGAAGAAAGGCACAAAGAGTGGTTCATGTGCCAATGCCTTATCAAAGTGGTAGTATTTGAAGAGGTTGTCTTTTATTGATGATAATCAGGAAAAACAATCGTGAGTGTTCCACTGTTAGATAGCTACCTGTATTTTAATAGAATTTTCTAGTTGTGCTAGTAATCTTTCTCAAGATGTCGAAATTGAAGAGAGCTCACAAATATTAGAAGAGGAAGAAGTAGATGATGAAACTGAAAGAATAACTGTTATTGGAGTGGACACCCCTACAAGAAATTTTATTAGAAAGAAGGTAGAAAATAAAAAGAGAAAGGCGACTATGGAAGAAGAAATTTTAGAAGAAATCAGAAAGCCTGTAAGTGCTACTGAAGCGTTTCTACTATCATTTGTTGATCAAATGGAAAGGCTGTCACCAAAGAAACAAGCACAGGCTAAAATATGTACATACAGGGTTTCCACGGCCAAGTGGGACATAGGGAGAATACATGTAAAATCGGTTTTCGGTTAATATTATCTCCCTAATACTACTTCATTCAAAATTAAGGGCCGCATATTATAACTGGGTTAACAATGAACATCTCCACAATCATAGTACAAAGAAAGTCATTTTAATAAAGTCAAAAAATTATTATTTTTAAATCTATTGTTCGTGAATCCTAATAGGGCTTTTAATACGTGACTTAGTGCAAGCGTCCATGGCGTAATGGTTCGCGCGACGACTTAATAACGCAAATGCAGGGATTGTTTAGGGTTCGAAGATTAGTTTTATTTTTTATTTTTTTATCTCCAACAATAATGCTACAAATTCAATAACACTACAAAAATCAGAGATATTGAAGACTATAAAATCGATTTTTTGAGGATTAAGGTAAATAATGAATAATTTTTACAATAACAAAAATGATTACGTGCTATTATATTATTGGATTTTTAATTGTTACTAACGACGAATCATTTGTCAAAATAAACAACAAAACTTAATCAAGATTAAAAAAAAATAAAAAATAAAATTAATTTCTCGGATTCGAACCCCAAACAATCTGTGCCTTACGTTATTAAGGCGTCGCGTTAACGTCTGCGCCACGGCCACTTGCACTAACTTAAGGAAGCCAAGGAATTGCTCCTTCATGATTAAAAAATCTTGTCAATTCACTCCTTGCTGCCATAGAATCCAAAGAAGTGTTGCCACCAAATCTTTGGAGACTTACCATTGCAGTATTACCAGCGTCGTTATTCAAATCATGTCTCCACATTCCTGGAATCATATTCCCCATATCATCTTCAGAATCGACAAGACCAGCAGTTAGATAATTCCTTAAATGTTAAAATGCAATTTTTTTAAAGTTACGATGAAAACATGCTTACCTTGGTCTACTCAAGTAATCCTGCTTCAAGAGCCAGTTATGAAGACACACTGTTGCTTGAATAATTCGCTTTACTAACTCTTTTCTAGCAATTATGGGATGTCTGAATATTCTCCACATAGATACTAGTATACCAAAACTATTTTCAATTATACGTCGGGCTCTACTTAAACGATAATTATAAATAGCTTTGGGAGCTTCCAAAAACTTCCCTGGATATGGCCTCATAATAAATTTTGACAAACGAAAAGCTTCATCTCCTATAAAAACAAATGGTATGGCTAGATCTGTGGCAGAATTTGGAAGTGGTACAGGGTATGGAATGTTCAACAAATCATTTTCTAAACACCGGCTGATATTAGATGATGCAAAAACACCTCCATCACTATTACGCCCAGCACCTCCAATATCCACAAATGTAAAGCAATATCTTGCATCACATATGGCAAGAAGAACTAAACTGTGTGAGCCCTTGTAATTATAAAAAGTTGAGCCACTATTAGCTGGAGCCTAAAATAATATGTGATGAATAATTATTTATAATATTTTGATTTGTAGATAACACCTGCATCAACACATGCTTTCCGTCTATGGCTAGTAAACAATTGGGAAATTGCCACAATTCATAGAAATCTTGAGATATTTGGTCCCACATTTCCATGCTAGGTTCTTCGAATACCTCTCCCACAAGTACAAGCCAAATTACTTGCGTTGTTTCAAATATAATATTTGAAATAGTGCTTTTACCCAAACGATAAGCATATGACAAAGAAACCATGCTATCACCTGAAGCTAAGTAACTATATGAAAAAAATATATTCTGTATTTTTTTAATAACCGAAAGATTGAATAACTTACCGTAGTGTAATAGCCAAACGTTGAGTTGGCGTAATTGACTGTCTTGGAATAGATTTTTTACATATTAATGGTGAAACAAGTTCCACTAAATTATCAAACTGGTTGGGTGTCATACGAAAATAATTTTTAAATAACATTTCGTAATTCTACTATTAAATTAAAGAAATCACCTTGTTCGTTTCGTTGTTGAAATATTGGTCTCACAGACCAACGTTTTTTATTGTATTTTTTCCTAGGTTTAATGTTATTTTCGCTGGGATTATTCTCTTCATGCTTAATGTATAGTAATAATAGTTTGGCAAGATTTTTTCGTTTTCTTGAGGATGATGCTGATAGTATGGTTGATAGGATTTTATATATGAAACTAGAAATCAGCTATTAGAAAATGACAGAAAGGCTATAATTACTCATACTTTACTACTATCCCCACTTTAAAATTTGAATAAAATGTGGCATTCTCATTGGTAGTCGCCTGCGAAATTTCGCCTGAATCGCTTCCTAGGCAATTCAAATCAGTCGCGTGCGATTTCGCCGCGCCAAAAGTATAATCGTCTCTGATTGGTTGAATGGGCTCGTCGCTCGCTCGCTCGCTCGCGCTTTCGAAAACCTACCTTTAGGGTACGTTCATAGTGAGGCGATGAAGAGAGCGACAAGCGACGGGACTAGAGGAGCAACGAAAACAAGAACCTACAGTCAAAGCTTACCGTTCATAGTGCAGAGAGATGCGATTGTCGTTCTCTTTGTCGCCTTACTATGAACGTACCCTTAGGAGTATTGTTCGACACTCACTTGTCTTTCGCTGAACATTTATCTGCTGTGTGTCTATCTGCTTCAAAATTATTAGGTTTTTTTAGCAATAAAAACTTTATATTATGCTTTAGTGCGGTTTCGCCTTGAATACATATCTATAATTTGATTCTCATACTACAGGTATCAACATGCTGCATTGGAGAGAATACAAAGAAAATGCTTAAAGTATCTTCTGTTTAGGATTAAAGGTACATGTCCTGAACGCCATGTAGATTACAGGATTTTATTGTCTTACTGTAATTTTTATTCTTTATCTGAACGCCGAAATCTTCCTAGCGCAAATTTTTTATTAAATTTATTATATAGTAACATTGATTGTCCTGCAGTTCTAAATCTTTTTGATATTCATGTTCCTGTACGTAATACACGTAATGACCTATCCTTCAGAGTTCCTAGAGCTAGAAGAAATGTGCTATCTAAATCATCTGTGCACATATGGCTACAAATTTCAATAACATATTTGGAAATATTGATTAACGTAATATTTTTCTAATTATTAGCACCTATTTGTATTTTGATTTTTTATATGAAAACGTTTGCATATTTACTTAAGTCGTTTGCTTACTTAATGGTTTATGCATACTTTTGAGATATAGATTTATACTTAATTTAGTATTTACTACTTTCTTTTTTTTTCTTAACTCTTGTTTTTACTAGAATTGTTTAACTGTTTCATTTTAAGTATGTGTAATATAAGTCCTGTAATCGGTTAGCTGTTGGACTAATAAATTATCAAATGTATGATGATTCAAATTGAGAGGAATTATTAATTAAATAAAAGGAAAGCAGTTCTTCTCTCAAAAATTTTTATTCGTAAGTCTACCGGTTTCAGCCTTAGGCCGTCTTGAGGATCTTTGCTAAAATTATTATAAATTATTACTATGGGATTGTGAAATATATATGTTATAAATATATAATAACTAATTAATATTACGTTTAACAATTAGCATTGAAAATCAAGTGACATTAAAAAAAAACATATTTGTACGATAAATTAAGGTGTAATATATTAATTTGTAAAACTTTTTGCAATATTATTATATAAAATAAATTAAAATAAATTCAAAATGTTAATTACTTACAGTCAATAGGGAAAAAGTCACAGTAACGTTAACAATTTCAATTATATGAGAAACACTGAGCATGAAACATATGAAATACATAAAAAATCAAGAGGCTAAAATACAACGCGAAAAAATTTCCGGTAAGTTTGGTTATAATATTAATTTAAACAACATGAAACAATTAAAGGATAAAATAGAACAAAACAATATCATTATCACAAAAGCAGATAAAAACGCCGGTATTATATTAATGAAAAAACAGGATTACAATTTAAAAACATACAATTTTATATCTAAAAATAATATAAAAAAGCTTAATAGAAATCCCTTAAACTCACTGATTCTAAAAACTAAAAACTGCATATCGTTCACTAACAACTCTCTAAATTTTATATCTAATGACAAGTACTATAAGAAGTTCATCCCCATGAACCCTATGATTCCCAGATTAAGCTCATTACCAAAACTTCATAAAAAAGACATACCTATCAGACCACCTATATTCCTATATTAACTCACCAACTGTTACCAAATTAATTCTCGATTATTTCAAACATTTAGAATATACACCTAAATACACTATTAACAATACTACACAACTTGTAAACAAATTAAAAAATCAAAATAGTGATTGTATAATGTTGTCATTTGATGTTGAGAATCTCTATACTAATGTACCGTTAGACTACAGATTGGACAAATTGATATTGATGTTAAAAGATAAAATTAATAATTTACCGAACGATAATATAATAAGTGATATACATCATATTTTACAATTAATAACGAATCAAAACGTTTTTCAATTTAATTGAGTACTACCAGGTACTTGATGGCTTATCTATGGGTAGCCC
This sequence comes from Holotrichia oblita, assembly GCA_023690525.1. Taxonomy (NCBI): domain Eukaryota; kingdom Metazoa; phylum Arthropoda; class Insecta; order Coleoptera; family Scarabaeidae; genus Holotrichia; species Holotrichia oblita. Next base: position 12,421,612 of record CM043023.1, on the reverse strand, counting down.
TCTATCAGATTTTTACCTAGACAATATTGAACAGCAATACATCATAAATGATTGTAACCCCTTCAGGGATAATATTATAATGTGGATCAGATACATGGACGATGTCTTTTGTCTATGGAAAGAAACTGAACACAAATCCTCAAACATTCTTAGATTACATCAATAATATACATACAAAACTTAAATACACCATAGAAAAAGAAAATAACTCAAAACTTAACTTCTTAGACCTAACTATACACAGAAATCGTAATAATTTCCAATATTCCATTTATAGAAAAAATATTACTACCAATAACATTATACCATATGATTCGTTCCACCATCCTACCCATAAATTTTCTGCCTTGAATTATTTCATTAATTGTCTACTTAATATTCCCCTTGACAATATAGAATACAATAGCGAACTCATGAATGTAAAATATTTAGCTTACACCAATGGTTTTCCCACAAATACTATAGATAGATTAATTAAAAAACAACAACTAAAACGTCAGTAAGTTTTTATCTGATTCTTGTTATTAGAAAACATGTTATTAATTGTATATTGAGACCTAAACGCGGGGGTGATATTGTAGAGGCGTAGTATTTTGGATAATCCAGTGGAAATATTATTATACCAGAGATGTCAACATTTCTACCTACAAATCTTTTACCTTCAATAATATTTCCACTGGATTATCCAAAATACTACGCCTCTACAATATCACCCCCGCGTTTAGGTTTCAATTAATAACATGTTTTCTAATAACAAGAATCAGATAAAAACTCTTGATAAGAATGGTGTCTACAAAATAAAGTGTGACAACTGTAACGCTACCTATATAGGTGAAACTGGATGCAAAATTGAAACCAGAATTAAAGAACACCGTAAGCAATACCATTCTAATTTCTACCAACATTTATTAAATACTGGACATACCAGTAGAGACAACAATAACATAGAAATTATCCAAACTTGCCAGAAAAGTACAAAATTAAATTTAATGGAATTATTTCATATTTATTCATACTCGAAAATGCCCCTGATATTTTATTATTGAATGAACAGATTGAATGCATCCCCAAACCCATATTTACACAGTAAGAAAAATTTCGTTGCTAAAGTGAAAATTTGCTACTACAACAAATTGTTATGTTGAAGTAACATATAATAATCGTTGGCTTAACAAATTGTTCCATTAATGAGAGTTGTTGGAGAGTTGTTACAGTAACATCTTTTCTTTTGTGGACCTTCTGAAACAAAATTTTAACAAAATTTTTATTACTGTGTAGCTACCTTAATATTTAATTAACAAATTAAATTGTTTATAAATAAATAGTTTTTAGTTTATAATATCAAAGGACATTTATTATCACAAAAAGTTTATATGCAAAAACTTAAAATATTTTATCTCTTTCCTAGGTATACATACGCTAGTCTAAAACATACAATCTCATGATTTTACTTCATTCTTATCTGTCTATGTTTCATGCTCAGTGTTTCTCACATAATCGAAATTGTTAACGTTACTGTGACTTTTTCCTTATTGACTGTAAGTAATTAACATTTTGAATTTATTTTAATTTATTTTATATAATAATATTGCAAACAGTTTTACAAATTAATATATTACACCTTAATTTATTGTACAAATTTTTTTTTTAAAAATGTCACTTGATTTTCAATGCTAATTGTTAAACGTAATATTAGTTAGGTAGTTATTATATATTTATAACATATATATTTCACAATCCCATAGTAATAATTTATAATGATTTTAGCAAAGATCCTGAAGATGGCCTAAGGCCGAAACCGGTAGACTTACGAATAAAAATTTTTGAGAGAAGAACTGCTTTCCTTTTATTTAATTAATAAATTATTATTATTATTATAAAAAATGTCTAGAATTCAAAGATACTAATCCTTGGCTTTGAGTTTTAAAAGAATTCTCTCTGACCATATCAAATATTTTAAACATATTTTAGAACAATATTATTATCTTTTCAGAAATCTATTCAAAAATGAAACGAACAAAAGGATCACGGTCGGAGGTTGGTATGTTGTACCAGTACGGAGTGACCGCCCTCCTCGCCGCTGAATTATCCGGAAATAACAACGTGGCCGATTACATCATCTATTCGAGCGAAAATTCAGCTGGAAAGTTTGACGATATCGTCGCCCGAGTAAAAATGAAGGAACAAGACGATTGGTATTTGTATTTAATTCAAGTAAAATATAAACAAACAAAGAAACTCAACGTCAGTGATAATTTAAGAGGGAATAGAATTGAGTATTTCTTGTCAGATTATATTCAGTGTTTTAATGACATTTTGAATAATCCAAATTTAACATGTCGTTACGGTATTCCCAATGATAATATAAGATTTAACATTTTCTGTGATAAGGGTATACAGACACCGGTATTTCTTCGCCAAGATTGCACCTTCCATTTAAGTATGTGTCGACATGTTGAAGACAGTGACGGTATAAATAATGGTCTGTATCCTTTCGGTAATAAATATTGGAAATTCGTCTGTAAAGACTTAGAAAAATCGCAGTTCCAATATTTCTTCGATAAATGCTATTTATATTTGGAGCAACCAAATTATAATAAATTAAATAAACTGATAGAAGATGCATGCCAGATTAAAAACACAAAAGAAATTATTAATTACGTCAAAGACTATTTTAACGATGATTATCTCTATAAACAAGGGCTGCGTAAAGAACTGTTTGAAATCGAATTACAGAAAATTCGGCTTGTTGATGATATCATACCCCTAACATCATTTGCAGATATTATTGATGATAATCGTGTAGCGATATGGAATGAAATCACTATAAAACATGACATCACAGCGGTGAATTGTATACAAAATTATGCTATTGAGCATTGTCTGTATATCTGCTTAGTTCGAAAACTCAACAGTGTATTAGACATCAATCTTGATTGGAATGAGTGTGTTTCTAAAAAAAATAATTTGGGCGACGAACTAATGGAAAAATTTCTGGTTTATTCTGAAACAAAAAAATTAAGGTACTGGATCGATCCACCTACAAGTCTCAGGTTATTACTGATAGAAATGTGGAAATGTGGTGATTTACCGCTTATTTTGAGAACTCATATCCCGCTAAGCAATTTTGAGAGATATACTCATCTCAAGAGGAGCTACATCATTCTCGATGACTGGACTAACAGATCCGAAGAAATCAATAGCTCCAAGATGGACATATTCACTTCTTTAAGTAGCATTGCCAATCCGGAATTACAAGATAGAATGTTGAAAAATACTTTAGTTTCGCCACAGGGTCGCAAACCGGTCACACTTAAAAATTTACTGCGCGATGATAAAGAGGTGATGTCAATGTTTACGTGCGCAGATATCCTTAAACTGATGAGGAAGCGAATGCCCTTTCTGAAAGAACGTTACTTCAGAGGTATCAATTATTTAGCGTTTATTATAGAAGACGATGAATGTGCAGAAATTTCAGATCGGATTGAGCCTTATGCTATAGGACATAATGTTAGAGTATCTTGTCCTCCTGGTCAAATAGACGAATGCCTTAAAATGGTCCGAGAACATGCCTATATCTCTCAATATTACGCGATTTATCATCTACGAAGGATTGGCGAGAAATTAGTTCTAACTCACGGAGATCCACATAGATTAAATAATCGTTTTGTGGACCAATACGGTGATCCACTGTTTATCTCTAATACTGGTGAATATATTCCCATAGTTGGGCAAACTATCGAACTTAATGAGCTCCAATATATACCCAGACAGTTAAGAAAAGTAACATTGCCGAGATCATTTTTTAATGCGCAGGAGACACAAATTTGCGTTTTATCAGGTGATCTAGACCTCATTAAGCCCAATATAGAATTTAGCAGCATAGATGATGTTATAAATGAAACGATCTCTATAAAAAAGAAAACTTATTTTGTTCAGATTAATAAAAAGGAAAAACGTCAGTATTATTGGCGTAAATTGTGCCATCTTAAATATCCTGTACTGGATATTTATAGTAGAGATGGTAAACTAGAATTGCTGAGATATAAAAATTGTAAAAGTCTGAACACCCATATTTCATACGATGGTGGAATATACTCCGAGCAGGAATACTTTAACGAAATTAGAGATGAATTGAACGAAATCGCTGTCGTAACCGGGGATGCAGGTATAGGAAAATCCAGTTTCCTAAAATGGTTATTTAATAATTATTCCACCCAAGATTACATTATTTTCTATGATTTGATTAACTTGCAAGTTGATCTAAATAAAAGTAAACGACAACGTATCGATCTTATTGATTTCATATTTAGAGAAACCCAGAAGGATTTACCGAACCAATATACCTATTTTGTGTCTACGATACGGAGAAAGAAGAGATTAATTTGGGTTTTGGATTCTTTCGATGAAATACGACTAGCCTGCGAGCAGCAAGTATTAGATTTGATACGGGTTATTGCCAATTCTGGAGCGCAAATAATTATTGCTACACGAATTGAAAACTGTAAAATATTGATGGATCAATTTGATGTTCGATTAATCAAAATAGAACCTTTAGAAGAAAAGGACTGTTTCTCATATTGGGAATTAAATAAAGAATTATTGAAGAATGTTACATCTGAGTTAGCGACGAATCCTCTATATTTGAACTTTTTAAAGATAATTTCTATAAATAGAGAAGAAGTTGTGAATATCACTAAGTACACTTTGTTTAAGCAAGTCATAAACATGAAAATTAAATACTGCTTACGGGAGACTTATAAAATTTTACACGATTCTGAAATACAACGTACCGTATTACTATTTGAAAAGCTAGCGTTAGTGGCGATGTTTGGCCAAAAATTGGTTGAAGAGGAACTATATTGGTTATGTGATAATGAAGTGTTTGATATGACTAAATTCGGTATTGTGATTCGTTTTGATGAAAACAATTATCCGATTTTTTATCACCGAAGCTTCATGGATTTTTTAGTCGCGCAATGGATTGCAAACGCTTGCCGAATTAACATATACAAGAGTGCAGTCAGGCATATTTACAAGCAAATATGCAGTGAAAATAAACTACACCTTTTAAATATTCTATTCGAAGAAGAAGAGTTACACAGCGCTGTTTTACAAACAAACATTGACAGATTAAAGGTGATTATAAATGAGACCTCAGGATGGTGGAACATTGTTGACAGATTAGGACGGACTGCTCTCCATGCAGCAGTAATTTCGTGCTCTGGTTCAAATAGTCTATTTGGGGCTTTGAACGTCTTTGATTTTGTTGTAACTTCAATGCTGCAAAGCAATTCAGACATGGATAAACCTGATATTATAATGAATTGGAATTGGTCTGAGTATATGCAACCTGACATTTTCGATTTAGTTTGTGGTTTCGAGAAGGAGGAAGTTGTGAGAATATATTTGCGGTTGCAGAGAAAAAGATGGAGGAATATAATTGCCCATCCATGATATTTCCAACGACACATTTTTATTCAATATTTATATGGGCTGTGCAATTGGGTGCAATAGATATGATTTCGGATTTGGTGTTATTGCAGAATTTTAATAGGAAAGTATTTTACAATTTCTACCAAGCTTGTTCGGGATTAGTTCCAGAAACTGGTTTCTTGTGTAGTAAAGACTTTCAATTTGAAGGATTGCTAACTCCAATTCATATAGCCTGCATTAACGGTAGTGTTGCAATGATACAACACCTTATCAAAGTAGGAGTTGATGTAGACGCCGTGGATTTCTTTGGTTGTCTACCTTTGCATTATAGTGTTATGCGGTGTTGCTTATTGAGTGGGAAGAGTAACAGTATCTACGCCGTTAAGTTATTATTAGAAGCGGGTGCAAATCCAAGTTCATATCGATTAAGAGATAATGCAATATCTGCGCTTTGTTTAGCAGTACAAACAATGGACATTACTGTAGTAAGAATGTTACTGGAAAGAGGAGCAAGTGTTCGTTATTGTTGCAATAGTGGAGATACTGCTTTACATTTTGCCGTAAGTCTGGGAAGTATCGATATAGTTCGATGTCTATTACGTTACGATGCACAGCTGTCTATCAAAAACCAAGAAAATGAGACAGCGGTTGATATAGCTCTTAAACAAAATAATAAGAAAATGGTTGATTTATTAAATGAGTATGTTGCAGATAACCAGACAGAAGAGAAGGTACGGGCATACGATGTACGTGAAAAGTATTTTAGGGCTAACACCACACTTCTTCATGAAGCTGTAGATTATGGTAATGTAGATATAATCAACGCTGTATTAGAAAAAGTAGGTAACGTAAACGCTCAAAACGTTGCTGGTTGCACTCCTCTCCACACAGCTCTGCATGGAAATGATGTTGGCGTCATTAAATTTTTGTTGGGTAAGGGGGCTGATGTTGGAATACGAAACCGTCGTGGAAACACACCGCTCCATCTCGCTACACAAAATAATGACACTACCGTTATCGAGATGATATTGGAGAGAGGCGCTAATACGAATGCTGTCAATCTTTTCGGCCAAATACCTCTCTACTATGCTGCAAAAAACAATAATATAGATGCAGTTAACTTATTATTGAAAAAAGGAGCTAATGTGAATGTCGATTGTCCGGGTTGTGGTACACCTCTTCATGCATCTGTAAGAAATACCAATGAAGATATTATTCGTTTATTATTAGAAAATGGTGCGGATCCAGAAATTCATAACGAAATAAGCGGAATATGTCTTCACACCTCAGTGCTAAACAAGCATAGGAAAATTACAGAGATGTTATTACAATACGGAGCAAATCCGAATATTCGCTGCAAACAAGGTACTACGCCGCTCATCTTAGCGTCACTCTCTCAAGATATGGAAATGCTCCGATTACTTATAGAATGCGGAGCAAATTTAAACGATGAAAATACAAGCGGTTATACACCCCTTTTCTATGCTGTAGAAAGTGGAAACGAAGACATGGTGATGTTTCTATTGGAGAAAGGCGCCAACCATCAGAATAAAAACGGCGATTCGGTTTTATTTTTGGCAGCTCAATTAGAATTGACACATATTGTTGCTTTATTACTGAAAATGAATGTAAATATTGATCGTAAAGGTGGAACTGCTGCTCTTGGACTTTATGCAAGCAAGGGAGATATTAATAATGTCAAATTATTGTTAAGCAAAGGAGTTAATGTAAATTACAGCTATAACGAAATTGAAATTACACCTCTTCATCAAGCTACAAACGCTCACGTGGATATTGTCGCTCTACTTCTCGAGAACGGAGCTCAAATAAACGTTAACTGCGGAAAATACTTCACGCCGTTGGGTCAAGCTGTCATAAGACAGCAAACGAATATTGTTAAATTATTAGTAGATAAAGGAGCGAATGTGAATACTAAATGTATGAATGATTGTTGCACAGCTTTAATTTCAGCTATCCGATCAGAGGATATAAGTATTATTGAGGTATTACTGGAAGCAAACATTGATACTAATCATGGCGTTGAAGCACTGAGACATGCTGTTCGTACAGGATGTACTAATATTATTAAACTATTGCTACAAAAAGGTGTCAAAACTTCCGATGAAAATGAGGAATCCCCTCTCTATATAGCTATATGTAGAAGTCGCATAGATATTGTGAGATTACTACTCGAGCATGGAGCCGATGTAAATAGCAACTCCCAAAACGGTTACATCCCACTCCTTAAAGCTGTACAGGACAGGCATGATGAAATAGCAAGATTGCTAATAGATAAAGGTGCAAATATTAATACTATCCTAGGTAATTGGACAGCACTTCGTTTTAAAATTTGTCAAAACGATGCTGATTTCGTCAAATTCCTGCTAGAAAAAGGAGCAGATGTCAATATTAAAACTAAAGATGGTTTTGATGCCCTACAAATCGCAATAGATTGCGGGTACGCCAATATTGTGGATGTTTTATTAGAAGGAGGAGCAGATGAAAGTCCACAAACATCAAATGGTAACAACTTTCTTCGGGTAGCCGCTCAAAGAGGAGATTTATTCTCAGTTGGATTATTATTGGATAATGGAGCAAACATTATCACCGATAAAGTAAACGGCACTGCACTTCTTCATGATTGCGCACGCGAAGGAAACGTTAATACTATGGAAATGCTGTTTGAGAAAAAAATCGACTTAAATATACAAGATAAGAAAGGCAACACCGCTCTCCATATCGCTGTAATTGAGAAAAACGCAAGCGTAATTAAATTATTGTTGGAAAATAATGCAGACTCTGATATAGCGAATATTAATGGGGAAACAGTTTTCAAGATAGTCGTAGAGAAGCTATGTATGGATGTTGGTGATTCAAATTCTGGTGAAAATATGAAGATCATGTCGCTGATTTTGGAAAATATGAAGACCATTGATGTTAATGATAAAGCTGTGATCACTTCATTTTATTGGGCTGCAGAAAAGGGACATTTAAAAATAATCGAACTGCTTTTACGTCACGGAGTCAATGTTAATGTTCAAAATCCGAATGGATACACACCTCTTCATACGGCTGTAAGCAATAATAACGAGAATATTGTGGAAATTCTTCTAGAAAATGGAGCAGATATTTGTCTCAAAACGAATGATGGATTTACTCCTCTTTGTTTGGCTAAATTGAATGGATATGAGAATTTAACTGCCAAATGTCTTTCACGCAATTGTTCTTAAATATTGAATATTTTTCGTGTCAAATATTTCAGATTAGGTGTCTCTGTATAGCGAATTCATATAAATAATTGTATAGATATTGTTAAAAACTTTGAAGAAATAATATTGTATTTATTTGTGTAATATATTAATTAATTAAAGAGATAGTTATGTTACTTTTCGAAATAATTTCTATCCAAATATAAATATTAATAGATTTTTTTGTACATTTTTTCAAAACATCCAATACAAACGTGGTTTTATGTAGATACTTATACGTTATGTTCGTTGAGTCTGATTTAAATTGCTAATTTATAATCGTAAGTTTTAGTTACTCTATTATTAATATTTATGATTGCTTAGATTTACCTAACAATCATGGTTACTCATTCAACAGGATGCGGTTCTGCAAGTCATTCCTGATTATTTCGTAATTAATACTTAGTATGTTATTGTGAATGTTGTGTAACAATTTTTAATTGAGTTCAGTTCGGTGTTCTGTCCAAAAAATATTTTTAGAAATAGTGATCTTTATATTTCTGTGCTTTATGGTGCTGTATGTTAAGGAATTTATTTTTCCATTTTAATTTAATCACTCTATTACATTTAGTCAAATTTTACCTAATTCTTGTTATGTTGCCCCATTTTAAAATTTATATTTAACACGACGAAAAATTGACATTTTTAATAATCATAATATTTTTACTGTCTCAAATTACATATGAAACATAGACATCGTCAACAATACATAATACACATTTTAAACTATTAAAATCAAAATACACATGTTATATAATTAAAAGTATTAAAATCAATTACATTAGGGAACATTAAATTGTATAAACCATTTCTGAAACCCTCCGAGCCAAGTATTCGTTAGCATTGTAAAAACAGTGAGTATAAATATATGACCTCACAAGACTTTTAAATGAGCAAAAGGTAAAGTATTAAAATAAATGATGCAAGTGTAATTCGGACTGTGCTCATAAAGACTGGTCCTGTGGAGAGGTAAGTTTAACTGGTTCCTACACAGTGTCAGCATATTACTGCATATATCTGAATTTTTTACGAATTTAGTTTCATTTCGTTTATAAAATATTAATATTTCAGATAAGTACAGTGACCATAAGGGCAGAATTCTTAGTGATTAACAAATCTTGCACGTCCCCAAAAAAGCCTGGACTCTATGTAAGAAAAGTAAAATATTCGAAGAGTATCGATGTTAACAGTGGTCCTTAAATTTCTCATACCATAATATGCAGAAGATAATTTCTTCTGGAACATAGAGCAGTACTGCTCAAAGCGAAGGTGAGAACCCATAAATGATCCCAAGAACTTAACATAATCGTTCTCACAAGGGAACGTTGCGAAATGACACCTTCCGATTGGATTGAAACATGGCAGATTTATAGAACCCATCAAGTGTTGTAAAACGCCGCTTACCGTTTTGGCTGAGTCTCAGGTTTAGGGAGTGAAAACTGTCCCAGAAATTTCGATGATTTTTGGATTTTTGCAATTTACACCGTTATTATGAACACAAAAAAATTATACGTCACTGAATTTCCTCTTCTATAAGTCAATAAATATAGCGCAGATGAGATTTTTTCCACCCTCTTGCCATCACCCCCCACTCTCTTGCGAAATGGGGATTGAACGGAGGAGAAAAAAATATAAGCATAAGCAATCTCCGGGGAAAACCATTTACTTCTATATGCGCACTTGCTGCCCTCTCCCCCTAACTACCCCGAAAAAAATGAAAAGTAACTAGACAGATTGTTTAACGGAAACCATTCATTAAAAGTTTCAAGTATTAGCGTTCTCTGAGAGAATTTTAATTTAAAGGTGAAGCTGAATGAAAGTGGGTTTAATTTGAAACTTCACGTAGATCGTACTCTGACCTAAATTTCAAAATTCGAAATTTCGAATTTCAGTAAATCCGATATTCGAATATTCGAAAATCGAATTTTAAATCCGAAATTCGAGCTCTAAATTAAAAATGTGGAAGACAACCTAATTCAAATAAAAAATAAATTCAGAAATTAAATACATAGCACTACATACAGAGGCTTATTCAACTTTGGAAGTAAAATAAAGCAGTCCATTGATAATTTGGATATGTAAACAAAAACAATATACGCGTAGGTGCAATCTGAAGTTCGATTTCGAATTTGAATTTCTGCCAAACTGATATTTGTAAATTTGCAGAGTTATTTTGGGCATGGAGGCAAACTTTTAGAAAATATTAGTATATATTTTCTATTTCCGGTTTCGCCGGAAACACAATCAACTTCATTTTTTTTAATGGATTACCCAAATTTGGCGTATGGATCATTTATTTCGACTGGTGTAAACATTACCGTTTTATAGCTAACTTGATTTTTATGGAAATTTTATCAAATGCATCGTAGTACTTAGTGACGTATTTCTTCGGTATGCGGAAGAGTTGATGAATGATTATTGGAAGTTAGACAGCTACTAAGATAGGCTATTGAAAATTGTTTTCATTTGTGTGCAAACACTGTACAGGGTGTTAGTATTTACCGACCTAATATGTTAAATTTCAAACACTAATAACTTCGTAATTTTAAATGGCAACACCCTGTATATTTTTATCGCAGACCGTAGAAAATTAAATTCTTCATCAAATGATATTACATTTCCCTATACCTAAAATGAATATTTTAGGAGTTATTCGCAAATTATGTGAATGTATTCATAAACTTCGTGTAAGCGCTAGAGGTGGCTATGAAAATTCGTCACAGTTTTAGCGTAATGTCTAATTTTCTAATGATAGTTTGATAGCGTATTAATAAACTTCCTAGTATATAACACAGTTCCTAATCTAGTATACGAAAATGTCACGTTTAGGATTGACAAATCAGGATTACCTGAATTTATTGATGATTTATGGAGAGTCCGTGTTAAGTCGAACATGTGTTAACCGGAAGTGGTGATCAACTTCGATTTTTTAAATAGCATGCTATAAAATAAATTACAAATTCAGCTTTCATGATAAATTTTACACATATTTCATGTACCATATCCTATACCTAAATTCCATTCCTCCTGAGTTATTCGCAATTAAAGAAAAAAAGTGACAGATACCGATCTTACTTTGTAGTGATATTACGTCACGTAGGAGTAAGAGAGACGAATGTCAGAGAAGTAGATAGATGGACCGAACCAGGAAAAAGCCTCGCTATTTACTCTAACAGCCAAGCAGCACTTAAAGCGATTAGTTCCGCAAGTGCTGACTCAAAGCAGGTTTGGGACTGCGTAAGAGCCCTAAATGAGGTGAGCACCCTAAGGAAAATAACTTTGGCCTGGGTCCCCAGCCACACGGGAGTGAAGGGAAACGAGGTGGCAGATGAACTGGCCAGACGAGGTTCGTCAAGGCCTTTCATAGGGGCGGCCCCTTCCTTCGGCATTACCAAATCTCAAATTTAGAGGTCCATCTACGAATGGTCACAAAACAAAGATCACCAGGACAAAGACAGGCTAAGGAGTTCCTAAGGGAACAGACGCCTAAGTTTATTGAAGACCTACTGAGTAAAGACAGGAAGACTGTCAAAATGATAGTAAGTCTGATGACCGGTCATTGCAGACTGAATAGGCATATGTTTAACATAGGCCTGGCAGAAAATGCTCGCTGCAGATTCTGTCAAGAGGAAGAATAAACCCCAGTTTATGTTTTATGCCACTGGTACGGCCTAGCGAGGACAAGGTTTCTAGTACTGGGGATAGAGAACCCCACAGCCAACGGCTACACAAAAGAGCCGCTCTCAAATATGATAAGTCTGATTAAGAAGGCGAAACTAGAGAGCGTTCTCTAAGGTAAAGGGGACCACAATAGACCTGTTTGTTACCTCAAAAGTTGTATGGAATTAGAGGAATTGCCTTGCGCTGTTTGAATTGTAAATAGAATCTCGTTATAGAAATATACCACAAGGACCCGTTCTATGCTCAATTTTATTTACATCAATGATCTGCCTTCATGTTTAACATCAATCTAATCACTAGTTATATCGATCTTTATAGTCTCTTCGAGATTACCAATTCCGTATACAGACAGTTATGTGAATGAGTTTTTGATGACAATTTGGTTTTTCATAATGACAAAACCAAGTGTAATAGGAATGATCTAATAACACCAAGATCTTTATCACCCTTATCCCATAATGATACAATTAACTTAACAATAAATCATGATTTACAACATCAAAAGCTTTAGAGAGGCCAAAGTTAATTCCAGAAATATTTCTTATCTTCCAAGGTTTTATAATGACCCTCTAAAGCTCTAAAAACAGCAGCCTCACTACACCACTACTTTACCAAAAGCAGGTAGAAGAGAACTTAGTTTATAGTTACTTATATCATTTACTTTATGCTTTTTAAAAACTAGAATTACTTTTGCGCGCCTCATCTCATCTGGCAAATATACATAGGTTCAGCAATTGTTGAATATGATACAGAGTGTTAACTAACTTTAAAGAACGAGGGATATCTCCAGCAAACGATTTTCTAGATAATTTACTAAATATATTTTGGATATCTTTTTCGTCAACTGGTCAAAGGAAAATTCTATTAATTCTAAATTTATCAAAATTATGTGACTCTAGCAGGAGTGTAAGCTAATGGCAGTTAAATACTCAATTTAAGGAGTTAATTGCATTATTAAAAATTTCCACCAAACTGATAAGATCATTAATGTCAAAATTAGGAAAGTTATGACGTAGTAGCCTATCACCCACATTTTTACCGTTCCCAAACACCCTGCCCTTCTTTTTCTTCTTCTTATTGTATTCTTGCAATAGTTGTGAATACAGATTGTTATGGATTTCATTTTCATTTCATTGTGATATATATGTTGCAGAAAACAATGGTTATTTAATCTTTATTTAGTATATGTTTTTGTAAGAAATCCATCTTGTATTATTTCAAAACTTATAATATGAACAAGTCGTATAAAAATACTATGTATTATGTTGCTGCAAGTGCTCTTTATTAAATATTAGTGATGTACAAAAAAGAAAATATGTTTATTCACATAGTTGATTTTGTGTCTTCAATCCATTGTAATAATGGAAAAACTGGAGCTTGGATGTCAAATCCAGTGCAATCTCCATACTGTCCTGAGCTTACTACTCCAATTATTGTATCATCAAGAGCGATGGGACCACCAGAATCACCCTAGAACATAAACTTAGTATATATAGACCAGAAGAAAGAAATAAACGAATAAAAAGAATAAACAGTAAGACTTACATAACAAGTGCTTTTATTTCCACGACTCTTGGTCACTATTGTTCCGTCCGATTCAACACTCAGAATATCTAAGTCGGCGTATCGTAAACGTTTCGATAACTTCGCTTGCTGATGGCAGCGTCTCTGTCCTTTACATTTCATAACGCCGAAACCTACAACAGTAGCTTCACCGCCAACTGGTGGTGATTCAGTGGGCAGTTCAATAAGCTGCGCTTTTGGACCGAGTTCGATTTTCTCCTTCAAACGAATCAATCCAAGATCGACAGATGAGTTTCCGGACATCCAGTAATAAGGATGTGAAGCTACTGCTTTTACGGCATAACCTTTAGCGCGTTTCAAGTTTTTTAGGAAGGTAATACCGGTGTAAACAGTGATGTCGTCTCCATCGAGACAATGGGCTGCTGTTAATACAAGATCCTCTTCAATGAATGCTCCGCCACACAGCAAATTACCGTTGTGAGCTAGAAAAGCATAGTAAGGGAAATCTGTGATATCTGCGTTATAACCATTGATAATAGCATCTTCGTTGTCTGGCCCTGAAACAAAGATACAATTAATCATTTTTGAGGAGAACCCCAATTTATTGCTATGTGTATTTCTATGATTCGAACCGATAGCGGTTTGAGACGCGTATACAGTAATAATATTTTTCCAGTTGTTGCTAAATTATGGAATATACCTTTAGAATTGAACAACGAAATGTATGTTCGTAAATGTATAATCTCAAGAAGGCTTTCGACAAGGTTAGATAGAGAAATACTATTGAAGATTTTGTTTACAAAATTAGCTAGGTTCTGAATACAGTAATATGAATGAGAATTGATACTTAGAAATAGTTTTGTAATGGAAGAATTATTCGAGGACGAAATGATTGAAACAAAAATAAAAAAAATAATTTTAGTTTACAAAACATTAGGAAGAGTTCTGAATACGCTAAAAAGACCAGTCATATCAAAAGTACCAGTTGAACGTTAACATTTTAGATTTGGATAGAGTTTTAGTAATGACAATCCTTATCGCAATTGAGAACGATATGGTTGAGACTTTAAAAATTAAAAATTGAATAATTATAGAAATAACATAAAACTCCTTAGCAAAGAAATAACATTGTTTTTCGTGCTCCAGTGGAAAAGACCTATGTTATCAGGAACAAGATTAACTGATTTTCAAAATATTGAAAAAGCATAAGTGCTTCCGGATGAAACGACCATCTTGCAACGAACAATTCCAACCAAAACGTTAACGAAAAAACTTTAAATGTTGGTGGTAAAAAATTGAAAACTTCACTGAATTTAACGGTTGTGCTAATGCAGTTTCTGAATAAGAAATACCATTGTTTTTCAAGTGCTTTTTGTGGTGTTGAAAAGCGATATGTCTGAAAATTGCAAGTTTGCCAAAAAATCGTGGATGACAAAATTTTGAATCCAAAAAGAATTTGATTCAAGGAAGCGGAAAGAGAAAAGGAATGTTCTACTTTTATTAGACAATGCACCTTTTATTAGACAATATACCTTGTCATCCAAGAGACTTAAAATTAACAAACGTGAAAATAGAGTTCTTACCTCAAGTAAGTTACAACCTTTAGATCAAGGAATTTATACAAAATTTCTGATGCAAATTTCAGAAATTTAAGTTCTGTAAGGTCAATAAAAAAGCTTTCTAGAGAGCTAGGAAATAACGATTTAAATAACTTATTATAATAACGTGGAATTGTCTGATGGAAAAAAAGGGATTTTAAACAATAAAATAAACCACTGCGTTCAAACGACTAATTTAGATTATTTTAAAATATAATGAGAATGTATTTAAATATATTTATTATTTATATTAGATTTTTCAACTACGTTTAGTGTACAATACAAAAGCTATTTAGTTTTATTATATTGCATCTTCAAATAAGGTCATTGTTGTGTCATATCCTTATACAAATTAAACATGAAAAAGTGGGAGGTAGTCAGGTACACTCAAAGAAAAAAGAAATGTGACAATTTCAATACATATCGGTATTGTAATTGTCCCATTTCTTTTTTCTTTGAGTATACATACATACAAGGTGGAGCATTAGTGCGAGGAAGTCCAATTACTCCTGTATTATAAGAGAAATGAGAAAATGTTATTAAGATAAAAGTTGAAACGCATGGGGGGCTATAACCTAAAAATATTTTTAACTGTACAGGGTGTCAAATAAAGACAGGGTAAACTCAACTTACTTTATTTTAAATGGAACACCCTGTATATTTTTACTGTTTACGATTCTTCTAGGTCTTGCCTTTATTATAGTTATTAAGTTTACTTTAGGAAATATGGGAAGTTTTGCATGAATTTAATAACAAAGTGGGCGCCTCCTACCGTACTACGGCTTCCACATAAAATAATTTATTTGCGCTAGAAACATTTCTAATGTGATGTCCTTTCATCAGAAATTATTTATTTATCGGCGTATTCAATATTTATATACAGGGCGAGTCATAACTCGGAATGTTTATTTTCTCACCTATTTCAAATGGAACACCCTGTATTTTATTATTGGAGTAAACTCCTCTCTTCACGAACTTTATTATTTATTAAACATTCCCTATAGCTAAATGCGACAGTTTTTGAGTTATTTGCGTTTCTATAACGAAAACATGATTTGAAACAAAAACGGGTTTGATTTCAATTGGTTCACCGTAATGCTGAGCTAATAAATAATAAAGTACCTATAGTACTACGGTTGCAGTTTATTTACAATGGAAATAGTAGCAAAACAATTAGTAGTTAAGATTCTTAAGTATTATCTAAGAAAGAATTGAATGAGAATATTGATATTGATGATATTAACGAGCTTGAAATTTTGATATAACAGAATAATTTTATTGCTGTTTAGAAATATAGATTGATATGGTTTTTGTGTTGGGAGGAAGTAATAAAAATAATTTGCTCGCAAGAAGACTTTATCATCAGCAATTCTTTAGTAGGCGACAACCAAGAACAAAAGCTTTTAAAATTTTCTTGCAACGGTTTTGTCGGGCTGGAATTATGAATTATAAACAATCTAAATGAACCAATACCGTTTAAACAGGAGAAGAAATGCATCTATATTATAGTTGACTGATGACGACCATAGAGAGACCATAAAAATAAATAATTCTGTAATTAATCGATTGTTTTAGCCGTTACTTTGTGGTACATTTTGCAATATAAAATAAATAATACTTTACTTTGTTAAACTACTTTATTTATTATTGTTTGCTGCAGTTTCAACCTTCTTGGTTCATTCTCAAAACTAAAGTCTTTAGTTGACCCAAGAAGGTTGAAACTGCAGTAAACAATAATAAATAAAGTGGTTTAACAAAGTAAAGTATTATTAATTTTAAATTCTGTAATTCGTTACTACTTTACTTTTTTTCTGGATATTTTTTCAAGTTTCATAATTAAATGTTATCTTATTAACATTTTGTGTTTACTATTTTATGTCATTTTCCCATTTAAGCAACTTTTAATTCTAAAATAAATTTCACACAGGTAAATCATAGTCATACAAGTCAATCACAGCTAATACTGTTTTTTTTTTCACTGAACTCTGCGTCAGATAATGACAATTTTAGCAACTTAGATATGGAATTGTATTTTTCCAGCTAAGCGGCAGTTTTCGTCTAATATTGCTATTCAACTAATCACAATGAAACTCGTTTTTACTTAAAATCATGTTTTCGACTTATAGAAACGCAACTAACTCAAAAACTGTCGCATTTAGCTATAGGGAATGCTTTATAAATAATAAAGTTCGTGAAGAGAGGAGTTTACTCCAATAATAAAATACAGGATGTTCCATTTGAAATAGGTGAGAAAATAAACATTCCAAGTTATGACTCGCCTTGTATATAAATGTTGAATATGCCGATAAATAAATAATTTGTGATAAAAAAAGATCACCTCTCCATGCGCTTCAACTTTTATCTTAATCACATTTTCTCATTTCTCTTATAATACAGGAGTAATTGGACTTCCTCGCACTAATGCCCCACCCTGTATATCTTGCAAGGCAACCAATCCAGTAAACGACCGATATTCTCTTGAATTTCTAGTGGTCGTTCAGTAGGAGTTTTACTATAAATTTAGAAGAAATTAGGTAACGAAATTGAAAGTATAACAAGATTTATACAAGCGCATCAATTTAAATATCTTGGTAATGAAATGGGTCGACAGCTGCAATGGTTAGGCGGCTGACTATTGTTGTGGTGGAACGATAGGAGCCGGGTTTCAATTTTCCGGAAAGACGGATCGACTTACTATTCGCTGTTGGAAGCAAAGTGATTAACATATGAACACATTTATACACACACAAAAACTATATCGTGAGAGTTGCAGTGACCAGTCATACAAGCTATACAGTTACTGCACCTAAGTACTCACCACAGATAAAAAATATTCATATACACTGTGACCGCGTAGTGTCTGCACTATAGCGATACCTATAGTGTAAGCAAAACACAAAAACAGAGAGGTTGGAACGGTACTGAAGACAATAGATGTGGATTTTTTGGACAAATGCGAGTGCATTATAGGGATATGCGTAATACTAGCTCTGTTGTAATCCAGTAGAACATTGCGTCTACTTGTTTACCGTTCTAACACAGGGACACCTATGTGTGTTTCGCTTACACTACAGGCTTACAATACCAATAGGAACAAACGCGAGTTACATAATGCACTTCCTATGAAGAAATGAGGAAACAAGTAAAATCTGACTACTCGAAACAGGAATTGACGTAATGAACGTAAGAAACTGTGGAGCAAAGAAACTTAACCAGAGGAGAGAGTATGAGAGGAGAGGCGCAGAAACAATGGCAAAAGACATAATACAGCGGAGGATGATTCACACAAGGCTATCCTACAACCACTTTCTTCATAAAATTATACAAAGCATTCCAATGAAAACGATCCACCTTAAATACCGTAGCACCACACTCCTTTGAAAAAGTCATTCTTACATCTCTGTTTATTATGTTATTGTAGCAACCTCTCTCGGTCGTTCTGCAGTTTTTTTACAACACACATTTTTTAAGGTAGATAAGCAATTTTTGCTTTATCAGAAAGTTGCAATACTTTGTCTTGTGTAACGAATCGTTTGTTTGATGTTTTTGCATATGATAGTGTTATAGTATGATCTATTAAGAAGCAGTAAGTGCCATTACCTCTCTGTTCTTCTTAAAAATAAAACTTCTCTCGAAATGAAATGTCAACAAAATGAAGATACTAATAGAAGTATATTTTAGAAAGATCTGTCCCATACAAAAACTATACATCTGAATCATTAGAAAAGGCTTTAAGTGAAATTAGAAAAAAAGTAACCCTCCGAGAAATGCAAGAAAATGAAGATACTTAGAAGCAATAAAGATCTGTCCTATGTGCTTCATAATTTCGATTTTGCTTAGGTATGGAATACATCGCAATACTTTGTATTTAAAACTTAATTTACATTGTCTTCTTACATTTTCTATGAATAAATTGTGCCAAAACGATAATTTTTATTATTTGGGTTGACTTTGTGACATATTGATGATTCAGTCAGGAGGTTATTTTGTGACAAACTTGGAGCCTGGCATACATTTACGCGGTTATAATGTTCCAAAATCTCCTCACAGAAAGGTGACATTGTGTTCTAGTGAAAGCCCAATGCTGTCACAAAGTCACCCCGGGCGATGGGGTGAATTAGTGGCAAGTATACATCAAAATTCTGGCAAAACTACTATTGTTTTTTGTTTCACATCGTCATTGTAGCTAAATAATGTGGCTACTTCATATTATTTACTCGACCTTCCAGCTATAAAACTAGAACTGAAAAAATTATTCAAAGTATCAAATCTGTCACAAAGTCACCTCGCTTTACGGTAAGTCAAAAACGTCAAAAAATACGAAAAAAAACGCCGAGACGCGTTAATTTTTGTTTGAAGGAGGAAACTGTTTCACCAATGAGGCAAAAATCATATCTTGCCTCCTTCTTCCCCTCCCCTCTGCTACACCGTTCAAGGCTCCGCAGTATCGCATATTAAAGCTTCAAATGGCACTTCATATTATTACATTTTTCGATTCTACTTACTATTTGCAACACGATAATGGGGAGCCTAGGAAGGGGAAGGGGTACATGACTTTGCCATATCGGTGAAAGAATAATACTGTTTCGGCGTTTTTTTTTTTTTTCTCGACTTATTTAAGGTGGATCGTTTTCATTGGAATGCTCTGTATATTTATTTTATGTAAAACATAATTACAACTGTAAAAAACATAATTATATTTGTGATGGGAGTATGTTTAGAGCAACTCCAATATTGAAACAAAATGAGGCGAAAATGATGCAATGAAACAAAAATATTTAGCAAAAGAAGAAATTAAATGGCTCAAAAAATACATTGTTTACATTATACATATATTATGCATGTTAGAAAAATGTTTAAGTAGAAGCGTCTCCTACATTTGTTGGCTCTTTAGAATTATTCTATTATACAAAGCGTGTCATTTGCGCCCATCCTCTACCAACTTCTAAATTTAAAATGGAACAGTCTGCTTACTTATGTACTTTTGGATTCATTTTTGAGATAAACTACTCAAAAATGAACAGGGAATTAGATCTTTTTTCAGTAGATCTAATTAATTCGATTAAACTTAACGTATTTTCTTAAACTATAGATAAATTAGAAAGCCACAGTCGTTTGTGGACATTTTATTTGGTAAATATCTTTTCTGTGTGATAAGATATTGAATCTTGTATTTTAATCTTAAATTAATTTAGAATACAAAATGATAAAAATCGCATTTTCTGACAAATATTCTTCATTTTAAACGTCATTTCACATTTTCACGATGCCAAGACGTCATTTAAATAAAGAAACTTTTGATTTTAATTGCGTTATTGTATCAGTGAGGGCAATCTGGAGCAGAAATTGCCGCAATTTTTAATATGTTTCCAAGTGTTGTTAGTAGGGCTCTAACAAGATTTCAACAGACAGGATCTGCAAGGAGAAGACCTGGTAGTGGATCTGAGAGGAAAACAAATTCAGAGGCAAGACCGCTACATACGAATTCAGACAAGGATGAATCCGTTTAGAAGTGCTGTATCGTTGCAAACACAGTTACGTGCCGCCACTGGAGTTAGAGTTTCGGATCAAACCATCAGAAACCGTCTGAGAGAAATGGATCTTCATAGCTGCAGGCCTGTGAGACGCCCAAAATTAACTAATGCCAACAGAATGGCTAGAAGAGCTTGGGTTAACCAACGACTGAAATGTGACTGAAAATTGTCAATGGGAGCATGGTTTATACACCGATGAATCCAGATTCTGCTTATTTAGTGATAATCGTAGAGTAATAAGGGTCTGGAGAACTCGAACAGACCGTTATAGACCCGAGTTTACAAAAGCTGTGGTGCCTTTTGGCGGCGGTGATATCATGGTGTGGACGGGCATTAGTTTGAATGGACGTACGAACCTCCAGCTCTTTGAAAACAATGTCAATGGACACATATACAGAGATGACATTATTCAGCAATATATGGTCGACTTTCGTGAGGCTGTGGATGAAAACATGGTTTTTATTGATGATAATGCACGACCTCATCGTGGACAAATTGTAATGCAAGCAATAAATGATCTCCATATTAACCATTTACCTTTACCACCAACGTTTCCCGACTTGAATCCAATTGAGCATATTTAGGACGAGACTTCAAGAACAGCTCAACGTACATGATCCACCCCCAGTTAACGTGCAACACTTGGCGGAAATTTTACCACTGTGTTGGAGAAGAGTGTCACAACTACACTTTAATAATTGCATTATGAGTATGCCCCAAAGATGTACGGCTGTGAGAGATGTCCGTGACCATTTTACACGATATTAGTATTAATTGTTACAGAAAAATGATTATTTTAGCTATTGATAAAAAAGTTGCTTATTTCATAATTGATCATTTCTTAGTAATCTAACGATTTTTCTGAATAAATATACTTGAAAATTTTAATTTGTTGTGTACAATTATGTACCTAATATAATACACTACAAATATTTACTCATGTTTTCTAAAAAATACAAAAAAGTAAAAATTCCTTATTCATTTTTGAGTAGTTTATTTTGCATGATAAAACAGTCCTCTAAATTGAAAACAGCATAATATAATTGTCTATCATTTTAGAAAAAATATAAATGTTGATAAAAATGATGAATGTCCGTTGTGATCTTGAGTAAAAAAATATTTTTAAGCTTATGAAATTTATCTTGTATAAGAATTTAGTGGAAATGATTTCGACCGAATTATTTATTCTTTTCGTTATTAAATTTATTATAAAACTCTTGTGGGTAATTATTTTTTTAGTAACTAGTGTCTTGGCTAATTTGTTTTGATGTGCACTGAGAGAAATGATATTGTTAATACAACAGTTCTTGCAGTTTTGAAATTAAAACATTCATTTAAACCATAAATGGTTAACTGAAATACAGACCTCTTTTTAATATGCCTACGTTTTTAATGTTGAACACGTAAGCTTGATATAACAATAAAAAAGTATTGAAATTTGTTTATGAATTTAAGTAATTGATCCAATCGTAGAAATAGTTGTCTAAATGCAGAAATGTTGTTTTTAAAATGTCAACAGAACAATTTGGTCGCATTGGTTCAAACGCGTAGAATATTTAACTCAACATTTCTTCAGTGTTATATTTAACGTTTCACACAAACGGGCAATATCACCATAAAAATAAAATTTAAATTAGTAAGTAGCTATTGAAATAACATTATGATAGTGCTAATTTAACAAAGTAGTCTAATTGAAATTTAGATTTCTGGGTTTTCAATCAATCTTAAGAAACGTGTTAATTTTAACAGTTATTATTGTTCAATTAACCGTAATTATTTAACATTTTTTTGCGTTTTAAATGAACATCACGAGCGCATTGCTGGTATTCAAAATTATTTTCGTGTTCAGTTACCTCTTTTACGGTTAATATAACAACTTTTTTTTCTCAGTGTGACTGTATTATCTGTAATATTAAAAAATATGGTTGAATTTTGACTTTCTTTGTCAAATGAATACCGCTTATAAAATTCTATGTGACAGTTTTGTTTAATGAAACTTGCTCTAGGTTCTCCATTGGTACATTTATTATTACAGCAGATAATGGATATCTCACCCGAACTTAGAGAGCAACAGGTAGTAGAAGAGCCAACAGAACAAGAAATAAAATACATAATAGAACAACTAAAAAAAAAAAATAAGAGTGCAGGGGAGAAAGGGATGCCGGCAGAAATTATTAAGCAATGTGGGAAAAAGTTTAAGAAAAGACTATACAACTTAATAATAAGAGTGTGGAGAGAGGAGAGGATGCCAACTCCATAGAGCAATGCTATAACATGTCCTATTTTTATCCTTCAATTCCTGTAGTATTTTCACTTATAGGTCAATGAAACAGCAAATTAATTAAATACCAATTTATTCCAGAACATATGTTTATGTTTTCCTTAATAAGACTTCTTCGGAGGAAGAAATTGACATTTAATATGTGTCAAAATACTTATAAGCTAATAATATAAAGAAGAAGAAGTTTCATAGTTTGAAATTAAACATTTATATTATTCTGTGAGAAAATTATCGAGGATTACGTCATTGGATGTAGTCTATAAGGTGCTATTTAAAACAATACGTAATAGGCTGGAAATATATGAGCAGAAAGTGATAGGGAAGTACTAGGGCGGGTTTAGGGCGGGGAGATCTACAATAGATCAAATATTTACCTTGAGAGCTAAACAGCACAACAGTTATGAACACAACCTAGGATTCAAACTTGTCATTGATTTTAAACAAGCGTATGATTCTGTATCTAGAAAAGGACTACACGAAACAATAAAGTTGTAATAGAAGGAAACTTACCGGAACAATTTTCGGTTAAAAGAGGACTAAGACAAGGTGATCCTCTATCAATCAATCTGTTTAATTTAGTTCCGTCTTGTATCATAAAGAGCAATGTATAGCTTATGTAGACGATATAGTCCTAGTAATAAGGTCAAAGAAAGAATTAGAGAAGGTTTTCGGACGATTTGTTGAGAAAGTCAAAGGTATGGTCTGATAATAAATGAAAGTAAAACAAAATACGTATATGGAAATGCGCTCGGATGTGACAGAAAGGAATCCTTACATTATATTTAGAACAGGAGAAAAATAATATAGCTTCGAAAGAGTTGATCGGTTTGAACATCTAGGGGTTACAGTAACTAGTAAGTGCTAAGAAGAGTATGAAATAGATAAGAGAATCCTGAAAGGAAATAGAGCGACAGCAGCTGGCAAAAATACTGAAATCAAAACTTTTAAGCAGAGCAACTAAGATCCGAGTTTAAAATCTTTGGAGGGGTTTATGGAGAAGACGCACAAACAAAGAAGTAATGAATATATACTCGTATAAAAAGCCTAAACGTCTAAAAATTAGTTGGTTAGGACACATCATTCGAATGCCAGAACAGAGAGTACCGAAAGTGGTTCTGTATGGGGGAGATGGTGGTAAGAGGAAAAGAGGACGACCCAAGAAGAAATGGTTTCAACAAGCAAAGAAAACGACATTAAAGAAATAGCAATAGGGAATTGGAGAGAAATAGCAAGCGAAGAAGATAGAAGCCAAGCGCCTTTAAGGCCTATAGCGCTGATATATATGTATATAATGGATACCTCATTGCTGTTCCGAAAATTTGTATATTTTGATATTACTGAAAATAGGTTGAATTTATATAAAATTTTGTAGCCAAAATAAAAAATTTATATCATTTTATATGAAAGATAATTTTTTGTAGGTACTATTTAACGCTATATCAATTGCAATATTTGTAAAAGTTACAAGATCTAAACTAATAAGTCAGTAATTATATGACACGGATTGTTTTTCGTAACGAATTCAAGGAATTTCGAAGAATTTTTTACATTAGGTATATACGGAATTTCCTGCAATAGTATTAAAAATTTTGATATATTTCATGTTGGTGATTGTAAGTTACCTGGTCCATAAATTTATATTGTTAATGGAAAAAATATAAAAATTTCATGACAAATCAATTGTAGCAATAGATATAGATAGCCAGTAGATTGATATTGAATCTAACTAAAAATGGTTTTCTACTATCGCGGTACGTAAAAGGATGCAACAGTAGATGTAATTTGCGATAAACTATTGAAAATAATTTGCAACATTTTATAATTAAACCACAATAAATAAAAATATTGTTTAGACTTAAATAACAATAAATTACAAATCTTAGGTGTCAGATGTATGGTAGATTTAATAATTATTTTACATTAAGCAAAAGAAATAAAGATTTCCATAAAATTTCACTTACCTAGAGTTGCGTATGCAGACGATGCTAGTAGTAAGAAACTTAGGAAAAACATGGTGAAGCCACAAATTAATAACACCAATTGAAAGTCTTATAAGGAAACCGTACTGTTTATAAGAAGTCGAAAGAAAAATTTAAGGTATACTTTGATTCCCTTATCGTTCTACAAAACCGCAAAAGCAATATTGGGGGATATTATATTGATTATATGTGCCACATCCGTTTTATACGGATCGATATCTAATCGAAAGAAACAATCAATTGCTAGCTATTGATATCAATAAAATATTAATAAATATTAAATTATTCTCGTCTGTATACTCTATGAACTTTTAATTAATCTTTTTCTGTGTGATTTGAGAGTAAATAAAAAATAATTTTATAATTTTTAGTAATAAATTCTGATTTCGATAGAAGGTTTAACAGAAATTAAAAAAGTTAATACTTTTAATACTTACAGAGATTTCTTCTTCTTCTCGTGTCCTTATACCTTTTCAGGTGTCGGGTGTTCTTTCTGCACCAAATTTTTCCACTCTCTTCTATTCCTTGTCATTACAGTTCGTTTCCTTTTTGTATTAATTTCATTTCGTCCTACGTCTTCCACTTCGTTTCTTTGTTGGGTATCTTGCTTCCATTATTTTTCTTGTAAATGTATCCGTCTTCATCCATATTATATGTCCATACCATTCAACTGCGTTTCCTTCTTATTTTTCTTGTTAGTGCTTCTTGTTTTGTTATTTCTCTAATATCTTCATTTTTGATCCTATCCCACCTTGTTTTCCCCGCTATTCTTCTTAAATGTTTAATCTTGATTCCATCTATTTTTGATTCGTTTTTCTTCCGCAATGTCCAGTTTTGTATTTATTGTTGTATCCATTTCAACGTCCCTGTATCCTAAAATTGCCTTATTTATGAAGTAGTATCTTCTTAAGTTCGTTGTTAACTATTTTGTCTCGATTCTCATTACCACCATTACCTTGATTTTATTCAGGTTGACTTTCATCTTTACGTGTTCTATTTCCTTTGTCCAGATGTTCATTAGCTTTTGTGTTTTGTTTCTAGTTTTTCCTACCAGTACTATATCTGCATATAACAGACTACTCACTTTTTTACTGGTTCCAGGTCACTAGGAAAATTTCTTCTTCTTCTTCAATCTTTTTTTCCATATTACGAATATATTATCTTTTGTTTGCCTCTCTTGTCTGAAAAGTGCCTGCTCTAGTCCTGATTCTAGATACAGTTGTTTTTCTAGTTTTCATGTATATAATTTGTAGCTCGTTTTCTACCAGTATGCCATCTTCTCCACTCGCTTTCCCTGTTTTAATTTTTGTATGGCTTCTTTTACTTCTTCTTCTGTTATTTTTTGTTGCTGGTTCAGCTCGAGTTCTTCTCTGTTTATCCATTATTCTGTATTTATTGCATTAAACTTGTCTTCGTAGTATTTTATCCATATCAGCTGTTCCTGTAAGTAGTCGGTTATTCTTATCCCTTGCTGCTTTTATGTCCATCCTCTTGGATTTCTTACGAAGATATAAAAGGCTTTATTATGTACAGGCTGCCTGTCTAGTGCGTCCAAGTACCGTATCTCCTTTCCTAAACGTTATGCTGGAAAAACAATGGGATATAAATTACTTGAATTGATATGACACATGTTCTAAAATTAATTTTATTTATAGGTACAGGATGTTCCATTTTTGCTACACAATATGCAACTTTGTTATTTTAAATAGAACACCCTATATATTTTTAATTTTTTAATTCCTCTCTGTATTTTACATCAATTTATTCAAATATTTTCTATACCTATTTATAACCGTTTTCAAAACCGTTTTGCAAAATGCAGGTGGTTTTTAGAAACCTTATATGTGAGGTAGATAAATTAGCTGTTCTTCTATCTGCTGAGGAAAATCTCCGTGCTAGTATTAGAAGCATTTCTACGGATCTAGAGGCAAACAAAAACATAGTCCATAGAACATTAAAAAAAGTGAAATACCATCCATATAAGCCGCATATTCACCAATTTCTATCTCCAAATGACCATGCAAAGAAGTTACAGTTTTGTAGGTGGGTACATAACAAGATTAATGAAGAACTTCAACTTTTGAATAGTTTACTCATTTCTGATGAAGCAACATTTTGCAGTTGTGGAGAAGTGAATAGACACAATTTTCATTATTATGCCAGGCAAAATCCGCATTTCTTGAAAACAATTAATAGACAGGGAGAGGAATCAGTAAATGTTTGGGGTGGAATTTTAGGAAACTATGTGGTAGGCCCGTATTTCATTAACAGACCATTAACTAGAGAAAGTTATCTTAGCTTTCTGCGTTATGACCTGGATAATATACTAGAAGACATTCCGTTAAATATTATCCAAAACTTATGGTATATACATGACGGAGCCCCAGCACACTTTTATAATACTGTAAGAGAATACCTTGAATACAACTACCATCATAGATGGTTGGGGCGAGGAGGCCCAATACTTTGGCGAGCAAGAAGTCTAGATATTACACCATGTGATTTTTATTTGTGGGTACATGTAAAACAAAGGCTATATAGGCAGTCTTTTCGAGGTATTAACGATTTAAAAGGAAGAATAGAAGACGCATTTGGATCAATTGACCGACAGACGCGTCAAAATCTACAAACGGCCTTTCTAAGCCGGCCACAGCTTTGCATTCAGCAAAATGGTGGACATTTCGAATATTTACTTAATTGATTATGTGAAAATGTTTATATATTTTTATTATTAATTGTCAGAATAAATTTTATACATTTTTCATATTTCAATTCCTTTCACATCTTGATATACCTATTTAGCGAAAAGCATAGTAATAATGACAAATGTATTGCCATATTAGCCTTATTTATTTTAATGCAATATTACTTTAATAGTTGCGTCAATTTAACCCATGCCAATAATCTCACTGCATTGTCTTTAATATTAATTTGCTTAAGATGGCAAAGTGTAGCAAAAGGAATACATTTGTAAAAAATATTCGTTAATAATTTCCGCATTACGTGGTGCTTAGAAATATACACTGTTCCATTAAAAAAAATGGAATTTTGCTAATCCAAAGTTTCGGAAAAGTCATCATCGGGTTGTAGTAATTAGAGAGGTCTGCAAAATATTTCAATAAGTTATTCTTAAACACAACCCTTTGTTAGTAAAATAAAGTCAAAATCACAATTTTAAAGATAAAACTAAAATAGATATAGGGTTTCTAAAAATCAACTGCATTTACAAAAAGTACAAATAATTATAAATAACTTCAAAACGGTTATAGATAGGTATAAGGAATATTTGAATAAACTGATGTAAAATACAGAGAGGAATTAAAAAATATATAGAATGTTCTATTTAAAATAACAAGGTTGTATATTGTGTAGCAAAAATGGAACATCCTGTATAATTATGTAATTGATTTAAAACATGAGTCATACCAATTTAAGTAATTTATCTCCCACTATTTTCCAGTATAACGTTTAGGAAAGGAGATGCGGTACTTGAACGCACTAGAGAGATACCCTGTATAGAAGAAGAGTATGACGTGCTCGGGCTTTATAGTTTCTAAAAATAGACAATAATCATTTTATAACATTTTCATTTCTCCGTCCTACCATAAAATGGTTTTTCTTTCTACTTTTTGAATATAGAACGCCATAAAATTAGTTTATACCGGAATTTCTGAAGCCTAAAGTTTAAATTTATATATTGAAACGAAGGTAGGTTGAACTTTTCTGCTAGGTTGACGATATTTACATGATCTTGGGAAATTTAATGAATAAAAACAATGAATGGAGTTATTTAAGAAGTTAGCAGATATGAAATACAGCGTTAGTAAAAAGTCCCGGAACGGTCGAATAACTTTGTTATTTGAAAATTATGATCTCTGAAATTTGGTATGGGGGTATAGTTAATATAAATGCATTTTATGCAATACAGTTTATATTTTTTTCACTTTCGGTTTAATCGGCAATACGTCCAACTTTCTTTTTAAACGGAACGCCCAGATTTTTTTAACACTTTTGAATGCAAAATAAAAAACTACGTTCAGGAAGTATTAAGATGTTTATTTTTATTCACAAGAAAACAGTTAAAAAATTAAAAAAGTGTCCGAATACAGAAAAATCAAGATACCTGTCTATTCAGGTTGCGATTACAATAATTGTTCAAAATGCTCTCCATTTACAATTTGACAAAAATATAAACGGTCAGTAAAATTTCTTATTGAATTTTGTATTTGTTCTGGAGTGATGCGATTGGCTTCTTGAACTATTCTCTCTTCCAATTGTTCAAGATTATGGGGACGATTTTTGTACACTTGACATTTCAAGTGACCCCAAAAGAAAAAAATTTAATGGCGAGAGATCTGGCGAACGTGCTGGCCATTCTATTGCTCCTCTACGTCCGATCCAACGTTCCGGAAAAATTTCATTCAAATAATCGCGGACATTATGGGCAAAATGGGGGGAGCCCCATCTTGTTGAAACCAAAAATGTGCATTAGAGTGATCACCTATGTTTGCATTTGGAAAGAGGGCCGCTAGTTGCTAGTTAAATTTCCTCTTATAAAAAATGGTCCTATGATGTTGTTTCCAACAAGACCAGCCCAGACATTCACCTTTTGAGGACGCTGTGTATGGACTTCTTCAATCCAATGCGGATTTTCAATTGACCAGTAGCGACAATTATGTCTGTTCACAGTGCCGTTGAGACAAAACGTTGCCTCACCTGAAAAGATGATGTGATCTAAAACATTAGGCTGCTGCTCGATCAATTCCGTCATTGTTTCGCAAAAATGTAGTCTACGATCTGGATCATCTTCAGTTAACTCATGGACGGGATAGATTTTATAGGCTTTCATTCTTGCTGATTTAAGTATCTTATGAGCAGATTTTTGAGAGATCTCATGAATTTGACCTAATTCTGTTGTGGACACTGTAAGTAACACATTCAAACCAGTTTCTTCATCTGTTGCTGTTAATGGACGTCCCCTTCTAGGTAAATCCTTCACCTGACGAAAGACTTCAAACTTTTGAATTGTTCGGCATACCGTACTTTTACTAATGTGACGATCCGGATAAACAGTATTAAACAAAATACGAACCTCTTCAAAAGAACGTTGACGATCATCGTACCCACGCATCATTAATATCTCAATTCGTTCTGATTCAGTAAGTTTTACTGCCATTTTCAAATGTGTCAATGTCTAAAATAAGTAAATTTATAGCGATGCAAAAGTTAAAACGCTTTTAAAATTGTCAAATGTGACGGCAAAAAGAATGCAAACACTAAACAACAACTTTTTTCAAAGGTACTGTAGTGTTACGAGGGTTCAATTCAAATATATATACTTATGAATACAAATAACAACTCTACTTTCATGCGATTACTCTTAATGAAATACTTAAACTCTTTTAAATGAAAGAAAATTAATATTGTAAATAAATTTGCTGTATTCTACTATTTTTACAAAATTCTCTTATTTACTAACCTGTTTCCCTACGATAGCTACTTAATACCTATTTTTATTTGTTATCGCTTATAATGTAAGATGCGCACACTATTATCTTCCTAAAGGATCCTTCGATGAAATGCCCTCTGGTTATACGGATCTAGTCCTGGTTGTGGATTTTTCACGAGAATTTCTTGTATCTCGCTTTTCCAAAGGATATTAATATTGTAAATATAATGTATTTTTGCTAAAAAATCTTCCAAAAAAGGATATAGATTACATATATCTTCTTATAACACCTTCAAAAGCATTTAATGCATGTTGATATAACTAAAATTTCCATATAGGTTTTGTAGACGATGCCAAAACGTTGTTAAAATGATTTTTTAAATATATTTTTCTCTTCTATAACTCAATTTTCATGATTGTCGTTCCAATTATTTCAACAAGTATCTTTTATATTATATTATCTCCATGCAATTAACCATATTACTTGCTTGATTAATATAATACATTTAAATACATGTCCATTTAAAAATCATATATTTTCTTGTGTTTACATAGTAACTCTGTCATATGTTCTAGGTACCATTGCACGCAAAATTAGCTACACTAAATAAAATCGCAAATCCATGGATACCGGTTCCTTAAAGTTCACTTTCACAATCCGGACTATACAAATGTTGAAATTTTGTTTTACATTGTAATTTACAGTAAAAAATTGTTAAATAGAAGAATACCTTATGTACCAGTGTTTTCACATCTACCCTTGGTTCGCCACTGGCTGGACTTAGGATTTAGATATAATACAACACTGCCCCTAATATTATATATTATATACCGGGTGTTCCACAAAAATTTCCAAAGGCTGTAATGTCTTTATTTATCATCTGATTTTAATGATCTATATATGAAACTGTAGGGTTTCGTAAAGACTACAAACAGCAATGCAAATTATCTGTTGGTCAGACATGATTCGCGAGAAACGTAATTCAACTTTTTTTATTTCAAATTGCACTATATATATTTTTTTGATTTTTATAAAAGAACATTTCCTAACGATTCGAATAATGTCATGAAAACATACACTTAAATAAGGAATAATGCAAGAAAAAGGCAAGTTTTTGCAAATTTTTATATGGCAAAACTAACAGTAGGTCATGAATTGGGGTACGCAATTAAACAATCACAGCGTCTTTTTTAATCAACTACTGGTCACTGTCAGTTTGAGTGATCAACGCATTGTCAAAAACACCGTTCATTATAATAAACAAGATTGTATAAGTTTAATTTCGATTTATTTTAATATTAATAGAAAATATGAATTTTGAATATTTAACGGATATGCTTGAAGTTTATTTTGAACGTGGGAAAAGACCATGTGACGCTATTAGAATTTATCAGGAACGTTTCCCTGATAGGGAATTACCACATCACAAGAAATTTGCACAACTGGAAGCCAATTTGAGGATCTACGGATCTTTTAAAAAGCCAAAAAAAGACGTACGAACTCCAGATGAAAATTTAGATCTAAACGGAAAATCCTAAGACGTCCGTTAGAGAAATTGCTAACAACATTGGATCATCCAGTACAACAGTACATTCTATTTTGAAAAAAACATAAATTAAAACTGTACAAACCTCAACGGATCCATCATTTGCTGGAAGACGATTATCCACGAAGAATGCAATTTTGTAATTTTTAATTTAAATAAATTACGAGAAGATCCACTATTTTATTCTAAAATTCTCTGGTCGGATGAGTGTACCTTCACGAATAATGCCATATTTAATAGAAACAATCATAGGTATTGGAACAATGACAATCCTGGATTTCTTATTGAAAATAATATCCAGAGAAGGTTCTCTTTAAATGTTTGGTGTGGAATTTTAGATTCTAGATTAATTAGACCATATTTTATTGACGGTATCCTAAATCAAGAAAGATATCATACATTACTCGAAGAAATAGTGGACAATCTAGAAGAATTGCCCATTGCTCAATACGCACAAATTTACTTCCAACAAGATGGAGCTGCTGGATTTTTTCATTTGCTTGGATTTTTTCATTTGATTATTTTGTCTGATCTAAACAACAAAAGTGTTTATTTTATTGTTTGTATTTTTCATAATTATGAATAAAAAAGACGTTGTGATTGTTTAATCGCGTACTCCAATTCATGACCTACTGTTAGTTTTGCCATATAAAAATTTGCAAAAACTAGTCTTTTTCTTGCATTATTCCTTATTTAAGTGTATGTTTTCATGACATTATTCGAATCGTTAGAAAATGTTCTTTTATAAAAATCAAAAAAATATATATAGTGCAATTTGAAACAAAAAAGTTGAATTACGTTTCTCGCGAATTATATCTGATAAACAGATAATTTGCATTGCTGTTTGTAGTCTTTGCGAAACCCTACAGTTTCATATATAGATCATTAAAATCGGATGATAAATAAAGATATTACAGCCTTTGGAAATTTTTGTGGAACACCCGGTATATATATCGTGAAAATTTCGCCCTATTTATAACAACCGAAAATTAAGAAAAATTAGTACAGTTAACAGCGCCATCTATTTAGTATACGCGGAACTACAATTACAGACCCCTGTACGGTAGCTAATATCATTACAGTACCTTGTTTTTTCTGTATTAGGACACTTTTTTTAATTTTTAACTGTTTTCTTGTGAATAAAAATAAACATCTTAATACTTCCTGAACGTAGTTTTTATTTTGCATTCAAAAGTGTTAAAAAAATCTGGGCGTTCCGTTTAAAAAGAAAGTTGGACGTATTGCCGATTAAACCGAAAGTGAAAAAAATATAAACTGTATTGCATAAAATGCATTTATATTAACTATACCCCCATACCAAATTTCAGAAATCATAATTTTCAAATAACAAAGTTATAACGGGTCGATGGCCGCAGTGGTTAGGCGGCTGACTATTGTTGTGAGAGGATGATAGGTGCCGGGGTTCAATTCTCTGAAGGGACGGTGACATTTTTTCAGAGAGTTTAATCCCGGATCGACTTGCCATTCGCTGTTGGGAGCAAAGTGATTAACAGCGCGGCATCATAAAAGGCGATATGACGCCTGTCACAAAGCCATTTAAAACACAACTTACACACACTAAACTACACCGCCAGAGTTGCAGTGATAGCCAGTCAAGTAATACAGCTTACGGAGTCACTGCAACTAAGTACCCACCACACATTAAAAAAAAATTCGACCGTTCCAGGACTTTTTACTAACGCTGTACATATAAAACTATGCGTTGTAAAAATTGTATCTGACTTTCGAATGTTACAACGCTGTTCTTAGGACTTTTGCTTTTGATTGATAGAGATCATGTTCTGTATTTTTTTGGTTTTATCACATCGTTGTAATAAAGATTTTCTAAGCATTACATATCTTTGCAAACTAGGTTCTATCGAAAATCCTTCTGTTGCAGCATGGTTTGATATTTCTATCGCTGAATTTTACGACGTCATGAGGATATAACTTAAGAAATATTTCTGACATATTTCTTCATTACTTTAATGCCAAGAAACAATGATAAAACAGATAATAAAGACATAAAAATATTACATAAAGCAGAAAAAGGAAAGAAGCTTAACCTTCTCGAATTTTTAAGGCATGCAATAAATGAAATGTGACAGTCTTAAATGACCAAATTACCCTGATGTATACATCCCCTTTCGTATCTTTGTTAAAAAGTTGTACATAGTATAAGAAATATGTTTTCATTCTAATTAACTTTAGTTTTGAGAATGACCAAAAAAAGGTTGATGTCGATTGGTCTTCTGTATATTGTTCTGTACTCTGTACAAACGTGTATCGATAGGTTTTATGCGATTATTTATGATATTTTTGATAAATCAGTACCACTAAAGAATTTTTCCATTCTAAACGTATCTATCCTCCTTGGTACGACAATAAGGTAATACAACACCTTAAGCAGAAAGATAACGCACGACAAAAATATAAACAATATGGTACCAAATTCCATTACCAGCGTTTTCAAGAATTGCGTTGCTTATGTAAATCGCTTATAAATGATGCATACATCAGTTACATTCGTAATGCTGAGAATAATGTAAAAAGAAATCCTCAAGAACTGGCGTTTCATAAGTAGTAAGAGTAATCATACACGAATACCTGGTGTTATGAATTATGACAACAATGCTCTTAATACGCCTGAAAGCATCATGAATGCATTTGCGGACTATTTCAGCAGTGTTTATATACCATCAGATGATGGTTACTGCATTACGCAACCACTTAAGACTATTAGAACTGACTGCGCATCTGTGTCATTTATATCAGAAGATGATATTCTACTGCAGCTGAAGAAATTGAAGGATAGCTTTTTGTGCGGCGGCGATCTTGTGTCCAGTTTTATCATTCGGGATTGCGCAGCAATATTTGTAAAGCCTTTGTTCCACATATTTAATTTAATATTGAAGTTATCGGATATTCCCAAAATATATATCTGCTCTGTGTTAAAAAGTGGAAATAAAGTGCGTGATATACGCAATTATAGACCTATTTCAATACTTTGTAATTTTTCGAAAGTATTTGAATCTATATTATGCAGCCACATTTACAATCAAACAAAATGTATTATATCACCAAGTCAACATGGTTTTATGGCCAAACGTTCTACCATTACAAATTTACGCTGCTTTACCCAATTCGTTTCTGAAACCTTAGATCAACAAGGGCAAGTAGATGCTATTTATACGGACAAAAGGCATTTGATCAGGTGGATTTCTATGTACTGCTTTCGAAATTGAGTGTATTGGATTTTCTGAATCACTTTTAAGTCTGTTGAGGTCATATTTATTGGAAAGAGAACAATTTATAGAGTATCTACATATACGGTCAAAAGCATTTTACACATCATCGGGCTTACCTCAGGGATCTAATTTTTTTGTTTTTTGTTAATGTTATTGGGAGTGAACATCTAATATTCGCCGATGATCTAAAAATATATAGGAATATTTACAATATTGGAGATTGTTTTGAGCTACAGAAAGATCTATCAGCAATTAGTAATTGGTGGACAAGAAACCATCTATCTCTCAATGTTGGTAAATGCAAAGTCATTTCGTACACCAGAAGTAACAGTATTCAATTCACGTACACATTAAA
Organism: Holotrichia oblita; assembly: GCA_023690525.1. Lineage (NCBI taxonomy): Eukaryota > Metazoa > Arthropoda > Insecta > Coleoptera > Scarabaeidae > Holotrichia > Holotrichia oblita. The sequence continues at coordinate 12,385,732 of CM043023.1, read as the reverse complement.
TGGAGAAAATCTCAGTCGTCAACATAGTGTGAAACATCTAGGCGTTAGTTTCGATTACAAACTTACATTCGCTGCTCACATTAATTCAATAGTTTCAGATGGTTATAAAATGTACGACTTTATTTATAGACATTGTAGAGAATTTGAAAATATTAATTGTTTAAGTGTATTGTTTTTTGCTTTTATCAGATCAAAATTGGAATATGCGTCTTTTGTTTGGAATCCAATATATCAAGTCCATATTAATAACATAGAAAATGTTCAGAGACGGTTTCTTAAATATTTATTGTACAAAATTGATGGCATATATCCCGAAAGGCGTCTCGATTACAATATTATTTTGTCGAGATTACAATTTACTTCATTGCATAAAAGACGAATTATAAGTAGTGTCAAATTTCTGCATGCTCTATTAAATAATAATGTTGATTGTGCGTCGTTGTTGGAGAAAATTAATTTTAATTGTCCTTTATGCATTGTGAAATTATGCATTTTGTGTTTTAACATGTTGTGTATAGTTTAAAAGCGTCTAGTATGACTAATTAGTATTAATGGTACTTGTTATGAAGTTGTGTTCTTTGACTGCTAGCTTCTTACTCTAATCGTAAGTTTTTTATGATTATTGTTACTGGTTCTATATTTAGATATTTTCTTGTAGAATTACCTTCTGAAGAAGATTTTAATAAAAATCGAAAGCTTAAGATTTAGATAAATAAGTCTTATTTCCTTTTAAAAAGGATTTTTCCATTGGCTGCTAACCCCACTAGCTCTACGATCATCTTATTTACGTTTAGTCAACTTCTTACTGTTAACGTGTTATGCCCAGACACAAACTGGAAAATTTTCAATTTTCAAAAATCTATTTCACGCAGTTAGAGTGCTTTTTCACAGACAAGAAATGTGTAGTACATACCTAAATATGTCTATGAAATGCACAGTTTGTGTATTAAGTAATGTCTTCCCCTTTAAAGTGCTTATCAAACTTTCTTCCGCTCATGCCCGTTCGTTCGTTTTCCTAAATGCCCCATGAGATATAGGTCTAGTTGAGTATTCAGAATACCTCAACCTAACGAAAGCGACCCAATGGGCGTGAGCGGAATAAAGTTCGATAGGCTCCTCAAAGGGGAAGACATTACTTAATACACAAACTGTATATACATGTTCCCAATAGTTTTTTGAATTCCCAAGTTCGGGACCTTCTCTTATAAGTTATTCACTTCTCTAACCTATGGTTAATGGTTTCATTTTAACAACTTGAATTTTTACACAACTGCAAAAAAGTCCTAGTATCTGACCTATGATTTTCAATCACTCAAGTTAGTTGGTAACTAGCCATCATGAGTTACAGAATAGCCTTCATTATATCAATGTTCTTAGTGTGGGCATTCACTGTAGTGACAATGTTAAGTAAATTTAATATCATGTAAAATTTTTAAGTTGTTATGAAGACTGTTAAAAATTGACATTAAAATTGTAATTATTAAATTTTTAAATTCACTCAACATTTCCAAAGCTTCGAAAAGTTTATTAATAAATAAAAGTTTCCGTCTACTACTTCTATATACAACAATAATTCAGATTTAGAAGTTTGATTTTTTTGTGTGATGGGTGCTTAGTTGCAGGATATATCCTAGATAGACTCCATGTTTGAATGGTTTTGCCACAAAGTTTAATACGGTCCCTAAAAGACGTAGCAGTTGTCCCATAATGAAATGCTTCACCAAACAATATCCATTAATTGATTTTTTTGAGAAAACATCTCACGTTTTGTTGCGTAATTTTTAAATAATTTACTTTTCCAGTAGATAAATACGTACAACTATAGCTTCCTAAGTTTGACAGTTGCTACAGATTAAAAGAACTGTCAATAATACCCTTGTTGTGCGAATACATGCACTTAATAAACCAACAATTAGAGTTACAATTAGTATTACATGAAACAAAATTTCTCGATTAGCACACATCAGGAAAACTTATTATATATGCAAGTCAAGATCCAATGTGTTTAGCATAGAACAGAAGCACCTCATGTAGGATTGTATATACTTGTTGCGTACACACATTTACCTAGAATAGTTGCAGATATGTCTCCCGAGGAAGAATGGCGTGCTTTTATTGTGGTGGGAAAACCGCAGACGGCAAAATAGAGTCAGGAAAACAGACGTAGTAGTAAAAGAAACTTGCAACTGGTTCGTTCATTTTCTGGCCCACTTTTTCCCATGCTCCATTCACAAACTCCAGTTTGCTGTACTCAGCTAGTTGGAAATTGTATAAGCACAGATACTATTCCACAAGTTTTATTTGAACATCCCTCTTTAGACATTTTCATAGGTGTATTTTCTACAGAAAAGGTATTTCGTCTTCTGTATTAGCCAACTATCACTCTGCCAATGCAACAAGTTACAACAAACAGAGCACGTTGCATTTCACGAAACTTGTTTACGAAATCATTTCTGCTCTCCTATTTCAGAAACGCCAGTATGTTCCATCTCATTTAAATGTATGGGTTGTGTGAGTGTGTGTTATGAAACAAGTTTCATAAAATTAGTTTATCTGGTGTGTCACCAGGCTTAAGGATAGTTTGTACCGCGTTTTTGAAAATGGCACATAATATTGCATCACCATACTTATATATGAAAGGAATTTGAAAATTAAATAATAACAATATCTAGTAAATGATCCATAACAATGAGAGCTAAAATCGGACTTATAGAGGATCCCATCCGCGTACCATTTATTTGTTTATAAAAGAATTTATTCAAACTGAAAAAAAGAATTATTAAAAGTAATAATATGTAAAAAAGATGATTGGTTAAGACTTATATATTTACGGTTGATGTTATATTTGATGATGTCTATTACCAAATTTCACGGTATATTTGTAAATAACGATACTCACAGAACTGAGCAACAAAAAAAAAACTAACGAAATGAATAATTAGAAAATAAACCAAATTAGAAATTTTAAGGAGGTTAGAATAATTTCAACAAAGCGTAGTTCACATAATACTTATGGCAAATAACAAATCAAATAATAAAGGACAAACGCTGGTACTGGAGAGTAGCAGTTACCTGATAATACGCTTTAATCTAGATTAAAATTGCGTGCGTAAATAGTCTGTCACGACCTTAGGTACCAGATTAGTATGACTGTACCAAAGAACTGGTTTGCGAGCGATGTTAGAAATTTAATTACGTCTACGAAGCATTATTTGAAATTGTGCTTGTTCAAAAGTAATATACAGATTTCTGACATAAGTTATATTCAGATAAGTGAAAACAAATTAGGTTGAAAGCTACAGATAGCAAGCTAATTTGTGCTTATTTTTATAAACCATTAATTCGTTTTTACTCTGATATCAGAAACTTATTTATTAGGAAGTATTTTTGTTGTTTTGACTTCTAGTTTGAATTGTTCCACCACTTTCAATGAACGTGACAATTATATCGGCGTATTTTAAGTGTGATGTTTGTTCCGAAAACATATGACATCGTCTCTTGCTTTTGTATTTTACATCGTCAAAACCTACAACAGTGCCTTCCGCATCAGTTTCTGATGGTCCTGTTGGTAATATCCATTAAGTGATTTTGTTGACAAAAGATTACACGTTTTGATGTATTATTTTAAAATAATTTAGTTTATCAGTAGATAAAAACTAACTACTAAAACAACTGTCAATACATACCTTTGTTGTGTGGATACATGCTCTTACTAAATAAACAATTGGGATAGGAATAAATACAATAATCTTGAATCATGCAATTTATTATGTGCGAATATGTACTCTGTATTCGATATAACTGACAGTGATAGAAAAAAAAATCAGTGCGACCACTACATAAAGTATGATGTCTCTCTAATCCAATCCAGATTTGAGGATACAGGAGCTTGGATACTGTAACCTGTGCAATCTGCAAACTCCCCGCCGCTAACTACGCCAACAACTGTATCGTTGTAGACAATTGGTCCTCCAGAATCGCCCTAAAAGTTAATACCTATAGTTGTTATTTATATTCATTTCGTAATCTGAATACATGGAATATCCGAAATGATTCGTATCAAAAAATATTCTAACAGAATCGATTTAATAGTATTACAAGCTGGTACAAAGTTTCATTACCTATTGTAACAGGATACGTGGAATATCTCTCTCAATATATTATATAAATTATGTTGTTTTGTAGGTTTATTATTTCTGATTTAAAAATCAACTACGTTTGCAACCATTTTTACTCCATTTAAAATTAAATAATATTGTTTTGATCCCAGATAGGATCAGAGACGTGAAAATTCCAACATTGCTTGTTGAATTTTATTTTGTTTGCGTTTACAAGTGTGTCTAATTAAATGAAATTAGTTGAATTTAAAACATTACTTTATATCTTGAACAATTTCCAATATATTTTGCTTCTATTTTTGCAAACAATATTAAAACTATTGGGTCATTTAAAGTTTGCATTACTAACAAATAAATAAGTTTTTAAAACTAACATATGTACATGCTAGACTTACGTAGCAAGTGTTTTTGTTCTCATTACTCCTAGTATTAATTACACCACCTTCTTCAATGCTCTCGAAAACTAGGTCGGCGTATCTTAAATGTTTTGATTGTCGACTGTATTGATAACATTGTACGGCACCCTTGCATTTTACAACTCCGAAACCAACGACGGTTCCTGCCTCACCAACTGGTGGTGCCTCGGTAGCTAAATTAATCACTTGTGCCTTCTTCCCCAGCTTAATTTTCTCTTTTAATCTAATCAAACCTATATCATATCTCTTGTCACCTTCTACAAAGTATTCATGTTTCGGACCGATGTATTTGATTTCGTAGCCCTTCGCTTTTTTCAAATTACTCATTTTAGTTATACCAGGATAGACTGTTATGTCATGGTGTCTTAGACAATGTGCAGCAGTAAGAACAAGATCGCTTTCGATGAATGCTCCTCCACAATGTAAGTTTCCATTACGAGAGAGAAATGCGTAATAGGGAAAGTCCTCTATCTCGGCCAGATTTCCGTTGATGATTGAATCCTCTTCATCCTTAGCTAAAAACAAGCACGTTACTTTATAGATTTGCTTCCTTGCAAATTATATTCATATTTCATATCATTTCAACGACTGAAGCGAGTTGTAATTGCAATTGTTTTGAAGAATTTTTTTCTGAGCAGAACCTGGCTTAAGAAATATTGTATATGTGTCGTCGACGTATCGGTACTAGGCGACACATCCACAGGTGTACCGTAAATCGATCAACACAAACCGCTACCTCAACGCAAGCTCTCACCATCACCTAGCACAGAAACGCGGTATCCTGAACATACTAGTACACAGAGCCAAGACGATATCAGATAGAGAACATCTTGAAGCTGGACTCCAACATCTAAAGAACACACTACAACAAAACAATTACAGACTCAATAACATCACGACAACCATCAACAAGCAACCCAAACATAAAGAGGAACCAACGAACGCCATTGGAACGACCTGCCTGCCATACATCAAAGGATGTACGGACAAAATCGGAAGAAAACTACGCAAACACAAGGTCAAAGTAATTTTCAATGCTCCTGAGAAACTATCCACCAAATTACCTTCACCTAAAGATCCTACACCTGCGCTCCAAAATCCAGGAGTATACGAGATTCCCTGTACTTGTGGAAAAGTGTACATCGAACAAACAGGCAGAAACATCAGCACCAGGTTAAAAGAGCATATACGAGATACTAAGTACGAATATACAGTCAAATCAGCAACAGCAGAACACTCTACAAACACCAAACACGGAATCAATTTCAACAAATGCAGGAAACTAGCAACGGAACCACATTACTGGAGAAGAGTCTATAGAGAAGCCATCGAAATACAGAAGAATCTGAACAACATCCACAGAGAAGACGGACTACAGCTATGACGAGGAACCACGGACACGCTTCAACAGAACGGGACGGTCACGCCTCAAGCAACGCACGATTATGTATAAACCCGATCCTCGACCAACCAGTCACTTCACTTCTGAAGAAGATCACGGCAAGATGATCGAAACGTCAAGTACCACAACCTTTCTACACGGCAGAGAACTCGAGAACCGAAGAGCAGCTATATTTAAATACTTGAAATATTTTTAGAAAAAATGTGAAAATATGGCGTATTGTTCATTCGAGGAGATAATTTTTTTACATAAACTGTGGAAATTAAAATAATTATATACATATTATCCTTGGAAATAAATGTTGGCGATCTGATTAATGTGTTCACGATTAAAGATACATTAGCTACATGCCTATTATCAAACCGATAACTTTGTGTGGAAAGTAAATTTTGCAATAGGATAAAATTAACTAACTGTTATTGTAGGATTTTATGAGAAATGCTCGAACATGTCCATTTTTAATTTTAAAGATATAGCTTCTGAATGAAATTTAAAGTATACAAGATGATTCATGTAGGTAAGTGCAGCACAAAGTAGATGATATTTTCAAATTGAACGCTCTGTATATTTGTTAGATTTGTTTGAAGTCTCCTTAATAAACCAATTTTAACGACGTGTATATAGGAAAAAAGGAATTGGCGAAGTTCCTTGTATTTTTAATTGTTTAGATTTATAGTAATAAACATTGTTTTATTCGAAAGGTATCTATGAGAAAATCAAAATTGCTACAAAATTAGTATTTCTTATATATGTACACATTATGAAACGAGTTGAGTATTGCAGTAAATTACAATTACAATCAAAGTTTAATTTTATAACCTTAAAAAATTTCATAAAGAAATTAAAAAATGCCATACTAAATAGAAAGAAACAAAGGATGCATGAAACCACTATCGAATTTGGCTGAAAAAATCTGAAATTTTTACTTTCTGGCGAATAAATTATTATTTACTAGTGAAGTTTTCTTCACTAGCAAACGCAAGCATCGTAAAAAGAATTTTCTTGATATTTCTTGGATTTAAATCGCTTTTTCATTTCGCACTAATAATTTTTTTCTTGAAGAAAAATATTATTTTTTTAGTGAGTTGTATTACTTCAATTCATGTTTCCTTTGTAAAAAGTTAAACATCTTAAACTAGCAATGCAGATTATTGAATAACACGCTCCATGATACAACTTCAAGGTATTTAAAAAATTGTAACAGTCTCTATCTAAAATTAATCCAGAAGATAGAACTGTTTACAAGAACAATTATTACCATACTATTATAAATGATTTAGAAAATAATACTAAACAACAAACAATAAATTTATTTACCACTTTAATATTGCAGGAACCGAAATTTCAAAAAATTTTACTAGTGTCATGAATATACAGACCGTTCCAATGAAAACGATCCACCTTAAATAAGTCTAGGGGAAAACTTTTTCACCAATAAGGCAAAATCATGTTTTGCTTCCCCTAGTAATAAATGTACTAATGGAGAACCTAGAGCAAGTTTCATTAAACAAAACTGTCATATAAAATTTTGTAAGCGGTATGATTTAAAAAAGAAAGCCAAAATTCAACCATACTTTTTAATCTTTTAATTCCTGATTTATTCCCACTTAGAGTTCAATAAAACAATAAATAATTAAATACCAATTTATTCCATAACATATAATAATATGTTTTCGTTAAATAACTTCTTCAGTGGAAGAAATTGACATTTAATATGTGTCAAATTACTAATAATATAAATATAAATTGCCATGCCTATCAACAAAATTATATAAAAAACAAACAATTCATTAATATATCGAATTTTAATTATATTCACCACTAATAATGAAGGAATAGTGATTTAATACAACATTAGAAATTGAAATGATTTGAATTATTCGTATATCAATCTATTTTTTGTCAAGCTCTAACAATTCTGTTCAAGGACTAGGGAAAAACATGGCAAAAAAAACCTAGTCAAGAGCTTAAAATTAATAAGGCGTGAATTAAATTGTTATATATAACGCTTAAATTATCAATATCCGTTCTAAAATTTACCGCGTTTTCATCTTTTTTAATGTATATCATTTCCTAAATTAATCTTTTTTATAATTATTTTCCTTTTTTAAAATTTTAGTGTTTTGAAAATCAAAATTATGTCGTCTATCTTTAGAGTGCTTAGATAAAGCAGTTTCAGCGGTGACGTTATGTGTAACAGTGTATTGATGGTTATAAATTCGTTTCTTTAAATATTGTTTGGTTTGTCCGATATAACATTTATTACAATCTTTGTAATCTAATTTATAAACGACATTACTTTGATTACCATGTTTAATGGGTGTTTTTAAATTTGTGAATAAATGTCTATTGTTGGTAGGTATGAAAGTTATGTGAATGTCTGATTTTTTTAATTCGTGTTTTATTGTGTCGCTTAAATTGTTTATATATGGTATAGTGTGGTATATGTTATTATTTGATTTTGTACCTGTGTTATATATTTTATTTATTCTTTTTGTGATTAATTTATTGTAAAACTCTTTAGGATAACTATTTTTTTCTAGTATTGTTTTTACTTTGCTTAAATTTTCTTTTCTAAAATCAGGGTGAGCTAATTTAATAGCCTGATCCACTAAACTGTTAATTACGCTTTTTTTAAAATTTACCGAAGTGTTTGAAAAATAGTTTAAATGCCTACTACTACTAGTGTCTTTAATGTACCAGTTTGTTTTTATTTGTGTGTTATCATGTATTATCTTTACATTTAAAAAGGTTATAGAATTTTGATTTTCTCTTTCAAAAGTAAATTTTAACCTATCATGATATGTGTTAAATGTGTGCAGAACATGTTCAATTTTATCATTTGGTATGCAGCATATACAATCATCTACATACCGCTTATAAAATTGCACATGACAGTTTAGTTTGTCAAGTGAGACCTGCTCTAAGTCCTCCATTACTAAATTTGCTATAACAGCAGATAATGGAGAACCCATTGCTGTACCGAATATTTGTTTATATATTGTGTCATTGTACTGAAAATATGTTGAATTTAAGCAAAGTTTTGCAGCCAACATGAATTCATTTTTTGGTAAATTTGTATAATTTTGAATTAAATTCCATTTTTTGTTTATAATGTTTAATGCCAAATCACAAATGTAGGGACATTTGTGAATAAAGATACAACGTCTAAACTGATAATTTCATGATTATACGGTACGGATTTTTTGTTAATGAAATTATCAAATTCCCACGAATTTTTTACATGATACTCTGTATTTCCTACAACATTACTGAGAATTTTGGATAAAAATTTTGATAAATTGTATGTTGGTGATTGTATACAATTTACAATCGGCCTTAGGAATATCAGTTTTATGAATTTTAGGGACGCCATAAATTCGCGGAGTTATCGAATTATATATTTTTAAATGTTTAGCTACGGATTCGTCTATATAATTGCTATTTAACCAACTAGTGATTAATTGGTTATTTTCACTTTGAATTTTGTTAGTCGGGTCTTTTTGTAATGTAATGTAAGTGTTTTGATCGTTTAATAATGAATGCATTTTGGCTGCGTAATCTTGTTTGTACATTATTATACTTTTTTCTCCTTTGTCTGCTTTAGTTATTATAATATCTCGGTTATTACTTAAAAACTTTTTGTTTCCTTTAACATACGATTTAAATCAGTATCTTTGTGTTTGTTATTACGTCTGTTTTTGTAATTAGTTATGATGTTTACTAATTTGTTACGTAATGTGTTTTGCTTGTTCGGTACTACAGAATTTTGAATAATGTATTCTATATTACAGATTAAATCATCTAAAGGTATGTGGTTAACATCTACTGAGAATTTAGGGCCTAAACTAATAATTAACTTTACATTTTCCGGAATTATTATATCTGTTAAATTTATTATCCAATCTTCTTGTAAGATTGGATAATAATTCTTGTTATTTTCTTTTAAAAGATTTTCTATCTTTTTAATATTACTATTTTTTATTTTATTAAAATTTCTTTGAAAATCTAAATTTACTTTTTCAAAAGACTCGCCGTAATCATGAGATGACATTTTACTACGGATGTCAATTTCCATAGTTGAAATGTCATTTCTAATTTTTTTTTTTCAAGTGTAATGTAAGTGTCCCGAATACATAAATTCAGTGTTTTTTGAAATATAGTGTCTCTTATTTTACTAAACTTACTAACTATAGTGTCATTTGTAATCGTTATGTTAAAGGATTTTTTTATAAAATTCGGAATTACATTTTCACGCCTGCATTTTATTAAAAAATTTTTCCTGTTAATTTGTCGTGCTAATTTTAATTTCAAACTATGGAACTTCTTCTGAACCACCAAACTCTCTTGAATATTCATACTTCAAAAATGCAAAAACCAAACTCTAAATACTCCTTGTCTAGTGGAAGCTAACATAACGAAAACATATTATTATGTTATGGAATAAATTGGTATTTAATTATTTATTGTTTTATTGACCTCTAAGTGGGAATAAATCAGGAATTAAAAGATAAGTACACAAAGGTCAAAAAATACATATATTAATACTTTTTAATATTAGGATAATACAGTCACAACAAAACAAATTAGCCAAGACACTATAGTTAGTAGAAATAGTTACCCACAAGAGTTTTATAATAGATTTAATAAATTATTCGAAGTCATTTCCACTAAATTCTTATACAAGATAAATTTGATAACCCTGAAAATATTTTTTTTACTCCAAACCACAACGGACTCTCATCACTTTAATCGACATTTCTATTTTTTATAAATCGATAGACAATTATATGCTACTTTCAATTTAGACATACAATTTAAAACATAATAAAATTTCCGTAATTTAATTGTTTATAATAAGAGAGCGTTTACGGACTGTTTTATCTTTAAAAAAATGCAAAATAGGTATCTCAAAAAGAAATACTTCCAGCAAAAAGTTATTATATACAAACTTACTTTAAACCATCCAATCCAAAAGTACACAAATAAGCATTCATTTAAAATTTTGAAGTTAGTAGAGGTTGGGAGCAAATGAAAAGCTTTGTATAATAGAATAATTCTATAATGTAGAGCCAACAAATATAGGACACGCTTCTATTTAATCATTCTTCTATCATGCATAGTATGTAATGTAAACAATGTATTTTTTAGCCATTTAATTTTTAATTATTTGTTCGTTAACATATCAATTTGTTCTTTCGCTACATATTTTCCTTTCCGTACCATTATCGCTTCATTTTGTTTCAATGTTGGAGCTGCTCTAAACGTATGTACATCCATCATAAATACAATTATGTTTTTTACAGTTTTAATTGTTTTACATAAAATAAATATACAGAGCATACGAAACAAAAACGCTGAAACACGTTAGGGGGAAACTCTTTCACAAATAAGGCCCTCTAACTATTAATAAGGCAAAATCATGTCTTGTCCCCTCCCTTCCCTATGCCACCAGTATCTAACATTAAAATTTTAAATGGGATATTATTAGGTTTTTTGATTCTACATACTATTTGCAACATCTTTCATGTAGGACAGCCTATATTTATCGTCAAAATTTTAGAAGATATGTCTTGTTAAAGTTTTAAGGCTATTTTCTATTACATCAACGGTTCAATTAAATTCAAGATTATCTATGTTGGTACAACTGCCACTAAGTGTCATATGTACATATATTATATATATATAGGAAAACTTTCAAGATGAGATATTTTATTCTAAATGGGATGGGCATAGTTCGGGCAGTAATGTATTGGTCAATGATTTTATTGATAGCTTGGTTAATGTTATAGATAGAATGTGTCCAATTGAAGAGCAGCAGGTTATCAAGAAGTACTCACAAAACCAATGGATGAATTCAAAAATTTTAGAAGCTATAAAATTAAGGGACTTGTGCTATAATAGGGCAGTTATTACTGATCAAACGATTGATTGGAATGACTACAAAATAAAAAGAAATAAAGTTACCCAGTTGATAAGAGAAGCAAAAGACAAGTATTATATCAGTGTTATAGACCAAAATAAGCATAACAGTTATAAATTATGGAAAAATTTAAAAACTTTAATACCAAATTCAAAGATTACTATACCGAAAGAAATAAAATTTAATGACATTATAATAAGTAATGATCAAAATATTGCTCAGAGTTTTATTACATTTTTTGTGGAGAGTGTAGAAACTACAGTAAAGGACATATCGAGGATTGTAAGTTACGCGCCTACATTGGAAAAAGTGAATGAATGTGGGATAATGGATAGGTTTGATACAATATCTATGAGTAAATTAAAAGAAATTATAAAGTCACTAAAAAATTATGGGGCGGATATGGGTGATGGAGTATCAACACTCATTTTTAAGGATGCGTGTGAAGTGGTGGCCAATAGATTTCTTGATGTCGTAAATGTTTCAATGGAGACAGGTGTATTTCCAGAACAATGGAAAACAACTTACGTGACACCCGTACCAAAAGTTAATGGGACGATTAGGTGTGAAGAGTTTAGACCAATCAATTCGGTTGCTCCATACGAAAAAATATTAGAACTATGTGTTAAGGAACAAATTGTGGAATATTGCGTACAGAATAATGTGTTAGTGTCAAATCAGTCCGGCTTTAGGAAAGGGCACTCGTGTGAGACAGTGATAATAGACATATATAACAAATGAATGAGAGATATTGATGAAGGAAAAAATGTGATTACTGTGTTGTTGGACTTTAAGCGGGCGTTTGAAACAATAAATCGTGATTTATTACTACATAAGTTGCGAAAGATTGGCTTACGTGGAACAGTGCTGAAATGGTTTGAATCATATCTGAACAACAGAACTCAGATAGTGAAATATAACAATAAGTTTTCCGACAAAATTACATACTACACAGTTTGGTGTACCACAGGGAACTGTTTTGGGACGTCTTCTATTTGTACTATATATAAATGATATAGTAGAAAATGTGGATGAATGTAAAGTTTGTTTATTTGCGGATGATACTATGTTGTATGTTGTGGGTAATGATATTGATAATATGGAGTATAAACTGAACATAGAACTACGTAGATTGTATGAATGGTTGAGTAAGAATAATATGTCTATTAATTTAAACAAAACAAAGTACATGGTAATTGGATCAAAACATAGGTTTTCGATTTTATATTTCGATAGGGTGAATTTATTTATCAATAACAATAGGCTTGAAAGAGTAGATTCTATTAAGTACTTAGGAGTAATGTTAGATAATACTCTAAATTTTAAAGAACATATCCAATACTTATTAAATAAAATATCTAAAAAAATGTTTCTGCTATGAAGAGTATGCAAAAACTTGTCATTATATCTAAGATTACTGATATATAAATCTATAATAGCACCTCATTTTGATTTTTGTTCCACCATATTGTATAGCGTAAACAAGAATGACATAGGCCGTTTACAAATATTACAGAATAAAGCATTGAGGGTGGTATTAAAATGTAACAAGTATACACCAATTAGCCTGATGCTTGATACACTAGACTTATTAAGTGTTAAGGAATATGTAATTTATAGAACTTTGTTATTTATTTTTAAGACTAAAATAGGCGCGATGCCCTCTTATTTAGATGACAGGTTGCTTTCTGCTCAAAGTGTACATAGTTATGATACCAGAAATGCCAGAGACTTCTATGTGGGTAACTTTAATAGAACTCAAACTACTAAAAATGTTCTTATCAATGGGTTGAAATTATTTAATAGTTTACCAAATAATATAAAATTTAGTCTTAATATCAGCATGTTTAAGAAGTTTATAATAAAATACGTTAAACTTAAGCATGATGATGTGTAATATTCCATGTAAGTTTGTAAATAGCGCTTGTAAACATCTACCTTATCTTATCTTATATTTTTTGATACCTGTGTTAAAAAATTCCAGATGTAGTTTTTCTTACCATTTTTCTTTATACAGCCTAGATTTTTTGCGAATGAAATAGAAAATAGCCCTTGAAACTTGCGAAGATATCTTCTAAAGTGTTAAGGATGGCTATAGGCTGTACTACATAAAAGTTGTTGCAAATAATATATAGATGAATCGAAAGATGTAATAATATGACGTAGAAGGAGGTGATTTTGCCTTATTGGCGAAAAAATTTCTCCCTTCAAATAAAAATTAACGTGTTGTCTCGTATCGTTTTAGACTTATTTAAGTTGAATCGTTTTCATTGGAACGCTTTGTATTAATTTGGGAGCTAAAATATCTATACAATTTTCGTTGGCGACTGTCTTAGAATACTGGATCTCATAAATATAAATAAATTTGACATTATTGACGTGCTAATTAATTAATTTATCTTTTCAGAAAGTATTTTTGCAGTTTGCTATATACTTTCTTTCAAATGTTTAAGGCTGTTTTGTCTGGATAGAAATAAACTTTAATTAACCATGACAACACTTCAGTAATGATCTTCAAATGCAATGGATGAAATTTATTGGTTGATCTCGAATTTTTTGTGGCAGGGAGATCCGTTTCGTGACATAGATGAAGCAGGTGTTTGAACAAATTACGTTAAGACAAAGAAATATGAAGGAGAAATTATTTAACAACATGGAAGTAACAAAGCAACTTATTTATTACAAAAATTGGGCCCACATAAGAGTACTTATTTTTTCTTGTGTAACGTCATACCCTTAACTTTAGCAAAATTTTTTTTAGCAGGGACTACATTGTATCGGTGTTTCGGTTTCGAATTTAGGGATAGGCTAAGATCTATTTTACCTAAAAAATTTTTTTTTCAAACGATTTATGGAAAGAAAATAATTTTTGATTGGGCTTTGCGTAAAAACTTAGTCAAGTGAAAGTGTACATGACTGATCAACTCTTGAGTCAGACAGATGAGGTGAACACAAAATACAATATGAATGACTGATATAATGTAGAGCTAGAATAAAGTAAGAATGATAATAATTGAGAAAGATAAAAAAAGCCAAATTGACGAGTTTATATAATAATAATAAAGAGTCCAAAATACGCTCCTTGAGGGATACCGGATATCATAGATTACCAGTAATACGGACCTATTGACCACAATTCTCCAAATACCAATAACAAAATATTGTTAGTTATTACAATAACTAGCCAAAAATAAACGTGTTAAACGATCACAAAGGGACGTCTAGAAGCAAATAGTTATAGAAAAAAGAATGGTTGTTTTTGACCCAACAGTTTAACCACAATTTAAAAGTAAGGTAGGGAGGTTGAAGCAGTTATAAGCAAATTTGTACTGAAGGGACAGACGAAAATAGATAATAAGGATTCTTCATGTTTGTAATATCGTTTGTTTTATTACGATTTTTAAATGAAAAATTATTTTTTGCAGAATTATTAACGGTTAATTAATCGCTCCATAAAAATAAAAGACGGTTACCTAATCGCTACACTACAAAATTACCCACACACATGTATATAAAATATAAGAATTGCCTCTTACCAATATATCCATAAGTTACGGCAATGAATGCGACAAAATAGATCAAACGATTCATTTTCAATGGATGTAGGAAATAAACTTAAGTCTAAGAGCGGGATAGCCGAAATTTAAGAAAACCGGAAATTTCCTTCAATAATCAGTTATCAACGTAGGTACATATATGCTACATATATTTCGTTAGCTATTCATAGTATCGATAAATGCAATATCATAATAAATTCTAATCGATAAATAAGGAAGTGGTACATAAGTAAAAAATCAAAGTAGATTACGGTCAAGGTGAACACACTATAAGCAATCAATTTCCTTGTTAACCGTTGATATAATTTAAAGTAGTTCCTTTATTTTTAAGAATATGGTTTTAATAATTTTGATTTAATTGAATGACTCATTTAATAGCTATTTCTTCATTTCTCCAATTCTCTGTATGGTTCAGAAGTTACAGGATACTCTGTGTATGCTTGATTAGAAACACTGAAAACTTTGCTGTTAAGACCACCATAACAATAATGATCTTGGGTGACAAGCAGAGAAGTAGTAATCTAATTCATAATCAATTATAGAAGCGATATCACTTGAAAAGATTGAGGAGTCGTAACTGTTAGAAATTAGTGAGAATATTTTAGTTTAAACGCTTGATATAACAAGTGGCATTAGAACAACAATATGAGATTAGACAACATCCCACAATAATAAAAGAACGAAACGACATGAAAAATGAGATGCCAACATCCCACTACGTAGGGCAACAGTAATAAAAGAACGAAACGACATGAAAATAATTTAGTTCATATACTTGAGTCAATCAATGAACAAAAGGATTCAGGGACGATGCGCACCTGCCCAACCATTTCAATGGAGAAGATGCTGTGACTAGCACACCTGCATGTAGCAATCAAGAGGAACACCCGGATAAATACAAGCGAAGAAATTTATTAACTCCTTACTAAACAGGAACTCTTACCTTCGCTAGGGGGTGACCTATGCCAAAGCCTCCCCTCTTCCCCTTGAATATGGCGCTTTTGACCCTCTTTAGGTACTAGATGGCGTTGTTGGCCCCCTTTAGGTACTACATGGCGTTGTTGGCCCCCGAGAAGACTTCCCCCTTAGGCTCCCGAATAGAAGGCGTTCTAGTCCCTGGGAAGAAGACCCCTGATGACGTAACCAACTAAAACCAGCTCAAAACTAACTAAAACCACCTCAAAACTAACTAAATCCAGCTCAAAGCCAACTAAAACCAGCTTACCTGGTTTAGAAAATAGCTTACCTGGTTTTGGGCTGGTTTTAGTTCCACCAACTAGCTGAAAATCAACTAAAACCAGGTCAAAACCAGCTTCTCTGATTTTGAAAACAGCCTACCTGGTTTTGAGCTGGTTCTAGTTGGTTTTGATCTGGTTTTAGATTGTTGCGGCCTCGGGAGCATTCTCTTCGAGGGCCTAGCGTAGCCTTCTCGGAGCGGGAACGGAGGAGGCGAACAACGCCATCTAATACCTAAAAGGGGCCAACAACGCCATCTAGTACCTAAAGGCGATCAAAACCGCCGTATTCAATTAATTTACCTTTAAATTATTTTACTTATTTTGTGATTTTAATTTTCTTAGATTGAAATTTTGTAGAAATTATGTATATCCGTACATATTACTACATATGTACTTGCTTAAAAAATTAAGACTTCGACGTAAGAAATTTGAAAGCGTCTATAATTGTTTACAGCCCTTTAGCCTCTGTGTGACCATAACCTCACTCATTCTGAATGAGAAATGTTGAAATCTGCACTAAGATGTTCCAGGTTTGTCAACAGCATAGATTAAATATTACACTGTTAATAGAAAAATCGTATAACCTTTATTTTAAATAAAAAATTACAAATCAAGACAAGTTGTTGACCCCTCACAATGTCTGTGTACGATGTGCTGTTACCTTGAGGAGCTGCATAAAAGGTAAGAGCGTAGCTATGCCATTTGGTAGTCCTATGATTTGGCGAGAACAAAAGGATCATTCGACAGACTGCTACTGTTGCTATATAAAGATCTTCGGGTTTTCCAGTAAAAAGAAGGATAAAATTAACTATCCTAATTTACCTTCTGCCACTCGTCCAGTTCCTCATTCGGAAGCTTTGCCAGTACCAAGTCCTATGGATGTTTCGAACCAAGAATATGTTGAAATCGAGATAGAAGAATACATTTCAGAGTTGTCGGACACAGATGAAGAATATTTGCCATCTCAAGAGGACACGCCTCATTTAATAAATGGAACTAAATGACCTAATTCGAGATCTCAATTTATTTATTTATAACTCAGGCAGAAATATTCGGATCAAGACTGGAAGGATGGAAGTTGTTAGCTCTGGGTACGCGTATTTCTGTATATCGAAATAGCCAGAATGAACTGTCACAGTATTTTTCAACTGAAGAAGGTCTTTCATTTTGCAGAAATGTTGACTGTTTAATGTGAGAATTGGGTTACAAAAACCAACCGGAAGAAAACATCTACCCCTCCATTCTTGTTGGTCATGCCGTGTACATGAAGGAAATATATGATAATATGGCATGTCTCCATGATAAAATCAATTACAAAACCTATAGATGGTACATCAGTGCTGATCTCAAAGTAGTTGCAATTCTACTTGTTCTACAACTTAGATTCACAAAGTATTGCTGCTTCCTTTGTGAATGGGAAGTCGAGCGAGAAATTTTCACTATAAGTACTGTTAAGCAATGGCCAACCAGAATACAATATACTCCTGGAGAAAAGAACGTAGTCCATAATTTATTGGTGGAGCCTCATAAAATACTTTTACCGCCATTACACATAAAATTAGGTCTGATGAAGAATTTCGTCAAAGCATTGGACAAAGAGGTATCAAGATTTCGATACCTTAAACAAAAATTTCCTAATATATCTGAGGCAAAACTTAAGGAGGGGATTTTTATAGGACCCCAGATTAATCTGTTACAACAGTGTGGTAATTTTAATTAGGGATGTGGAGAATACAACACTACTTAAACCGAAAGTAAAATATATTTCTCTGTAAACCTGTGATACGAATGTATATAACAAAAACGTTCACATAAAAAATCTATAAAATAAATACGGCTTGTAAATGTTAGATATACACTATATTCTAAAAATAATGTACATACATAAACACAATTTATTACATACCCTTACACCTATCTTTTTACAATCTTACAATTATATTTACAATTATTATTATTATACATAAGTTATTTACGTAGCCGCAAGTTATATGGTTGAATCACAATAGGACTGGCAACACCACTACTTCCTGGTAAATTTTGGTTAGTATTATCAGTGTACTCCTTAGGCTCATTAGGAAATGATGTGCTAGTATTTGAAATGTCTTCGTCATTTGAAACAGAAAATGGCAACGAATGGCGTGTCTGTATAATCTGATTTGAATGTCTACGGATAATGTTACCGTTTTCTGTTTTTACATCATGAATGACGTTACCTACATTTTCTACAACTCTACCAGAATTCCATATAGACTCATTTGGAGCTACATAATCTTTAACTAGAACTTTATCTCCGATCTTAATATCTTTAGGTATCGACTTAAAATGTTCTTGTTTCTTGGATATTATTGTTACTATATCGTTATTTCTATTTGGTAATATTAAATCTAACCTTCCTCTTAATTTTCTACCAAACATAGATTCGGCTGGACTAACTGCAGTTATGGAATGTTGAGCATTTCTGTAATCAAATAAGAATCTATAAATAGCTGAATTTATCTCTTGTTTTTCGAACTGTGCTTTTTTAATTACATTTTTAATTATCTTTACAGCATTTTCTGCAGCACTATTACTCTGTGGATTGTACGGGGAGAAAACAATAACGTAAATTGACGGCCAAACAAATATTGATGAAATTTCTTTTCGCTAAAAATAATAGCTAACGTTTCCTTGTCTATTTGTGAATACCCTCTCTCCGTCGCAGTTAAAGATCTAGACACGTACGCGATAGGACGAGTATCCCCATTGGCATATTCATGTGAAATTACCGCAGCTGTTTCTGAAAAACTAGCATCGCATACTAGAATTAGGGGTAATTTAGGTTGATAATGTACTGGCACATTGGATGAAACTAATTCTTTCTTAATTAATTCAAACGCGTTTTGCTGTTCCACTGACCACTTAAATTTATTATTCTTTTTAAAAGTGCGTACAAAAGATTTAATTTAGTAGCAACATTGAGGATGAATTTTGAGCAATAGTTAACTAGGCCAAGGATAGCTCGCAGCTCAGTTATATTTTTAGGCACTTTACAATTTTTGAGGTTGACTAAAAGGTCCTCAATTTTCGGTATTGGATATTTATCTATACACAAATTCGAACTTCTCCTGTTTTCTTTAAAACTGGAACTATAGGCGTGGTCCATTAATAGGAGTTAAAATTTTAAGTTTTACTAATTTATCTAGTTCAGCTTCAACTTTTGTTTTCAACGCATATGGTAGATGTCGGGATTTGCAAATTTTGGGTACCGCATTATCCTTAAGATATAATTTTACTTTGCCAACATTAAAAGTACCTAATTCATTTTTAAAAATATTCGGGAATTTATTTTTTAAAGTAGCTCTAATTGAATCCTCATCACTAAACTGTTTACAATCTATTTTATATAATTTATCTACAGAAGTATTTAATTTCGTTAACCATTCTCTACCAATCAAGGGCGAACTTCCATTTTTTATCACAAATAATTTCATATGTTTACAAATATTTTTATAACTTGCATCAACCAAAACATAGTCTAGAACATGAATGTCGTCACCATTATAAGATTTTAAATTAATATTAGATTTATTGAGTTTTAAATGAGATAAAGATAAATTTTTATCATAAAATGTTTTAGATAGATACTGCAGAAATAGCAGATCCGGTATCAACTTCCATAGAATACAAAGTGTTTAGAATTTCTACATTAACTTTAAATGGTGCACGTGATAGATTATGCATATGAAACATATTTACATTAAAATCATCATCAATACCTTCTGTTTCACTAGATCCATCGACATTTTACATTATTTACGTATTTACTAGAATGACTTATTTACATTTTGTCCATTTAATTTACTATTACAAACGGAAACGATGTGACCTGCCTTATGACATCGATGACAGCGTGCTAGACGGAAGAAACAGTTACCATCCGCGTGATTTTCCTTGCCGCAATGGCGGCACTTCCGGTTTCTTCGTTGTCCTAAATTCGGTTTTGAAGATGCGGCTGGCGGTTAACGACCATGCTTCACCATCGCCGTAGAATCGGATGTCTTCTTCCGGAACGCAGATATTCACCGCTCCATCTCCTTTCATTACTAGTTCTGCATTTATTTCGGCAGCTTCCATACACATGGCAATTTCAACAGCTTCCGTATTAGTCAACTTACTTTCAGTGAATAGTCGTTGCCTTATAATTTCACTCTTCAATCCAAAAACTAGCTGGTCCCGTAAATTATCTTCTAAAGTATTCCCAAAATTACAATTTTTGGCTAATCGCTTTAAGACAGCTACAAAACTAGCAATAGGTTCTTGATTTTCTTGTATTTTTGGTATTTTTTTTATCAAACGCTAAAAGAGCAATAAGTTGTGAATAGAAAAGTAGTAAACCACATATAACCTCAAACTAATATTAATCGAGATATTTCGAAAAAATGAGGACATAATAAAAGTCAGTGCAGCAATGTTTTTCCTTCGTTTGTTAAATGTAAAAGTAGAAAATACAAATTGTTTACATAAGGTAAACAGTTGAAGAAAGCAGCCGGCTATCGAATTAAATGTTCAAAATGGCGGCCACCAGCCTCAATGCACTTTCGCATTCGCGCAGAAAAATCTCTATGCACACGTAGTAACATTGTCTTCAGGAATGTCTGCACATGCATGTCTTACATTCTGCTGCATGTTTTCTGGTGTTGTTGGTTCCGTGTCATATACAACAAGTCGATATTGTACACTTAAAATAAATATAGCGATTCTTCTACGCGAATGCGAAAGTGCATTGAGGCTGGTGGCCGCCATTTTGAACATTTAATTCGATAGCTGGCTGCCTTCTTCAACTGTTTACCTTATGTAAACAATTTGTAGGTACTATTAACATTTATTTTCTACTTTTACATTTAACAAATGAAGGAAAGCGCCATCGAATGAGCCCCTTCGTATAGTTAAACTTTTGTCTAACACTTTTCTTCATAACACTAATGGTTTCGAAGATATTACAGTGTTACACTTTAAATGGACCACTCTGTATAACAAAAACGTTCACATAAAAAATCTATAAAATAAATACGGCTTGTAAATGTTAGCTATACACTATATTCTAAAAATAATGTACATACATAAACACAATTTATTACAAACAGTATCAAGAATTTGACGTACTCTTGGGCGATTTAGAACGGATTGCTTGGGATGCATTTAAAAGTGTGACAAAGAATATCTTAGGAAATAAAAAATCTGAAGATTACGAGTAAATTGTTAGTGAACTTCTTAGAAGTTACCATGCATTAGGCTGTAATATGAGTCTTAAAATGCATTTCTTGTATTCGCACCTGACCTTCTTCTCCCCGAATCTTGGCGATGTTAGTGACGAGCATGGGGAAAGATTTCATCAGGATATTTCCACTATTGAAAAACCCTATCAGGGCAAGTGGAATAGCGAGATGCTTGCTGACTACTGTTGGACTTTAATTTCGGAATGTTCTTCATCCCAATATAAAAGAAAAGTGAAACGAAAGACTTTCTCAGAATAGCGTATAAGGTAGAAGTACCAATAGATGATAGCTTAAGACTATGAGTACGATTAAATATTTTCATTTAATTCAGTTTAATGAATTATGATATTCATTTTTTAAGGTATATTTTGTCTGATGTTTGTTTATTTAGCCAATAGATAGGAAAACCTGATAAAACAAGGTAAAATGTTTATATTTTATTATAAAACTCTAAATGCGAAATTGTCCTAGTACATGATACCAATGCATAGCATTTGACCCCATAGGTGATACATAAATGGTCTAGAGTAAACATACACGTTATATTTAAAATAGCTAGATGTCACTTACAGTATGATGTTTCCTTAATATTTAATTTGAATCGGCTAAACTATCACCTACTAGAACGCTATCATGCATTGGTAAATTTACCTTACTTAGTTAGTGTTAGTATTGTATGATCAATATGAATTTCATTTGTTTATAATACCAGACGTGATAGAAGATATTTGTTTTTATTATAATTATTAGGAATATAAAACAAAATAAGTTTGCATATGTATATAAAGAAAAATAAATAAAATGAAAATTTGTTGTTCTGTGTAATCTAACATGATTGGAAGATATGTTTTATTCGATACACAAATTGAAAGGAAGTGGTGTATACCTAATTAAAAATTGGGTTAGATTAAATTCAAAGCGACTACTTTAAAAATTGGTAACTATAGTTTATGCTAATCACAAGAGAAGTTAGGTAAAGTTAAAAGAGAGAAATAATGTCACTATACATATAGGAGCCGTGTCTCGGTGATGTACACTCGGTTGATTTAAAATCGACTCACTCGGCAAGCGACGTAGACCTAACGTCGCACACAGAAACTTTCAACATTTAACTGGATGTTTGTAGTAATAAAGCAATTTGCTTATGAGCAGGTAAAATAGCTACGTAATGTGAAATGAATGGGAAGATCGCTGCAGAAATATATTCTTTTTCAGATACTTTTAATACCTGCGTTATTACGTAATATAGCGTTTGCCAACACCCATTACCATTAATGACATAATGCGCAACGCAAATAAAATAATAATACAAATCAATTTTAGAAGCATAAGAAAAATTATTTATCGAAACAGATAGACAGGAATCTATGTTCATCTTAAGTTTGTTTCGTTAAAAACACTGATTTTATTCGAGAATTTATAACAAAACACACAGTAAACAAATAATATTTTATTTCAAATAATAGAGAAGGTAAACGAAAGGGCAGTCAAACTGAAAACAAATTAATACACAGAAAAAATTTTTGAATTATTGGTTGGTACTGAAGGACATTTTCTGCACCATCATGCGAACAACCATTCTCTAAAGTATATGTAATAGGGTGAATCGAAAAATGCGTTTTTTTCTGCAATACAATTCTAATAGCACGGAAAACTTGCGCATAGGCGTCCTTATAAATAAAAAAATATTTAAAAATTTGTTTTTCAAAATTTGAAATCAGGCAGACAGCCTAAAGTTACCAAAAAAAAGTCAAAATCCCTGTAAATTAAAAAAATGCAAAAATTACAAAAAAAAATACATTTTTTGTTGTAATAGTGAAAAAAGTGTTTTTAAGAGTGTTCTTAATGCATACAAAGAGTAATTAGACCCATTGTTGTTTTACTGAATTCGCCCAAAAGACCTAAAGTTGCGAGCAGGGTTGACGCCCTGAAAATATTATGTTGGCTATGATAATGGATGAGAGACCACACATTAGAGAACTTGGCTACAGGAGGATCCTTAAATCCAGAAATGACCCATCGGCTTAAGGTTACGTAAGAGACTTCAAAATACCTTCAATAAATTTTAACGACTATATCGAAGTAATTGTAATTGGTCAATCTGCAAGTTAACACCGCCGCCACTACTTTCCAAGATGCCAACTGAACACATTGCTTCTTTGTTGAAAGACACAGTGCTATCAGTGTTTATAACTACCTCAAATTCCCATGCCTCACCTAGTCAGTTGAGAGGTACGTAAAACTGGTTACAGAAGCAGCAGAAAAAGTGTGCGGGCATGAAAATCGAGATGGTTATATTAGAGCTACTTTAAAATCAAGACAACTGATGCCCACATTTAATTAAAAGTCAGAACTCAAAGGGGCTTCTATGTAAATAATCTTTTGCCTACAACGAACATATGCATTGTTCAAAGTAAATAGTTACTGTAAATATTGTAAATAAAATTCATCCTGGTTGGTTGGTTGGGTAGGGTGGATGTGGAAATCACTTGTTAGAGTCTTACTACAAACCTAATGTGTTAAATAAACACTCATCAGATATGGAAAACGGCGTTTTTACGGGACTATAACTTAACTTATACTATAATTTGGACCTTTTGCACGAATACAGTTAAGGAATAACAGGCCTGAAAGTATTTTTTCTGGTATGGGAAAATTAAAAATAAAACTTTTATGGGTTTTGGCACATGTTTAAAAATCGTCGAAAATCATGAAATATCGTTTTTTTGCGATACAACCCGCAACTTTAGACCTTTTGCGCGAATTCAGTAAAACAAGTATGGGTCTAATTATTTTTTGTATGCGTTAAGGACACTCTAAAAACACTTTTTTCACTATTACAACAAAAAATGTATTTTTTCTAATTTTTGCATTTTTTTAAATTCCTTCTGGGCGATTTCAAATTTTGAAAAAATTTTTTTTTAATATTTTTTTATTTATAATGACGCCTATGCGCAAGTTTTCCGCGTTATTAGAATTGTATTGTAGAAAAAAAAACGCGTTTTTCGATCCACTCTAATATGTAATAGACTTTTATATCTTGCCCCCATACATATTCTTATTCATGTAATTTCTTAATTACATAAATACTTAGAATCATAGTGAAATTGTATGCGATAGCGATTTAACTATACTTACATATGTTAAGCTCGCATTAAGAAATTATCGGTTTAGGAATTTATAAATGATCCCTTGCATATGAAACTGGAATTAATAGAAAAATATATTGTATATACATATAAATATCTAGTAATTTACATACAGTTGACCATACTATTACTGCTTTGCATTCAGGTACCGCAATAAAGCATACTTTCATAGAGTTTTATGGCAGTTTGAGTCGATTCTAAATCAACAGAGTGTACATATGTATGTACACCCAGCCATTCAATGTAATATGCAATTTGTGAAGTTCGTATATTTTTAAAAACATTTTAAATAGATTCACCTCCAACTTGGTTATTTTGTATAATAATTTGATTTGAATAGAGTACACGAGAACAACAGCTTAAATTGTCTAGTTGATTTCTCGTTATTATTATTAATAATAATACCTTAATCTTTATTGAAAATATACAAAAGGCAAAGACTAGTAATGCTAATCAACTTAACATTAGTAAGTACATATATGTAAAATATAAACTAGCGATTAGTTACTGTTGTAGCTTTGTACCTCAAAGCCAAGGTTTTTTAGCCTACCTAAGAATACCTGTGTTCTCTACTGCGTTTTTGATTGATCCAAACGGAGTGTTCCAAATAAGGCACCCTCTATGTCAATAAATGCACATGGAGCGATTTATTTACCCACAAATGTTTTTCAGTTTTATTTATCAGATGGTGTAAGGCAGACTTCGTAGATTTTCCGACTTGGTAAGCAAACTGTTTACAATGAAGCGGATTCTCTATAAGAGTTCCGCTTGTGTTGTGCAGGATGATTACTTTTTCCATTGCTTTGAGAAGAAAGATATTCTGGCTGACGGGGCTGTAGAATTTAGGCTATGCGACAGGCCACTTACGAGCTTTTGGTAAAAATGCCACCCTAACTTGTCCCCATGATTGAGGAATGAATACTAACCATAAATTCCTTTCCAATTACCAATAATATCCATTTAATATAAGTATATGTATGTACTCGTATATTTTGTTAGTTATTCATAGTTTCGATGTGTGTAATAACATGAAAAATAATACAAATCTATAAAAGTGTCGGAAAAAAGTGGTGTGTGATTAACAATGAAACTAAATTAATAAATGCAATCCTTTATGATATGTTTTTAGTTTTAGTTAGCGATTAGATTTTGAAGAAATATGTGAAGTTATAATTTAATTATTTTGATACATCACTTAATTTAGTCCCTTTGTAACGCTGGCCCAGACTTTCTAAATTCGAAATGGTGGAAGTTTTTCTATTACGTTCCAGGTTTGTTATACAACGAAATGGGATATTTCAACAGTAATGATGAAAACCAACAATTTATCAGTCTATCCTCCTGTTACAACCATTACAGTTTTGAATTTTTAGTACTGCTGAACATTGTTCTCAGGTTTTAGCCTTCTAAATTAATCAAAATTAAATCAATTGAAAAATCAATTTAGTGAAAATACAGAAGACCAACAAAATTGGAATGAATCATATCCTAATTTATACAGATTATTTTATAAAATTTCCATATTACATGACTTAAATATGTTGTTTAGACTATAACAACCTCCAAAATTTCAATTGCCTAGGAAAGGCTTAGAGGCTGGAAACATTTTATTTTTAACCTTTTTACCTACCTTCAAGTTTTGAGTTCGAGATCTTCATCATAAATTTCGAGTGTTGAAAGAGTGAAAGCTAACTTCACACAGATTACTTTAGTTCGGTTTTGATGTCGGTTGAATACAAACGCTGCTTGTATAATTGTGAGATGTAAATCGAAGCAGCTAGTTTAAATATTTATTGAGTTCCACTAGAATTCAACAGTAGATAACGTAATTCTTTTAATTACATTGTAACATCATTATCAATTAATCACTTATGCTGTTAGTTTCTGTGAATTTGCCGAAAATGTAACTTACTTGTGTATTTTTCCATGGATCAAGTTTATTTAACTTTATCAAATGTTATTATTTGAATATTCTTAATTACAACATACGACAGATAAACATAAATGATAGTAACTGCAGAGGCGAATTGTTCTAATGCATGCTCTTTATTAAGTTTTGGTGCCAGTGATATAAAGTAAAGAAAATATGTGATAACTACATCAAAGCTGCAGTTTGTTCAATCCAATTTAGATTTGTGAAGACAGGAGCTTGAACACTGAAACCGGTACAATTGTTGTGTTCTCCTGTGCTGACTACTCCAACTAATGCGTCATTGTATACGATAGGTCCTCCAGAATCACCCTGAAATTTTAATTAACTGAGTATTGTTTACACTAGTGTATTGATTATTATTTGTGCCAATAACGAACAAAACAGCAACCAAGCCAATGTATAGACAATGGAAAGGTATCAATGGCTGGGAGCCTACCCTCTGTACCTACTGCATTTTTTACCGCCTACTTGACTAACATTCTAACAAATGCAATAAAAACGCTATTTCTGTGTTACATGTATGTTGTTTGAGAATAAAACTACTTTTGTAAAGTTTTGTCGTAAATATGAACTAGCTTGGCTAGTTAGTTCTAGTAGTCACTTGGCACAAATAACTAATCTGATATGAATGAAAATACACAAGTGTTACTGTTAAAATGTAATGTTGATCTAAACTACAATAGAAGTGAAGATTTTAAGAAATCCAAAATGATTACTTATCCTATGTTATTTGAGTGTGATTATTATTGTAGTTTGCTATGGAAGTAGTTTTTAAAATGTAATATTAAAGCAAAATAATGCTATGTTGTCAGATGATAGTAACCAGATGGCAAACGAAAATGGGACAAGAAACGTAAAAAATCCAGAAAAGTATAGTTAATAGAATAAAGTTTGCATGTGCACCTGGTTAAGAAAATTTTATAAACAATAACTAGTAACTGCTAATTAGTAGTTAAAATCTTTCAGGAGAGTGTTGGAGATTAAAAGTCAGGCAGAAAATAAAAGTTGTTAGGATGCTGTCAAAGATATTCTAATTAGAAAGAAGTTCGAAAAAATGTTAAATAGGCAGTTTCGGAAATTAGAGCGGTAAAAATAAAAGATAAATGGTGTAGTTGTTACAAATTTCAAGAACAAGGAAAATTCGAACGAAATTTAAAAAAGGCAGCTGAAAATAAATTATAAAAGGAATAATGTTATAATTTCTGAATTATCGACCCCTTCTATAAAGATACTTGACAATTAGGTTTTTTTGTTTTTTTTTAATGTGTGGTGGGTGCTTAGTTGCAGTGACTCCGTAAGCTGTATTGCTTGTCTGGCTATCACTGCAACTCTCGCGATGTAGTTTGTGTGTGTAAGTTGTGTTCAATGGCTTTGTAATAGCACCATATCGCCTTTTATGATGCCGCACTGTTAATCACTTTGCTCCCAACAGCGAATGGCAAGTTGATCCGGGATTAAACTCTCTGAAAAAATGTCACCGTCCCTCCAGAGAATTGAACCCCGGCACCTATCGTCCTCCCACAACGATAGTCAGCCGCCTAACCACTGCGGCCATCGACCCGTCACGGTTGAAAGTATTAATACAATAAACCATATTTTCTATTAAGAGGGAGAAGACATATGCAAGAATATTTTCACATAAGAACTTAATATTAAATATTAAAACTATTTATATACTATACTTATGTATTATTGTGATGTATGTTGTACACGATGCATTCAAACATTTGATGATTCGATCGATTCGAATTAAAATCAAGAAAAAAATACCAGTCAAGTTATTATCTTCATGTCTAAGAAAGATCATAAAAAGACTAAAAAATTTAAAAAAATGTTCAAAGAAGTCATTAAATTCTTTTTAGACTAGGGTAAACGTATTGTGGTCAGTTTAAGTAATTTTCCTCAATAAAATAATTTAGATTTTTTAACCTTTGCTCACTTTAAAAAGTAGCTTATTGTTTTATAACCAACTCTTTTGGAGAGATTTGGTATTAAGTATTACCTAACAGAACGGCGTTTCTTGATTCCTGTACTAGTACGAAATAAACGTACGAAAAATTTCAATACGAAGTGGATGAGTGGAACGTTTGTGGTGATTTGGAAGTCATTGCACTTACTCTTGGTCTACAGCTGGACTATACAATGTACTGCTGTTTTCTATGTGAATGGACTAGTAGTCACAGAAAAAGCCCTTACCTTAGAAAAGAATGGTCAAAACGTGCATTATTTATTCCTGAATAGAAAAATGTGAAATATGACGTAATGTGTAATTCTCAAAATGTGCATTGCCTTCCATTGCAAGTTGCACTGGGATTTTCAGAAAAAGTTAACATGTTATAAGTTAATATAATAAGCTGATTAATTTAGACTAATAATTTTAAAGATGTAAAACTTACGTAGCAAGTGTTTTTATTGTCTCTACTGCGGGTAATAAGCGTGCCACCTCTACTCATTCCCTCAAAAACTAAGTCGGCATATCTTAAGTGCGATGAGGATGGACTAGTTTCCCGACACATTTCAGGAACCACGCATTTCACAACGCCAAAACCTGCGATAGTTCCTTCTTCGCCAGTCGGTGGTGCTTCGGTAGCTAACGGAATTAGTTTGACTTTCTTTCCAAGTTTGATTTTCCTCTTTAACCTAATCAAACCTAAGTCATAAGCGGGGCTGTCAGTTAGCTGAAATATAGGATGCGCTATGGCCGATTTTATTGCGTAACCCCTCGCGTATTTTAAGTCGCTCTCTCGGGTTATACCGGCATAGACTTTAATCGAACGGCTTCCTATTAGGCAATGTGCCGCTGTCAGAATAAGATCTCTTTTGATGAAAGCCCCTCCGCAAGATAAACCTCCAGATTCCGACAAAAATGCGTAATATGGAAAATCTTCTATTTCGGCAAGATCTCCGTTGATAATAGCATCTTCTTTATCTTGAGCTGCGTACAGGAAATGTAACATATTATCAATTAGTGTTTTTCTCTAACAAGATAAATATTTGTTCGTTGACTTAAGAAATTTTATACCAGTTGTTATATAGAATAATATTAAAAGTTTTGGATTATTCACTAGAAGAGGGAAAGATATAATACTATCGAGTGTATCTTAAATTGCTGTTCTACATTTTTTCAAAGAATTTTGCTAACTCCTTAAATTATAAACCTTGCTGTGTAGTAGGGTTAATTTTACACTAGGCATTGTGCTATTGTAGTGTTCAATTGTTTACACTGGTTTGGAAAAGTAATGAGTAAAAACAGTATTATATGCAAATGTGCATATTTTAGATATAATATACAGGATCATTCACGGAACTGGTTCGTTAGAACTTTTTGATGTTCTTGAAATTCAACATTTCTGAAAACTTGTAATTATAACCAATATCATCTGGACTTATCAGTAAAATTATTTGCGACATTGTACCACTTTCGGTTTACCGGAAGTTGACGTCAACTTTATTAATTTAAAAAGCATGGTATATTTTTTATGAGTTTTTTGTATCGGGCATACAATTCTGCATCCAAACTTATTAAGAGACCCTATGTCAAAAATCAGCCGTTTTCGAGTTATTAAATTTTTTTCAAATATGGGGCCAATTGCAACGTTATATTCAAAATTCTGTATTTCTTAAGGCATTGCACCTAAAGACCTCATATTGGCATGTTATTAGCCGAAATAGTGTACATAAAATTTACGTCCTAAAATTTATCATAATTTATACAGGGTCGTCCAAAATTAACGTGCATTTCAACTAACTTTATGTCGATGAAAGTCCTTTTCTTAAATGGAATACCCTATATATTATTGCATTTTTGAATACAGTTAATAATTCTCTATCATTGATCGTTAGACATATTGGTTTTGATCTTTTTACGGTTTTCGAGTTATTAGAGATTTCCTGATAAAAGTCCGAAAAAGACACCGTTTCAATGGATTTAAAATCTCAGTAATCCTTGAATGTCCAAATAATTTATATTGTATTTCTACTATAAATACATATAGTTGATATCTGTCAAGCAAAATGGCAAATGAAATACGTTACGGAAAAGAAATAATATTTTATATTTATTTTCCATTCATGAAGACTGTAGTAGAATTGTGAGTAGCACATGTCGAATATGGTATATGACAACATATATCTACATTTATGCAAAATGACCTAAAAAATATCAATACAAGAAGCCAGAAAAGAATCTTTCTTTGGAAAGGAATAAGTTAAGTGTGTTTTATATGTCATTGTGATCTGGTCATATTGAATTTTGTCTTATGCAACGCTATTTTGTTTAATTTTCTTATTTGAGTTTTTGTAATGATATTGTTTTAGATCAACTTGCAAAAATTTGGATATCTGTCGTCAAATACTGTACATGTACTCTTCATAATCCTATTACATTCTCCGTGAATGGAAAATAAATCTAAAATGTAGTTTCTTTTCTGTAATGTATTTCATTTGTTATTTTGCTTGACAGATATAATCTATGTGTATTTATAGTACAATTGCAATATCAATTATTTTGACAATCAAAGATTACTAAGATTTTAAATGCACTAAAAGGCATATTTTTCGGACATTCATCAGGTAATCTCTAATAACTCGAAATTCGTAAAAGATCGAAGCCAATATGTCTAATAATCAATGATAGAGAATTGTTAAGTGTATTCAAAAATGCAATAATATATCGGGTGTTCCATTAAAAAAAGTGACTTTTATCGACGTAAAGTTGGTTGAAATGAACGTTAATTTTGAATGACCCTGTATAAATTATGATAAATTTTAGAACGTAAAATTTTTGTATGCTATTACGGCTAATACCATGCCAAATATGAGGTCTTTTGCTGCAATGCCTTCAAAAATACAGAATTTTGAACATTACGTTGCATTAGGCCCTATATTTGAAAAAATTGAATAACTCAAAAACGGCTGATTTTTGACATGGGTATCTTAGTAAGTTTTGATGCAGAATTGTATGCTCGATACAAAAAACTCATAAAAAATATACCATGCTATTTAAATTAAGAAAGTTGACGTCAACTTCCAACAAACCGGAAGTGGTGCAATGTCGCAAATAATTTTGCTGATAAGTCCAGCTGATATCAGTAATAACAACAAGTTTTCAGAAATGTTGAATTTCAAGAACATCAAAAAGTTCTAACGAACCAGTTCCGTGAATGACCCTGTATGTATTTATTCCTTTTAATGCATATCTGAAGAAATTTTGTATAGTAACGCAAATGCTGCTTTTGTTTTAGTTCACATGTTTAAATAATAAAGAAACTGTTTTGATGATTATATTGCACAATAATCTGGTATACCTGGTTGTTATATAAAATATGCTGTTTTGTTTTTACCATAAATAAGTAGAGTTGTACAAAATGTCATCTTTGCCTTCATTCAAATAAACTTTCAATACAGTTTCTATAAACAACGTATTTTATCAAGTTATGGGCCCAAGACACCTAGTGCCGTCCTATTAGAAAGTGATTGAGATTTAGTGAACAGCTTTTAGCAGCAACCTTATTTTTCTAAAAGTATGTATATCTAATATAATGTAATGGTCAAATATAGTTATGTAATTAAAGTAGTCTGCACATATGTCTGCAATGCTTTTATTAAAAATAATGTATTTTAGTTCTGCTCCTAATATCAAGTTGTATTCCCTAAAGAAACATACTTTTGTATACAAGCATAGCGAGTTTGTCCCATTACCACGTGATGATGGTACATACCATAGCTAAAGCATCGTCTTTGTTCTACTATGCTAATTTCGAACTTTGTCATTTGCAGGTTTCTTTATTTTACCACTGCTGTGTCAGCAACGCCGTTCGCTCCAAGAGCACAATTTATTTGAAATTTTCACTCCTGATTATTCTTGCCATTGAATTTATTTATGTTATATTTATTCAGTCCTTCTATCATGTTTGACACTTCGTTATTTTATGACAACTAAAATAAATACTAAAACTACTTCGTCTACGAATACGTGAGTTCTCACACAGATATTTTTACGGCAGTTACCGCCACACTCGCGAATACATATATACATTAGACATGTATTATAAAAGTGGCTAATGAATTTGTTATATGAGAAATTATTGTATTTAATTTTAAACCACAACTTTCTACGTATATTTATTAATAGTTAATTACTGAATAATTTCAAAAATGTCTATTCTATTTAGTAATTTTAAAGTTGTACTTTGAAATTAATTACATATTGCACAGGTCCTCAATTATCAAATACATAATAATATATTAATTGCGTGTGGATCACTACTTAATGCAAAATATAGATATATAAATGGCCGTATGTAGCCTTTATCTTATGAACATATTTTTATTTACTAATCCATAAAGCAAATTAGGCGATAATCGCAAAAGTACAGACGTGCTTAATTACGAAATAATAAACTATTAATTACTTGTGGTTACCAAGTGCTAATTAGTTCACTAATGCAGAATGCATTTACACATAAATGTATGAAATGTTTCCTTAGTTTGGTTTCATATTGTGAAGCAGAGACATCATAATGGAAAACGTTATTAATTCGCAACGAAATCGTGATAAATTTCACAAAGACGGATATATGTACAACACATGTGTTTGATAGATTTTCAACATGTGAGATAGTGCAGTTTTGTCGATATGAACGAAGAAAAGAGTGCAAAGCCAGAGTTCATGCATAGCTAACGGAGAAACCATCAAAATCGTACATGTTCACAACCATGATTCTACTGCAGCCAAAATACAAGCAGATACAGTTATGAACTAAATTATAAAACGGGCACAGGAAACACAGGAACCAACGTCACAAGTCATAAACCATTGTTTAGAAAATATTGGACTTGCTTGCCAAGGTGCACTTCCAAGTCAAGGAGCTTAGAAGAAAACGTAACCAGATCAATCATGCACCGCCAAATCCTGCAACTTTAAATGATTTGGAAATTCCGGAACACTGTAGATGCTATGATGTGACACCCGACACTACAGAGCACTTTTTACTTGCCGATACTGGACCGCACCAGATCGCATTTTGATTTTTGGAAGACAACGAAACTTGCAAATGGTAGCAAATTGCGCTGATTTTTTTTATAGATGGAACATTTAAGATTGCACCTAATTTATTTCAGCAAGTATTTGTTATTTTAGTCAAAAGATATGGAGGAATACATGTTGCATTTTATGCTTTTCTTCCTCGTAAATCTAGAGATATCTATGACAAACTATTTGATATGTTACAACAATTAGTGCCAACTTTGAATTCGCAATCAAGTTGATGTGACTTTGAATTAGCCGCACTGCAAAGTTTTCGACCTTCCACAAGCAGAAGTACGAGGATGTTTTTTCCATTTGGCACAAAATATGAAAAAATATCTAGGTCAATTACATCTGATACACTGCTATCAAAATGGTGCCGATTTTGCGATGTATGCTAAAATGGTTATCGCTTTAGCATTTGCGCCAATACCGGACTTGGATCACGCAATATTAACATTGTCAGATAATTTACCGAATGAACTAGAACAACTACTTGGTTGGTTCGAGGACAATTATATTGGTCGAAGGAATAGACGAGCAGCAGAACGAAGGGAACCTATGTTTTCCCCGAATATTTGGAATGTTTACAATAGGACACTAAATGGAGAGGACCGAACAAATAATCATCCTGAAGCAGCACATCGTCGTCTACATACAGAACTTGGCATGGATCACCCTACAATATGGCGCCACTTCTTCCTGAAGAAGCCACTTACATTAGTGGCGAAACGTCGAGTTTGAGTAAGTTGTATATATTTTTGTATTTTTCTTTTCATTTTTATTTTATTTGTATATATGTACTTTACTATGACGCGGTCAAAACCCGGAAGCCCTCATAACAGAGACTCAGACCGTGGAAGCCTTCGATATCATTTGGATACTGCTACTTTGGCACACATATCATCCCGACACGAAGTTTTCTAGTATCGATGAGATATTGATGAGTTCAATGTCAAGTTCGTTATTGGGCAACAATTGATAGCCAAAGGAATTGGAGATATTAATATAGAATGCTGAATTAACGGCAAATGGTTTTATACTGTATTGTCCAGGTGTCATTGTCAAAAAAGGTATCAAACAGTGTGTGATTTGCGAATTAGGCACAATACACACAAACTCCTAATACGTACAGTTATGCCTAAAGTAAACGTAGTAATGAATGTGGGTTTAGAATTATTACATCAGCGTATTGGATATATAAATGTGAAAACAATCAGAGATATTGTTAAAAATAAATTAATTGGAAACGTAAATCTAAATAGTAAAGATAGCTTCGTATGTAAGGACTACCAATATGGTATGCAACATAAATTACCGTTTAGAAAAGCTCAATCAAGATGTTGTACGCTCTTGTAGAGACTACTAAGCTTATTCATAGCGATTTATGCAGTCCGATGTCCGAAATTTCGGTAAGCGGTTTTAGATAGTTTATATTACTTAAAAATGACAGTACTGTCTATACAAACGCGTATTTCATAAAGCACAAGTCTGATACTTTTAATTATTTAAAAGAATTTTATCAATTGAGTAAAATCCGATTTGGGCATAATATATGCACATTACGTTCCAACAATAGTACAGAATACATAAATAAAGAGTTTAGACAATATTTCATAAAAAGGGGAATTGAATTTGAAATCGGTGCACCATTTATTGTCATGAGCAAAATGGTAAAGCTGAACGAGATATTCGTACAATAGTTGAAAGTGCTCATTCGATGCTCTACACAAAAGACTTACCACTAGGTAAATAGGAGTGTACAATGAAAACATTCGTTGAAACACATTCGTTAGTGGCGCATTAACTTGCATTACATCCCACCCTGAACTTAATATGGATAACGAAAAAGTGTTTAGTACAGTATATTGCAAAGTTGTAAGTACTTATATTAAGCTTCTTTTATTGTAATGTAAATTTAAAAATAATAATAAAGTACTTCATGACTTATAGGTAACGGTTAATAAAAATTTATTGACAGCATTTTCAAGATTAGTGTTGAAATTATCTTACCCTTTTCAGGATATTGTGAAAAAAATTCAAGTAGGCCTACATATCAAAAGATCTACACATGTTGCTAAACTGAAAAATTTTAGAGTAAAGAATCAGTCAATTTACAATGCATTGAATTTGAAACAAAGAAAACCAACCAGTAAGTATTTAAGAAAGGGATATGTTTCCCTTAATATGTATGTTGAATAATACAACTTTTAAATCGTTTCTTCAAAAATATTGTACACATAACATTTCGGACGAAAGTACCTACCTTAAGAAAAGGTGAAGTTCTTAGTATTTATATTGACACATTAAATAAAATAAGAAAATTAATCGGAGACAATTATTTATATATGGTAGACGATGAGACAAAGTATACATAATGTTAGGCGTTTCATACCTTATCTTTTACTCGGAAACCTGAACGAAAATACCTTTAATAGATCATGCTTAATTCCTTCAAAGCAGCTTGAAACGGCAAATAATGCAACACTGTCAAGATTTATTCAAGAAGAATTTCTTAGAAGGATTTTTGTCAGACGCGGTACTGTACAATTTGAAGGTGTTTCATCCTAATCTATTTCATGTCGTATGCCTTACTCATGGCCTCATCAAGGTTGCTGAAGACATACGGAAATAAATTTCCTCTGGTCAATGAATTAATTTGTAATGTAAAGAAAGTGTTTTTAAAGGACGTGGTTGAGGGCTTTCATATTTTATGTTGATCATTTTGCAGAAATCAAAATCGTCTTTTCGGAGACTACGGATTCTTCTTGATATGCTATGCAAACGGTAATGCGCAAGAAAAATTAAGAAATTCGTCCTTTAGTAGTTATCGAGAGACGAAAGAGATTAATTTGTAACTGAAATTCTGTACTATTACCGATGGTAGATGAAGAAACAAATATACTAACTAAGTTACAAAATATACTAAACGATTTTTTCTTTCCACACAAACAAAAGAAAAGTGTTATATTGTTGCTATATTTCAGTTTTAAACCTTATAGCTTATACAGATTAATACAACATAATTATTTTTTCTGATAAAATGTTCACTATTACTATGATATACGGTAAAAAGAAACTGTATTTTCAAAAGCAAAAATAGATAATGAGAGACATAAAAAGTTCTTGGATCTCACGTTAATACTGAAAAAATTGCCTCTTACCGACATATCCATAAGCTACGGTTATTAACACCAGTGAACAAATTAAGCGAATCATTTTTATTGATGTACTAAACAAACTACAGTAAAATTTAGGTTTGCAGTAACTGATATATGCACGTTTTGTTAGCCGTTACTAATATCGATAATCTAATATGATTGGAAGATATGTTTTATTCGATACACAAATTGAAAGGAAATGGCGTTTAATTAAAAATTGGATTAGATTAAGTTCAAGGCGACTACTTACAAAAATTGTAATTATAGCTTATCCTAATCACAAGAGAAATTAGGAAAAGTTAAAGAGAGGAATAATGTCACGACATGGGAGCTCTGTCTTAATGAAGTACACTTCAGCAATTCAAGAAAAAAGTTATTTCAAAATATACGGTTTTTAGTCTGCCTATATATTATTAAAGTATTTTTAAAATAATTTTAAATATGTTCATCTCCAACTTGGTTATTTTGATAATAATTTGATTTGAATAAAGTACACGAGAACAACAGCTTTATTTGCCTAGTTGTTTTCTCTTTATTATTAATAATAATAATAATAATAATAATAATCGAACAGAATAGAGGAATAGACAAGAGGGAAATAAAACATAAGTTAACAACGGAAGCGAAACGAAGAACAGTAAACATATTGAAAACCAAATTATCAGCACGAAACATATGCGCGGCTGTAAACACATATGCCATACCAGTGTTGGTATATTCCTTCGGAGTGATAAACTGGACCTCCACAGAACTAGATCAGTTCAACCGAGACATGCGAGTACTGTTCACTAAGCAGCGAGCACACCATCCCAGAGCCTCCATCGAAAGATTTCACCTACCGAGAAGATATGGCGGAAGGGGTGTTATTGACGTCAAAACTATGTACTACAGGCAAGTATCTACACTCCGAGGATACTTCTACGGGAAGACTGGTACATCCACACTACATGAAGCAATTGCATCAGCCGACAAGTCAATTTCACCTTTAAATCTAGCATCCGAGAATTACGATCCTATGGTGCACACCAGCTCAACTCAACAAAAGATTGACCAGTGGAAAGCGAAAGAACTCCATGGACGTTTCATCCACAGGTTGCAGGATGAGCATATAGACCAGTCTGCCTCGCTTGCATGGTTATCTTGCGGAAACATCTTTCCGGAAACAGAAGGGTTTGCTATAGCAATCCAGGATCAGGTAATACCGACAAGATCGTATAAGAAATACATCCTACAAGACCAGTCTATCACCTCCGCTCTGTGTAGAATATGTCACGGCCAAAATGAGACTATCGAGCACCTACTTTGTAGTTGTACACCATTGGCCAACACCGAATATACCCGCCGACATAACAACGTAGCCAAGATTGTACATCAGACGCTGGCCCGCCAATATGACAGCAATGTTGACTTCACGCCGTATTATAAATACACACCTCCCAATGTAATAGAAAATGGCAACATCAAGCTATATTGGGACAGAACTATACTTACCGACAACAAGCACAAGGAAAAGATCCAGAAGTACCTACCACTCGCTCAAGACCTGAAGGACACATGGACGCAGGAAGCGGTGTTTGTGGTCCCCATCGTCATCGGGGCAACGGGTGAAATTCCCAAGCATATACATGAAGCGTTACAAACCTTGAAGCTACCCCAACATCTCTATAAGCAAATGCAGAAAGCAGTGATTCTGGAGGCATGTCACATTATGCGCAAAGTGCTCAACGAATAACTAATTAAAATATGCTGTACCGACTGTAATAACCATAGAACCACAGAATTTTGACACACGTCCGAGCCCGTCCGTTGGCACTCTGCCCCGGGCGCGGTTAATGATCCCCATCCTCTTACAGGATGAGGAGTGCGCTGGGCCAGCAATTCATAATAATAATAATAGATAACAATAATAATAATGTTTATTAATCCCAAATTTTTTGCATACTTTTTATATAATTTACATTATAATAAAATATTTGGATTAAATGGTGGAAATGAACCAAAAAAAAATAATAAAAATAATAAACACAATGTAATGGAGCTTTGGTGCTGGAGTAATACAGATTTGAGTTTTAATTTAAAATTATGCAATGCCAATTGCTTATAATCGTACGGAAACCCATTGTAGACCTTAGCAATGTTATAACTAAATGAACGACGAAACAGCTCAGTGTTAAATTTAGGCATTTCTATGAAATGTTTATGTCTTACATTAATATTATGGGTATCCGTACGATAGCGAATTTTATTATATAGGTAATGTATGGAAAAAACACGCCATATGATACTTTTGCCGATACGCCATTTTTAGCCAACCGGACCTGCACAAAGAGCCAGAGATATGCTGAAATTTACGGACACCATACACAAACCTCAAACAAGAATTTTGAAATCGCTGAATTCGCTGTTGGCAAATATAATCCAAGCATGGCCCAACGTCACAGTAATCAAAGTTGGACAAAAGTAATGAGTTAGTAAGGAGAAGCTTCAAATTTGTATCCAAGTAGTGCCTACTTCCATACAACAACTTTAAAACACCGAAGGACTTCCTAATCGTACTAGATACATGTGCTCGAAATCTCAGTGATCTGTCTAATGTCAAACCCAACACCTTTATAACATTCTGCTTTTGTAATTGCTCTTCCTGTATTTTTACTGATACTAAATTTACATAAGGCGTATGGGCTTTTTAGAGAAACAAATAACCGAAGACTTCTTCGAATTTATTCTTAAATAATATTGTTCGGCCAGGGTAACGAATTTTTTAACATCCTCATTAACCCTTGCGTTAGCCAAATGTATATCCCCAGGCTCAAATGCCAAATACAGTAAAGTATCATCAGCATAGTAATGGCCCCGACAGTACTGCAGCTGCTCGTTTAAATACTTTGTGTAAATTATGTACAACAGCGGACCCAAAACTGATCCCTGCGGCACACCGCACCCAACCTCTCGCGCTTCCAATTCTTGATCATCAATAAAGACCAATTGCTTTCTATTTGTCAAATAACTATCAAACATTTGAATTGCTTTATTAGAGAGACCTATATAATGAAGGATATTACGTAATAATTTATGATCGATTGTATCAAACGCTTTAGAGCTTTTATTGCTATCTAAAGCTGTTATTATGTCATCTACTAAGTGTGCTAAAGCAGTGCTACAACTGAATCCCTCTCTAAAGCCAGACTATCTGGTAATATATGATTATATATCAAATGTTGACGCAGCTGGGATGCTAGAACTTTTTCTAATATTTTCGACAAACATGGTAAAATACTAATAGGACGCAACTCGGAAAAGTTTGAAGGTGAATTACACTTCGGTAAAGGCATGGCTCGTGATATTTTCCATTGTTCAGGAAAAACCGAATGTTCTATACACATGTTCAGCAAATATGTTAATATTGGAACGATTACTGGACAGCAAAGTTTAATCAATTTGATGTTTAAGCCGTCAACACCAACTGCATTAGATTTAATTCCATTAATGATTTTAATCAATTCATTATCATTAGTTATTTGAAATGATGTACTAACAAAACGGTTGCTTTTGCGTTAGATTGATAATAACGATTAAGATCCAATGGATAAATTCTGTTACTCTTTGTTATGTCATCATAAATATCATTAACTGAACTGATAAAGTAATTATTTATCTCATTTGGATTTGCCAAGTTAGCCGGAATAGTACTGGTTTTCTTACCGGAAATATTAAGACTTCCCAATTCAGCCCAAAGTTTTCGAGACTGTTTATTTCTAAATTTGACAGTGACATAGGCTTTTCTTTCTCTACGAATGGCCGCTGTTGTATAGTTACGTAATTGTTTGTAGTAATCCCAGTCTGATGCATTACCGGAGCCTTTTGCTTTTTTAAAAGCTGCGTCTCGTATCGAAATCATTGTTTTTATAGTATCAGTTATATAAGGCAATTTCGGCTTAAAAGAGTTTACTGTTTGAAGCGGTGCATGCATTTCTATGGCAAAAAGTATTGTTTCAACTGTAAAAGTAACTTTAGTATAAATATCCAGTATATCATACACATAAAACCAAGGTAAATTTACAAGATCATTATGGAATCTATCGTAATCAAAATATCGAAAATTTCTAAAAGTTTTTTTTATAGGCACTGTGATGTTTTTAGGCATGGTTATAGCACAATATATTAAACAATGATCCGACAAGCCATGCGTATCACTATATCCAACACACTCCACATTTAAGGCATTACTAACTAAAATTAAGTCCAACAAGGAAGCAGTAGTTGCTGTAATTCTTGTTGGGCTTGTTATGATTTGCTTAAGATCAAATGTGTCTAATATTTCATAAAAATTTGAAACATTAACATTGTCAATGTCTAACATATTTATATTAAAATCGCCCAGGCAAACAACATTATCATATTGTAGTACGAACTGTGAAATATTTTCTTCGAACGCTTCAAGGAAAAGACCGTAATTACCTTTAGGTGGTCTATAAATACAACCAATTACGAAGTCTTGTTGTTTTAATTGTCTTATTCACATAAATTCCAACACCGCCGCCCCTACTCATTCTACCAACATGATAAAATATAAAATCATTTATATGTACAAGATGCTTATTTTGATCATTTAATCATGTTTCACTAATACAAAATATATCACATTTAATAATAATTTGGTTTTGGTGAAGTGTCGACTGGATATACGGTCCGTATTTTTTAAATAAAACTGAATTCTTAAGCTTTGGTTCTTGATTCAGAACTTTAGGACAAACTGTAAATATAAAGATAGTGTCGCAAAAAAAAGACAAATGCAATGAAAAGACAATGGAAACATTAATTATACGCAAATCTTGAATAGAATGAATGTCGATTTCATAAAGTTAGCGCTTAATATAACAGGGAAGACATATTTAAATAGTGCAAGTATCAAACATGAATTCAAAAAGTCAGTACAACCCAGGCCGCCATGGGCGCTAAACCTAAAATTAATACGTCATTCAAAGTAACAAAGAAAATTGGCATTTATTATTGCTGATTATGGCGCTTAAGTCAATAAAATTCTATTTTCCACTACTAGCGTTGAAGACGTCATTATTTGGTATGTTTTCGGGCCGAGAAGATGAATTTCTCTCCTAGTAGTCAATAATAAAAATTATCTCCTACTAGTAAATAATAAAAACAATTGACAATAATAAAATTATGATTTATTAAATAAAAATGTATAGAATAGAAATAATTTGAATATAAAACCATAGATGTCGTATAGATGCACGAATGAAATCCGCAATTCAAGAAAAAAGGTTAGGTTAACATTTAACATGAATAAACAAAGTAGGAAATACGTAATTTGGTAAACACTACTTATTAAAATAATAATTAATAGCGCAATTATGGCAGGTCATGTCAATTGAGAAATCCAGCGCTCGATTTCTCAATAAGTCATGTGTAATGAACAGTGACAATAGACCTATACCGCATTCGTCATTGTTTTCGTTAATCGGAAATTAATGATGCGTATCGGATTGACTGTGCATAACATTTAGGTTACCTGTTTTTGTAGATTTTATTTTAATTTAGTTTTATTATCGCCTTGATAATTACAGCATTGCTGTTGAAACGCGTCGGTGTTTTAGTTAAAACTTGTTTGGTGTTCAGTGGGTTAAAGTGTTTAGTGTTCTAGATGTTTTAATGTTTTTTTTTATAAACCAAAGTAGAAATTTTAAGAAGCTTAAAATAATTTCAACAAAGCGTAGTTCACATAATACTTATGGGAAATAACAAATCAAATAAAAAAGGACAAACGCTTGTACTAGAGTGTATAAGTAGTTACCTGATAATACGCGTTAGTTTGGATTAAAATAGCGTACGTAAATAATCTGTCACCACTTTAGGTACTATATTACCCTGACTGTACCAAAGAAATGGTTTGCGAGCGATGTTAGAAATTTAATTACGTCTACGAAGCATTATTGCCAATTGTGCTTGTTCTAAATTAATATACAGAGTTTTTACATAGATTACATTCAGACAATTAAAAATAAAATTATGTTGAAATCATTTATTCTTTTTTACTATGGTTATCAAACACTTGGTTATTAGAAAGCATTTTTGTTGTTTTGACTTCTAGTTTGAATTGTTCCACATTTTCAATGAACGTGACAATTATGTCGGCGTATTTTAAGTGTGATGTTTGTATGACATCGTCTATTATTGCCTTTGCATTTTACATCGCCAAAACCTGCAACAGTCCCTTCCACATCAATTTGTGACGGTCTTGTTGGTAATATCCATTAATTGATTTTCTTGACGAAAGATTACACGTTCTAATGCATTATTTTTTAATAATTTACTTTACCAGTAGAT
Organism: Holotrichia oblita; assembly: GCA_023690525.1. Lineage (NCBI taxonomy): Eukaryota > Metazoa > Arthropoda > Insecta > Coleoptera > Scarabaeidae > Holotrichia > Holotrichia oblita. The sequence continues at coordinate 12,342,205 of CM043023.1, read as the reverse complement.
AAATACTTAAAACTATAACTTCCTAAGTGTTCTAGTTACTATAGATTAAAAGGACTGTCAATAATACCCTTATTGTGTGGATACATGCACTTCATAAACAAACAATTAGGATAGGAATAAATACAATAATCTTGAATTTTGCAATTTATTACTGTGAATATGTGCTCTTTATTCGATATAACTGACAGTGATAGAAACAAAATAAGTGCGCCCTCTACATAAACATTGATGTCACTCTAATCCAATCCAGATTTGAAGATACAGGAGCTTGGATACTGTAACCAGTGCAATTATAAAACTCTCCGCTGCTAACTACGCCAACAACTGTACCGTTGTAGATAATTGGTCCCCCAGAATCACCCTGCAAGTTAATACAGTCGTTATTATATTTATTCATATGCAATAATATAAATTCTACACATTTATTATTTTTAATTTACAAATTATCTACGTTTGCATCCATGCCGACTCCACTTAACACTAAAATAATATTTTTTTGATCCCACATAGAATCAGAGACATTTCTTAACGACAAATTCCAATATGACGTATTTAATTTTATTTTGTTTGCATTTATAACTGCGCCTAATTAAACGAAATTAGCTGAATTAGCTGAATTTGCTTCTGTTTTTGCAAAACAATATTAAAACTATTGCATGATTTAAAGTTTTTACTACCAGGAAGTAAATAATTTATTAAAATTATGAAGATGACAATATATACATGCTAAACTTACGTAGCAAGTGTTTTTGTTCTCATTAGTCGTAGTATGAATTGTACCTCCTTCTTCAATACGCTCGAAAACTAAGTCGGCGTATCTTAAATGTTTCGATCGTCGCCTGTATTCATTGCAGCCTATTGTACCTTTGCATTTAACAGTTCCGAAACCAACGACGATTCCTGCCTCACCAACTGGCGGTGGCTCGGTAGCTAAATCAATCACTTGTGCCTTCTTTCCCAGCTTAATTTTCTCTTTTAATCTAATTAAACCTACATCATATCTCTTATCATCATGATTAAAGAATTCATTATTCGGAACGAGGTATTTGATATCGTAGCCCTTCGCTTTTTTCAAATTACTCAATTTAGTTATACCAGGATAGACTATTATGTCAGTGTATGTTAGACAATGTGCAGCAGTAAGAACAAGATCGCTTTCGATGAATGCTCCTCCACAATGTAAGTTTCCGTTACGAGAGAGAAATGCGTAATAGGGAAAGTCCTCTATCTCCGCCAGATTTCCATTGATGATTGAATCTCCTTCATCCTTAGCTAAAAACAAGCACGTTACTTTATAGATTTGCTTTGTGGTGAACTATATTTATATTTCATTTAAACGACTTGAACCAGTTTTGTGGTAAGAATTGACGAATTGATGTGTCATGGATTGTCTCGTTTATGATCACTATGGTGAGGCTTGAAATGATTGTATATTAGAACTGTTTTATGCAAATTCTCGTTTGGTCTGAAGAATTTCACTTTTATGGACTTCGAATGTAATCAAACATTTATTGCCGCATGCTTTCCTTGTAAAAAGCCAGAAATTTAGGAAAAAGCAATAAAGATTATTTGATAAAGCATCTATTGATATGTGCTAAAAGCAATTATTAGAATTCCATTGAAAATAATTCAGAAAATAAACCCAAACATTATTTTAAAAAATAGTCAGAATCACACTGATAACAGAAACTTAAAACAATTTCGTAGTTCCATGAATAAGGGACATATCTGTCCAAGTGTTGAAATGTACAGTGATGTGCTTTAGTACTGACTCAAAGTGCCATAAAACTTTATAAATATAACGCTTATTTACGACGATAGATAGCCGACTGCCCTTGAGGGGTGAGTCAGTACTATAGCACATCACTGTACACACAAACTGATAGCTGTCTTGGAACTACTAAATCCTGGATGTAGTAAATAAGTTCAGGTCCTCTAAAAGAGCTGGTGTGAATGTGGTGTCCAGTTGTATTTAATTTATCTTCCGAGGTAGGAGGCCTTTAGGTAGAAAAGGAGATCAATCTGAAGTTAAAATAAAGTTCATAATGTACTGAATAATAAGAGCAGGTTCGGAAGACATTAGCACCAAAAGTACTGTCATGTTATGTCCTCTCGGTAATATCCATCAAAATTAGTTAGAGTAATCTATTAAGCACTGGAAATTTGGAATAGATTGAATTGTCAAAATTACACATATACATAGACGCTACTGATATTTAGGAACACTCTTAAGAACAATAGGAGGTCAAGAAAAGAAAACGAACAATTCAGGATAAAAAAATGACAGCTCAGGGAATATAAGAAAAGAAAAAGATTTTGACAAAAATTGAAAAATAAGAAAGGAAAAGGGAGAAAAGCAGAGTAGAAAAGAAAAAGATTTAAAGTTCGAAAGTAGTGCTTAATTGTCCGGTTGTGAGCACGGTTTGATTTCTGGAAGGAAAATTAGGAATACGAAGACAAGTAAATTCGAAATTCAAGACTAGCGGAAACAAGAAAAATGCGTTTTTGGCGGTTTTGATCATTTTAATGTAACCTATACACATAGATTAAGGTAAGAGAGGGCGCCTTTTAAAATTAAATTGTAAAGCGTTTTATATATATTTTGTGATTTTGATCTTGTGCACTGCAGTACATTTATAAGAAAAGATAGGATAAAATGTATATAAGAATTGCCTCTTACCAATATATCCATAAGTTACGGTAACTAACACCACAAAATAGATCAAACGATTCATTTTCTATGAATGTATTATAGTAACTTATGCAAGTCACAATATGCAATAACCGAAATTTGAGAAAACAGGAAATTGATTTCAATAATTTCTTATCAAGGTATACATATATTTCGTTAACTATTCATAATATCGATAAAGACAATATCGTGATAAATTCTAATCGATAAATGAGGAAGTGGTATGCGAGTAAAAATCGAAGTAGATTACTATCAAGATAAACACACTAGAATCGATCAATTTCCGCTGCAAGAAAGAGTATAACAGGATAAATAATTGGAAACTGTTTCTATATTTTGACATTTTAAACAAGGTAAAATATATTTTAGTAGAAAATTGATTACAATTATGATGCTCGGGCACTATGGAGAGTAGTTCCAAAAATCAATTTATTCTTGGGCTATTTTATTTTCTAGCTTAAGGGCTTATTATTATTTAATAATAATAATAATATATAATCTTTATTTTCTCACATACATTACAAATAGAAATAAGAAACGGGAGGGGGACTACATAAACTACAGAGAGAATCACGGGACGAGATTCAAACAAAGTCTGCGTTTACAGCTAAACCCCAAGTGTGTAAGTAAACATGCAGAAGGAATACGTATTCCTAAAATTACATTACAAGCTAAGCTTCTGTATGTATTTCTACCAAGAAAACAAATATACAAATTTACTAGAATTGGTAGAATAGCTAATCATAATAAACAATAAATACCCAAATCACCAAATTGCAACAATTGCAACTACTAATAATTAAAATCCAGTCAATATCAGGTCACGCTTCAAATTTATTCTAAGATTATAAACAGACAATTCCTTAAAGCGACGAGGCAAATTATTGTACCGGGTGGCTAACTAAGAATGTCGGTCGACCATATCTCAGGAACGGTTTATGGTACAGCTTTGGGAAAAAAAAATTACCGATTAAAGTAACCACGAGAAACATCTGGAAATTATTTAGAAAAACGCAGTGTGACCGCTAGAGGGCGTAACTGATCACCAAAAATTTTAATTCATATTTTACGTAAAATTTCCAACTTAAGATCTGTCCTAAATATGAAAATCGGAATCTACTGAAAATTTTGCATATTTTACATTGAACGATTTTTTTGTATTTCGTCAAATAAGGGAAGGGGAGGAGGGGAAACTTTGTATTGAAGGAACACATAACTCCGGTTGTATTGAACCGAATTTTGCAAACTTAGTCTCGTTTGAAACAGCATTACTCTTCCAATCTAATGCTTACAAATTAGAACCAATATAATAAGTGACGTGCGTGCTAGAGGGCGGTGTTTAAGTTTTTTCGGGAATGTTTGTTTTTTCTCGAAAATATTAAATAGACATTTTTGACAAGAACTTAAAAAAGGAGGCTAAATTACCAACAAATCAGCGGAAACCGAGTATCGCTATCTTTTACCAATCCGAAGATATCTTTAGAAACGTGTGGATGGTAAAAATTTGTTCTATAAATTTGAATTATTCTGCTTGCCGTGAACGGAATTTAGCAAATTTGGACTTTTTGGAAAGGATTTTCATTGACCTATGTTTAGTGATTCAATCTGTTTAATATTGTTTTGTCCATTACCGCTAGAGGGCGTTAAGATAATTTAAATATGTAAATTTTATGATTTTTGGAAAGAACAGTGCGTGAAAGGTTATATTTATGTTCATACTACAAAATAATTAATTAAAAGCTTAAGATTTTAGTGTAAAGCGCAACGTTATAATTCAAATAAACAATGCAAAAGAACAACAACAAATGAAACAGCGTAATGAAGTTAATATTAGTGGCGGCCTAAATCTCCCAGTCTCCTATTATTGTCGATGCAAACTTTCACTCTACAACGAGTGGATAGAACTATAGTCCGTATTACTGTCTTAGAAATACTTTGAACAATATTTCCTATTTCCACAACCAAGTTGTTACGAGCAGTAGATCAAGTAGCAAATATAAAATATTTTTTTCACCCCCACAAATAAAAATCTAATCAAGTGAAATTTGGAGTCCTGGGTGGCCATGGAAATAGGGTGGCGTGTTACATCCATCTAGCAGGGGCCAGAAAATTGCGAAAATTAACGGAGAAATGCACAGCACACTCATCATATTGGAAAACATATTGTTGCGAATTGCTGGCGACCTGTGTTCTATTCTGTGCTCTTTAACGTCCTCTAGCGGTGACATAAATAAAGACAATACTAAACAATTTGAATCACTAGTAGTAGGTTTAGGAGAATCCATGATAGTCTATTCTCTTAGCCGCCAAGTATTCCACACACTGTTCTTTTCAAAAATTTTAAAATTTACATATTTAAATTTCTTTATCGCCCTCTAGCGGTGATGGACAAGATAAAATTAAACAGCTTGAATCACTAAACATAGGACAATGAAAATCTTTTCCGAGAAGACCAAATTTGCTACATTCCGTTCACGGGAAGCAGAATAATTAAAATTTATAGAAGAAAATTTTACCATCCCCACGTTTCTGAAGATATCTTCGGATTTGTAAAAGATAGCGATACCCGGTTTTCGCTAATTTGTTGGTAATTTAGCCTACTTTTTTAGGTTGTTGTCAAAAATGTATGTTTCTATTTAATATTTTGGAGAAAAAACAAAATTCCCGAGAAAATTTCAACAGCGCCCTCTAGCATGTACGTCACATATTATATTGGTTCCAATTTGTAAGCATTAGATTGGAGAAGTAATGCTGTTTTCAACGAGACTAAGTTTGCAAAATTCGGTTCAACAGAACAGGAGATATAAGCGGACCTTCAATACAAAGTTTTCCCTCCTCCCCTTCCCTTATTAGACAAAATTACAACAAAATTGTCCAATGTAAAATATGTAAAATTTTCAGTAGATTCCGATTTTCATATTTATGATAGACCTTAAGTTGGTAAATTTTACGTAAAATACGAACTAAAATTTTTGCTGGTCAGTTACGCCCTCTAGCGGTCATCCCACGCTTTTCAAAATAATTTCCAGATGTTTCTCGGGGCCACTTTAGTCAGTAATATTTTTTTCTCAAAGCTCTACTGTAAACCGCTCCTGAGATATGGCCGAGCGACGTTCTTAGTTGGCCACCCGGTACACTGAACATATGTCGTAAGAAAATGATAGTTTAAAGAGAGAAATTCTATGGAGCGGCTTGTGAGATAAGATTCCGAAACCGAGTTGTAATATTGTGTACGTCGCTTCGATACTTGATTTTATTATAAAGATAAGGAGGAGTTTTAAGGGTTATTATTTTGTGATAGCAGCATATGTGTACTTTGCAACTCACGCCTTCGTTTCATATTAAGCCAAGCACACTCCGAGAGTTTGTGAGATACATGGTCGTAACTCAAAAATAAAACGAAGACAAGCATTTTGCGTTCTTTGTATACGGTACTCAGTTGGGCGATCTATCGCAGCATTATATATGGTGGAACAATAATTGAAATGGGAAAGCACAAGTGATTCATAAAGTTTAATTTTAGTAGGTATATTTAATATACTGCGATGAGGATATAACGACTTGAAACCCAAGTTAATTTGCTCACGATACCTAAATGAGTTATCAAGAAGCAGTCCCAGTTCCTTTACACTGTCCACTAGAGGTTAAACAGAATCCCCAACCTTTAAAATAATAGACCTTTTGAGTTCATCACATATTTTTGAATTACCGAACAAAACGACTTGAGATTTCAAAGCATTGATCTCATTTATCTCAGCAAGCAAAAGTATGAATAACATTTAGGTCGGTATTGATGTTCGCAGCTGCGTGTTGCCAGTCTTGTAGGTGAAATGATTTATATAATTGAATATCATCCGCATACATGTAAATATGCGAATGTTTGATCAAGTGAGGAAGGCAGCTGGTATATATGGAAAAAGTAAAGGTCCAACTGTTGACTCCTGAGGAATATCTACAGCTATTGGCAGTGGATAAGATTGTTCGTTATCAAAAGTAACACTTTGCACACGGTCAGACAAATACCTATCAATCAACTAAACTGCGTCAGTACGAAAGCCAACATTTCTTAAGATATTGTTAAGAACACGATGGTCAACGGTATCAAAAACCTTGCTAAAGTCCAACAATGTAAGTATAGTTATAAGTCTTCGATCAGAAGCAGCTATTATGTCATCTGTAACATGTAGCAAGGCAGTTTTACAACTATACCGGCATCTGAATCCAGACTGAAAGATTGGAAGAATGTTATTATCATTCACAAAAGTAGAGATTTGCTGAAACATAACTTTTTCTAAAATTTTCGATAATGTCGAAAGAATACTAATTGGTCTCAAATCTTTGAAATCCCCCATGTTTCCATTTAGAAGGAAATGTATTACTTAGAATAGACGTATTAATAATATGAGTTATAAAAGGCAAGACGAACGGGCAGCACATCTTAATCACGCAAATATTCACGTTATCCTGACCAGTACATGTTGATTTAATGCTTTTAACAATCTTCTGGACTTCTGTTATCTTCACCGTCATGAAAGAAAAAGAAGGTGTTATTCGCAACGGCAAATCAACATTGGAGGAAATGGTAGGCAGATCAGCAATGCTGTTAACAAAGAACTCATTTATCTCATTAACAGCGTTCATATAACAACAGGAATACTAGCTGATATGTTTTTTTTTATTTTAACCCAAGATAGTGTAGTTGTTTAAATAGAAGTTTATTTGTTGTATTACGTGAAATAAATTGAAAATAAGCTTTTTTTTTCCTTTTTCAAAGATGAAGTAGTAAGATTTCAAAGTACTTTGTAATAGTTCCAATGAGTACGATTTTGAGTTCGGCAGTATCTGGATTTTGCCTTATCTCTAAGGTCCATCAGAAGTCTCATGTTGTTAGTTAACCAGGATGCCGGTTTTTTTTTGTGAATTTGCGTGTAATAAAAGAAGCATGCGCATCAAATAAATCCAAAATATTGTTAGTGAAAAATTGACTTTATCCTCAAAATTATTAATATTGTAAATCATGTGTAATGGAAGTGATTGCAAATCGCGCTTAAAAAGAATTTCATTCATATTTTTATAATCCCGAAAAGTATGAAGGGTATGAGTGATGTTAGACTTATATACCAATAATTCGCAAAATATTATATCATGATCCGAAATATCACAGTTCATCACGCCCGAACTACTGACTAAATATTTATTGTTAGTACAAATTTGATCGAGCCACGTAGATGTATTAGCAGTGATGCACGTTGGTTGGTCAATTAAGCTAAAAAAGTTCATCGAGTCAAGAACGTCACACAGATCAACTGTGAATTGTCAAATTTTAAGAAATCTATATTGAGATCTCCGCAGAAAAAAACTGAATCTGATAAAAGAGAATATTGAGACAGAGATTCCTCTAACCCGTCTAAAAATACCCTATAGGCCGAATTAGGTGCTCGGTATAAAACTCCAAACACTAGGATCTGTTTATTTATTTTAAGACTAATCCACAATTGCACAATGGACTCCCCAGCATTCAAGACTGTATACGCAAAATCCTGTTTAATATAAATTGAAACACCGCCACCTCGTTGTTTCTTGTCAAATCTAATTAAATTAAATCTATCTACTCTTACGTAATTGTCATCAATAGCGTCAGTGAGCCACGTTTCTGAAGTACAGAAAATATCGAAGTTATGAGAAATAATGACAGTACGCAAATCATCAATTTTGGGAAACAATGACCTGATTTTGAGATGACCCAATTTGAACAAGTTAGAACTCATGCATTATCGCATAGTTCAAATCAATAAATCTAAAATTAAGTAATAATAATTAATAATCTAATTAAACTAGCAAAAAAAGAATAAAAAGTATTCTAATATTAAACTGCATATATGTATATAATTAACTACAAAAGTCATACATTCAAAAATTTTAGTAATTACATATATCAAATCCAAAGGCAGTGAAACTAACAGATAACATTGTTTTTTTTTTCTAAATCTGAATCTAATATTTTGTTAACAATATCCGATATCAAAATGTCTGCCAGAAACAGACTAATAAGAGAACTCATTGATAGTCCTTCCGACTGTGTATAAATTTTCGAATTATGGTAAAACAATATATGTCATTGACTTATTTTGGTGCAATAAGAGAATCCATAACTAAAATACTCTCTAAAAGTAATTTAATAGCAGCATATAAGTGTTTTATATAATGCCAAAGATAAAATTAATCCTTTGGATAAATCAGGTTTTAGAAAAAGAGGACTACTACGATCGGGTTAATGACCTGGTGAGTTGTGTTCCTTATAAGCAGAGCTGTAAAAGATACTTTTTAAAAGTATCTAGATACTTTTAAGATACTTTAGGCAAAAAGTATCTTAAGATACTAAGTATCTAAGATAGTTTTTGGTCAAAGTATCTTAAGATACAAAATACCGGAAAAGTATTTGAGTAAAAAGAAACTTTTAGTATCTAAAAATCCTTTTAGTATCTAAAGATACTTTTGAGTATCTAAGATACTTTTATGTATGTAAGATACTTAGATACTTTTCAAGTATTTAAGATACTTAGATACCTTTGTATGAACTAATATAGTTAGGCACAGTGTACAGTGTCTAAGATACTTTAGTTGTAAAAACATCATTTTATCCCTCTAAATGATCATTTCAATATAAGTTTAAGTCAGGAAGCACTTTGCAATCGTATACTTTGGGCTTTGGGATATAAAAGAAACAAAAGACGTTAAGTTATTACAAATTATGTATTGAAAACAAAAATTAAACATAAAATTCTCAAAACAATAAAAAATAAACATAATTAGTCTGTTAAAAAAACAGCACAAAACGCATTATGCATTAAAAACAAAACATTCAACATTTAACTAACGCTGTAAAAGATAAACGAATAATGCGGGCGAGATGCAAAAAACAATATACATGCAATATACATCGTCTCTCACGTTACGGCCGGCGCGACCTGTCAAAGCTTGTCGTGTCGTGTCGAATCAAGAAGAAGTATTGATCTCTCACGTTTTGAGTATCTAAGATACTTTTAGTATCTAAAGATACTTTTAAAGATAAAAGATACTAGATACTTTTAAGAAGTATCTATAACGAAAGTATCTTTTAAATGAACCAAAAAGTATCTTAAATAAAAGTATCTAAGATACTTATAGCATCTTAGATACTTTTTTTATCTTTTTACTAAAGATACTTTCAGCTCTGCTTATAAGTCAATTTCAAAAGAGCCTTACCTAATCGAAACTGATTAGAGACGTCAACAATGTGTTTAAAGCTTGTGACAACCTTGTTACTGCCGATGTTAGACGTAAGCTACATGTTTCCAATCCTGTTACCCCTAAATTATATTGATTACCTAACATTCACAAACCTGGCAAGTCGGTAAGGCCAATAGTTTCGACGATTAATGCACCGACTTCTAGGGTTTCCAAATGGCTGACCAATGAATTTAATAATTTACCAATACAGCAACCGAATTTTGCAGTCAAAGAATTCCTTAGTATTTATTAAAGAAATTAAAAATATTCAGTTGCTGGAGGGTCATGTATTGATTTCATTTGATGCTTGTTCTCTCTTTCCTAGTGTACCGATTCCAGCCACCTTGACATAGTTTAAGGACTTGTTGCTTCAAAATAGTTTGAGTCAACAATGTATCCAGGAATGTATTCGCTTAACTGGACATCTGTATGAAACAGAACATTTTCCAATTCAACGGGAGTTTTTATGAACAGTTGGAAGGGACGGCAACGGTGAAATCCTTGTTAATCTTTTTAGCTAACCTTTAGAATTAAATAATCGGTTCGAAACCATAAAGTTCACTTATGAAAGAGAAGAAAACGGTCAGCTATCCTTTCTATATACTTTAGTAATTAGAAATAACAATAGATTAGAGTTTGACGTGTACAGAAAAGAAAGCAGTACATTTCGCTACATTCCTTCAGATTTCCATCATTGCGTTCAACACAAAATGGCAAGCCTGAATTTTTTGGCACACAAACTCCTCACTTTTCCCTTGAACAAGGCAAGGTATGAGAAAGAACTTAAAATTATAAAAGATGTGGCCAAGTGTAATAGTTTCCAGCTTCATCATATCTATAAGTTAATTAGGAAGTTTAATTATAAGAAAACTGTGAAAGAATCTACGACTTTTCGAGAAGATGTTAAAGCGTTACCTGTTATGACCCTCCTTTTTCACTAAAGGTTTGAGTAAAATCTTCAAAAGGCTAGATCTCATAATAGTTTACAGTTCTGGGACTAAAGATAAGATACATACAACCTTTGGAAAAGTCGGGTATTTATGAAATCAATTGTAAAGATTGTAATCAAAAAAATATTGGACAAACTAGGAGAGCCGTCTTAACTAGATTTAAAGAACATATGGCTAATCTTAGATTTAATAGAATTGAGAAATCAAGTGTTGCTCAACACATTTTTGAAGCAGATCATAACATTGATCATACGAATGTTACAGTAATTAGACAAATATACAATTGTATCTTTCTAAATGTTCTCGAAAGTTTAATCTATAAAAATAAGTCATGTGTAATGAACGGTGACAACGGCGGTGTTTAGTGGGTTGAAGTGTTTAGTGCTCTACTTCTGCACCAAGAGATCCAGTGAAGAACTTCATAAATCAGGTGTACATCAAAAAGAATGTAATAAATGTAAAGGCATACGCATCGTTCACACATGGAGAAGTTTTAATATTATATTAAAAGGGTATTTCAGATCATTTAATTTATAGAATAGGAATTCCACATTTGCTACACATCTCCTAGAATCAATCATAAAACCGACAATAAAAACATAAAAAGATTACCTACATATAACAGAAAAAGGAAAGAAGCTTAATATTCTCGAATCGATTGGAAATCACCTAACCAGGTTACAACTGCAGTCCATCATATTAAAAATGCTAGTATTCTACTTTTAGCAATGCTGCGAAAATTTTAAGATACACTTAAACCTATGCTCACTCAGGTTTTGTAGTGATACTTCTACCATTCGGTTAGATTCCGCAAAAATATGTGGTTATAATTTAATTATTTTGATACATAACTTAATTTAACCCCTTTGTAATGCTGGCTCGGACTTCTAAATTCGAAATGTTGAAAGCTTTTCTAGTACGTTCCAGGTTTGTTATACAAAGAAAGGGGATATTTCAACAGCAAGGATGAACACTAACAATTTATCAGTCCATCCTCCTCTTACAACCATTAATATAACTATTTTGCGACCTGTACTTATCTTTCAATTGCTGAAATATTTCAACTTGTAGGTCAAAAAAACAACAATTAATTAAATACCAATTTATTTTTATTGGAATACATTGGTATTTAATTAATTATTGTTTTATTGACCTACAAGTGGAAATATTTCAGGACTTACAACCATCAAAACTTTTTAATTTTACTACTGCTAAATATTGCTCTCCGGTTTTAGTCTTCTACATTAATCAAAATTAAATCAATTGAAACATCAATTTAGTGAAAATACAGAAGACCAACAAAAGTGGAATAAATCATATCCTAATTTAAACAGATTATTTTATAAAATATCCATAGTAGATGACTAAAACTTTAATATGCTGTTTAGACTAGAACAACCTTCATATTTTCAATTTGCCGAGGAAAGGGTTAGAAGCTGGAAAAATTTTATTTTTAACCTTCTCACCTATTTTCAAATTTTGAGTTCGAGATCTTGCAACTATGATCATAAATTCCGAGCGACGAGAGGGTGGGAGCTAGCTTCACACAGATTTATTAGAATATTTATTGTGCTTCACTAGACTTCAACACTAAATATCATATTTCTTTTTAATCACACTGTAACATCATTATCAATTAATTAACTTATGCTGTTGCTTATACTTCTCCATGGATCAAGTTGATTTAACTTTATTAAATATTATTATTGTTGCATTTGAACAACATTCTTGATGAGAATAAATACTATAACAATGAAGTTTATCATCTCTTTGTATTATTATTTCGACATTTTTGATTACAACATACGCTAGATAAATATATGATAGTAAGTGAAAAGGCGAATTGTTCTAATGCATGCTGTTTATTAAGTTTTGGTGCCAGTGATATAAAGCAAACAAAAATATGTGATAACTACATCGAATCTGCAGTATCTTTAATCCATTTTAGATGTGCGTACACAGGAGCTTGGATACTGTAACCGGTACAATCGTGGGTCTCTCCTGAGCTGACTACTCCGACTAGTGTGTCATTGTACACAACAGGTCCTCCAGAATCACCCTGAAATTTTAATTAATTAGGTATTGTTTACATTGGTGTAGTGTATTGGTCAACGCTTGTGCCAATAACGAACAAGACAGCAACCAAGCCAATGTATACACAATTTAAAAGTATCAGTGGTTGAGAGCCTACCCCCTGTACTGCACTTTTTACTGCCTAATGACTAACATTTCAATTAATCCAATAAAAATGCTATTTCTGTGTTATATGCATGTTGTTTGAGAATAAACTTACTTTTGCAAAGCTTTGTCGTAAAAATGAACTCGAGTACCTAGTTAGTTTCACTAGCCACCTGACCCAAATGACTAATTTCATATGAACGAAAATATAGAAGTGTAACTGTTAAGACCTTACGCTGTTTGAGCGTGTTTATTAATGGTTTATTGCAGCAGTTTGTTATGGAGATGATTTTCTTAAATATAGTGTTAAAATAAAATAAAACTATGTCGCCAGATGATAGTAATCAAATAGAAAGTAAAAAGGAGACTAAATGGAGAAAAAAAAATCCAAAACAATGTACAGTCGGTACGACTTAATCTTCGAACGATTTTAGTGAGTTACCTTATTAAAATCGTTCGAAGACGGGTCGTACCGAGTGTACCTATAGTTAATATCAAAACGGTTTTTATATTAACGTCTCTGTATATACATATTTACATATGGGAAGGGTGTGGAAGAAAATGAAACTGCGTTAGTATGAAAGTAACATTTTCTTTTTTTTAACAAGTTTTGTTAAACTTATGTGATAGGGGCAAAACTAAATGTATAAAAGAATGTTGTACTCAAGAAAAAGATATTAACTAGTGACTACTAATAAATAGTTAGAATCGTTCAGGAAAGTATTGGAGATTAAAAGTTCAGCAGTAAACATTTTTAGTATGCTGTCAAAGATAAGGAACAATGTTTACAAAAACGTTAAATCGACAGCTTCAGAAATAAGAGTGGTGTAGATAAAAGATATTAAAAATGTAAGAGCAATATGTTATAAACATTGAATTATCGAAGCCTTACATAAAGATGCATTCACGTTGAAAGTTTATACAGGAACATTTTGAAATGAAAATTTAATATTAAAATTATGAAAAAGATAAAGTCTGGATAAATGATTATTTAAAAATATACAATTTTCGACCGTACTTCTGATTATTGTTGGACCATCAAGAGGGATGCCCCATAGGCAAAATATAACAGAAATGATTACTTTCTAGATGAATGAGAATGTTTGAATACTACTACGTTAAGAATTTGGCAAGTATGCAAAAGTTATTATACAGTACGGTCGACCCTCCTAGGGTCAGTCAATGTCATCCGAACGGGTATGCAAAACACCACAGACGCGTTCACAGACAGGTTCAGTTTCTTGCTGTCAATTTGACAGTATCGCTCCTTTGTATGTACTTACTATTACCACCTATTACTAGCCTGCGTGAAGTTAGCCCCCCCCTTTTTCGAATTTCGAAATTTTGAAAGTTGTTCCAGGTTGTTCTAGGTTTGTTCTAAATTGTTCCAGAATTTTGGAGAAAAATATTAAAAAATTGCCCAGCAAAATCGAAAAAACCGTTTTTCTGGTCACCCCCCCTTTTTCAAAATTCGAAATTTTGACAGTTGTTCCAGGTTGTTCTAGTTGTTCTGAACATTGTTCCAAAGTTTGAACCTTCTCACATTAGTAGTTTATGAAATAACTAATAAAAATGAAATTTCGCCAGCCCCCCCTTTTTCGAAATTCAAACTTTTGAGAGTTGTTCCAGTTTGTTCTAGTTGTTCTGAACATTGTTCCAAAATTTGAGCCTTCTGTCATGTGTAGTTTATGAAATAATTGAGAAAAACAAAATTTCAAAAACGCCCCTTTTTCGAATTTCGAAATTTTGAAAGTTGTTCCAGGTTCTTCTAGGTTTGTTCTACATTGTTCCAAGATTTTACCTTTCTGTCATGTATACTTCGTGAAATAAATGAAAAAAACTAATTTTCAGGGGTGTGAAGTTAGCCCCCCCCTTTTTCGAATTTCGAAATTTTGAAAGTTGTTCCAGGTTGTTCTCGGTTTGTTCTACATTGTTCCAAGATTTTACCTTTCTATCATGTATACTTCGTGAAATAAATGAAAAAAACTAATTTTCAGGGGTTGAAGTTAGCTCCCCTTTTTCGAATTTCGAAATTTTGAAAGTTGTTCCAGGTTGTTCTAGGTTTGTTCAACATTGTTCCAAGATTTTACCTTTCTATCATGTATACTTCGTGAAATAAATGAAAAAAACTAATTTTCAGGGGTGTGAAGTTAGCCCCCCCTTTTTCGAATTTCGAAATTTTGAAAGTTGTTCCAGGTTGTTCTCGGTTTGTTCTACATTGTTCCAAGATTTTACCTTTCTATCATGTATACTTCGTGAAATAAATGAAAAAACTAATTTTCAGGGGTTGAAGTTAGCTCCCCTTTTTCGAATTTCGAAATTTTGAAAGTTGTTCCAGGTTTCTCTAGTTGTTCTGGACATAGTTTTAAAATTTTAGATTTATACCTTGTATAGTTCATGAAATAATTGAGAAATGCTCATTTTTGCTATCCACCCTCCCTCCGTTTTCTTAAAATCGAGCTTTTCATAGCTAGTCGGGTTGTTCTATTCTATGTAGCTTAGTTCTTTATAGTTGCCACTTCTGATGCATAGTTCACGAAATAATTGAGAAGAACGAAATTTAATGGACTCTCCCCTTTTTTGAACGTCGAAGTTGTGAGAGATGTTTGGACATTTTCCAACATTTTAGCCTTCTACTAAGCATAATTCGCGAAATAATTGGTAGAAATGGAATTATGTTGTCTCCCCATTTTTTTTTAACCGAATATATAAGAGTTGTTTCAGGCCGACATTTCCAATAATTTAAATATTATTATATTATATAATATGTTTTATAGCTCAAAGCCATTTAAACAAAAAGTTTCCAACAATATGATTTTTCCCTATTTTGTTGAGAAGTTATTTTTATTTGCAATAATTTCATTTTATTTTATGTTCAAATTTATTTTTATATCATTTACGCTAACGTTTTTTGTATTAACAATATATCAGTTATTTGTTTTTACTATAAAAAAGATCCTTGTTGGGACCGATTTCTTGTGAGATTTGTCCATCAATAAAGGTGTACTACTTAATAAAATTAGTATTATATTAATATTCAAATAAGTATGTTGTTATAATATAGAATACATTAAAAATTGTCTCCAATAAAGTCTGGAAGACTAGCAATAACTAAAAGCATACACCTCTGAAGTAATATTAGAAAAACTAACCCTCATACAGTATAAAAGTAGGGTTTATATTCTATATTCTACCGCTACTAGGTAAATACACACATCGAGATTTAAAATTATAATTATACACGAAAGTGTTATTGTTATGAATGCATCAGCAGGGGGAGACATTACTTTAAAAATAGAGTGTACGTAGTGTATACAGATGACAGGTCGGATACCGGCAAAGTATTTAAAATATCTGAACTGTTACGTTGTATCCTTGTTGTATGAATCTGGTATAATGAAATTAGACAGTTGGTGCAAGTCAGTATGCGAAATATTTTTCCTAATATACTGAACAGCCGTGTCTCTTATAAGGTGTTAAAATTAATTATAAATCACCTACATATATTTTGGTTCCTCGGTGGTCCAAATACTTTGTTTCCATTGGTAGAATATATGGTTTTCTTTTCTGTAGTTTTAGTTTTCCTTAATAACATGTTTGTATTGTTAATAATGTACGTAAGTACTTCTTGCTGCAATAAACCTAAATTGGCTAAGCTTTTAAATTTGCCATATTATCGCTAATTACACACATTAATAAGTTGCCTGATATATTCTAGATGTCTATAACAATATATTATTCTTAGTATACATGATAGAAAGGTAAAATCTTGGAACAATGTAGAACAAACCGAGAACAACCTGGAACAACTTTCAAAATTTCGAAATTCGAAAAAGGGGGGGCTAACTTCACACCCCTGAAAATTAGTTTTTTTCATTTATTTCACGAAGTATACATGATAGAAAGGTAAAATCTTGGAATAATGTTGAACAAACCTAGAACAACCTGGAACAACTTTCAAAATTTCGAAATTCGAAAAAGGAGCGTTACTGAAATTTTGTTTTTCTCAATTATTTCATAAACTACACATGACAGAAGGCTCAAATTTTGGAACAATGTTCAGAACAACTAGAACAAACTGGAACAACTCTCAAAAGTTTGAATTTCGAAAAAGGGGGGGCTGGCGAAATTTCATTTTTATTAGTTATTTCATAAACTACTAATGTGAGAAGGTTCAAACTTTGGAACAATGTTCAGAACAACTAGAACAACCTGGAACAACTGTCAAAATTTCGAATTTTGAAAAAGGGGGGGCTGACCAGAAAAACGGGTTTTTCGATTTTGCTGGGCAATTTTTTAATATTTTTCTCCAAAATTCTGGAACAATTTAGAACAAACCTAGAACAACCTGGAACAACTTTCAAAATTTCGAAATTCGAAAAAGGGGGGGCTAACTTCACGCAGGCCTATTACTATGTATTGTTGTTCTGAATTGTTCATTTCAGCTTGGAGATGGTTTCGAGATTTTATTGTCTTAAGTTTTCCTCTACCCTGATTTTCCATAGAACCTTGTTTTTTTATATTTTAAACACTAAATCTGAGCAATTTATATTATTTGTGGAAGGACTTTTCTTTTTGAAAGGAATATATTTAGTAGTATTTTCATACTGTTAAGAGCAGCTTGAGAATATTTATCTCGCTTTAAAATTGTTTTTATTTTCATAAGAATTGCACTTTATATCATTGCATCATGTCATTACGTTTCTTACTGAACGCGTCTGTGGTTTATTGCATACGCTGTCGGATGACATCGACTGACCCTAGGACGGTCGACTGTACTGTATATATTATATTTTAATTCATGAGAAAAATAATCAGAATTATATTTTTCTTTCTGAGGCAAAGAAAAGTATCTTTTCTGTTCCTCAGTGTAATCCACAGATTAAGTAATCAGTATTATTTCTTTATTATTTTTGAACGTATAGGTTGCATACGTATCTTCAGCAAAAAATTAGCGTATTAAGTTAATAATCAGATAAACTTATTAGTACAATAACTTTAAAGATGTAAAACTTACATAGCAAGTGCTTTTCTTTTCTTTACTGCGGGTAATAAGCACCTCCCACCCTCTAAATGTCTCGAAAACTAAGTCGGCATATCTTAACTCAAATGAAAATAGGCTGGTGTCCCGACAATTTTGAGGATCAAAGCATAGCTCAAATCCGAAACCAGCGACAGTTCCTTCTTCACCAATCGGCGGTGCTTCAGTAGCTAACGGAATCAGTTGGGCTTTCTTTCCCAATTTGATTTTCTTCTTTAATCTAATCAAAGCTACGTCATAAGTGGAGCTGCGAGTTCGGTTATATAGAGGATGCGCAACGGCTGATTTTATTTCGTAAGCCTTTCCGTATTGTACGTCGCTCATCTTGGTTATACCGGGATAGACATCCATGAATGGCTTTCCTAGGCAATGTGCGGCAGTCAGAACAAGATCTCTTTCGATGAACGCTCCTCCACAAATTAAACCTCCAGATACCGACAAAAATGCGTAATATGGAAAGTCTTCTATTTTGGCCAGATTTCCGTTGATAACAGCATCTTCTTCATCTTGAACTGAGCCAGGAAATGTAACATATTATCAATTCGTGTTTTTTTTTCAAACAAGATTAGTATTGTTATAAGTTCGTTGTTTTACGAAATTTTACTAGTTGTTATATAGAATAAGGTTAAGACTTTGGATGATTGTCTCGAAGAGGCGAAGATATAATACCATAGAGTGTATCTTAAATCCACATTTTTTCAAAGAATGTCATTGTACCCATTGTGCACTAACCCTTATAATTATAAAACCTATTGTGTACATTTCACCCTGTGGTAGTGTAGTAAATGATAACAGAATGTAGCTTACTAACTGGTGTAGATTTCTATTAACTGTAGGGTACATTACTAGCTACTAGTTTGGGAAAGTAATGAGTAAAGGCGGGGAGTATTCACGAGTGTCGCAGTAACTGCGGCAAAAATATGTGTGAGAACTCACGTATTCGTAGACGAAGTAGTTTTGGTATCAACACAGTTTGTAACGGGACGCGATATTTCTAATTATTTAATTTTATTAGACATATTGACGTAGTAAGGAAAACAAGTACTTATAATGTGTATATTAGGAATGTTATTTTATTTTAATTAATGCAATGCACCTAACTGTATATTTTCCGTGACTGTATATAATTCCCCCATGTCCATATATTCTTAATAGTTAAAAAATGTAACGGTTATAACCGACAACGAGAAAACAGGTGACTTATGATGAGAACTGTACCGGTCGGTGTAGGAATTTGGCTCGGCTGAATACTATCTTTGTCAATTTAGGGCCAGTTAGTGTTCTTGTGTTTATTGTATTTGTTTAAATAATCAGCATAACGTACGGCCGTGATTACTGGGAAGGTCCAGCGCGTAGACAATATAAATAAAAATACTGGTAAAAAAGATTACAAGAAAGAACACGCCCGACGCCCCAAGACAAGGCACGAAGAAAGAAGCGGACATTTCGGCGGGAAGGAACAGCATCAACGAGCGTACGCGAAGAGAGAAGAACTCGTAAAGGTATTTGGCCGCTAAACTATTATATTTTATGAATACGAGCTCGTAAAGATAGAAAGTAAATTAAGTATTATTTTATATAAATTTTGCCGTTGTTGTTCTCTTAAATTCAGATAGATATTTAGCTTTGTTAGGCTTTTAGTAATTTAATCGCGTAGTTATTAAATTGACTAAAGGTGCATCTAATATTAAGACTTCGTTCAATATGTTATAATACTGTAAATATATATATTCATTCAGTTATTAAATATATTTGTTATTCGTTCATTTGCTGCATTTTCATTTATTCGGTGGCAAATAAGTCTACATATTTTGCATTATTATTTATTGTTAAAATATTATGATTCCTAAGAATTACCTCAATTTGAAGAGACCAATAACTATTTTGTGTTAACCCCAACGATTAAAAACGATAGTGCGGCATTGTACGCATTAAAGCTGTTTATTTAAGATTATTCAAGTGCTGTCATTGCATGAACTTTTAGTAAATTGGGCGTTACTGTCTAATTTCAAATTTCGGAATTATTATAAAGTCGCTCTCAAAAGCGGCAGTTTTGTTTTGTTCAGCAAACACATTTCGTAAAAAATGATTTTAAGTATAAGATTGTTGTTTTATTCAACAAAGTAAGACAGTGGCGTCAACAATCGTATATAGGAGTGTACAGCGAAAACGTTCGTTCAAATATGCCGAACGTTAGTGGTACATTAACTTGCATCACATTCCACCCTGCAGTTGATGTAAATATCCAAAAAGTGTTTGGCACAGTGTATTACAAAATTGTAAGCAGTTACTTTACGCTTCTTTTATTTTAATGTAATGTAAATTTAAAAAAAATACAAGTATTTCATGATTTACAGGTAATCGCAATAATAAAAATTTATTGACAGCATTTTCAACATTAGTGTTGGGCGTTACATAGCTTATCTTGTGCTCTGAAATTTGAATGAAAAGACCTTCAATAGATCATCCTTAATTCCTTCAAAGCAGCTTGAAACGACAAATAATGCAACACACGATTTTTTTTTTGCCTGAAGCAGTTCCTTTAGAGAAAACATTAGTTCTAGTGTCAGACGCGGTACCGTACAATTTGAAGGTGTTTTATCCCAATGTATTTCATGTCACATCCCTTACTCATGGCCTCATCAAGGTTGCCCAAGAAATACGGAATCAATTTCCTCTGGTTAATAAATTAATTAGTTATGTGGTGAAAGTGTTTTTAAAGGACGTGGGTGAGGGCTTTCATATTTTATATTGATCATCTTGTAGTAATAAAAACAACCCCTTCGGAGATTACGGATTCTTCTCGATATGCTATGGAATCACATAGATTGTTGAACGAGAAACTATCACTCCGGCAACTGTCATTCAATACATGTACCTAACTATAGTTTTGTTCTATCAACTAATTTGGTATTGGGGAAGATAACTTTGAGATTACAGAATCCGTTGAATATGAAGACAAATTTTTACAATCATGTGTTAAAGTGCAGGATATAATCGAACTTACCATAAAGAAAATATGTGAAAATGTGATTTTCAAAAATACGATATGGGGTTTGTTAAAAGACGCCGCCAACATATTAAACGGTGATTTTAACGACAGATGTCGTTTAAGTGCGGAAACAATATATGTATAGACTAAAAATGTGCCAGTAACTTCAGCGGACGTGGAAAGGATTTTCAGTGTATGAACATATGTCCAGAGATAAACGATATATTTTTTTGTAGAAAATTTTGAAAAGTATTTAGTAATGAAGTGCTTGCATAATAATAAGAATTAATAATAAAATAATCCTATTTGTTAATATTTGAATGTATTTTAAGATCTTTTTAGACTTAGTGCAATTTTAAATGTACTTTGTTACTTGCATTATATTATCTTATTATACCTATATTTATTTGTAATAAACCTGGATTATATTTTTATTTAGAATTTTTAGTTGCTTATTTGCTTGGCGTTTTTGCATATTTTGACGAAAAAGCCTGCATATATATGCGCATATTTCTGGATTTTTTTGATGCATATAATTCGGTTTTTAGTAATGAGAACTAGTTGACCCCACCCAAACTCTTCGAGTTTGGACTAAGCTGACCCATCCAAAGTATTCGAGTTTGGATCGAACTATTCCGGCCCACCCTCCAGCCAGTGTTCGTATACCGGAGGGAAATTCTCTTTTTAAAGGGAATTTTGAAAGTTAGAGGGAAAAAGGGAAGTTTTGGAAAAATCTTCTTTTAGGGGGAATTATTGCATGAATTACGTATTTAGCGCATAACATGCACAAAATCCCTAGGAAAACAGAACATTCATTTTACCCATGTTGTCCCTCCGAAATCTGGGCATCCTGTATATTATCATAATATCAATAGCAAAATATTTTAATAATACTACTCGTGTCTGTATTTTCGAACCAACAGCTCATGATCTCGATGTAATCACTGAATAAAATAGAACGCACGCTAGTGGGTCTGACATTCAAGATGGCTCTAAAATAAAGAAAAGCAAAACAATATTTTCAGTGGATTACGTTCATAATGTAGGTTATCGAAGATGTACGTACGTCATTTATATAGGATATTTGTATCTAACTTTTGACATAAGCGTAATATTACATGTCACATTGAAATAATTACGAACAGTGTTTGCAACTATGAATATTTAAGTCATCCTTCCGCAATTTATATATTTTATCAAATAGAATATTGACAAATGTGTTTACCATGACATGTATATATATATATATATCTGTATTTCTAAAGAAAGAGCATGTTTTCAATAATACCTTAATATTCAAATTGCGCGCCTGATATATTCGCCTTCTTACAGTGTTCTAAGTAGCTCAAATGAAAAATTCACTAACGTTCTTGATTAGGTACATTAAAAAGCTGTGGGATTACGTATTACAGTAAAAAATACGTCTTTACGGGTGTTAACGTATAAATATTAAATAAATTTTGTAATAATTAGAAAAAGCCGAATGACTTAGGGAATTCAATGTTTACCTGTCAAAGTCGTTGACTACAGTTCTTTTTTTTGCGGAGGTTGCGGGATCGGATGGTACTCGTCGAGTAAAATATATTCGGATATAGATAGTTTTGGCGTAGAGTAAATCGTTCGCGAGATGTAAGCGCTCAAAGTCCGATCTAACGCGAATTTTCCATTAAACCGCTAACATCGCGGAAAATCGACGTCGAATCGCGGGGAAACCTAGCCTAAGGCACAGAAAAATTCTTGAGACGTCTATCGTCCTTTCGTAAGGTCGCAGGAGGGAGCCCCAATTACCCCTGCGACAGCTATTAATATATACCGGGTGTTTCTGGGAGGTGGCTCGCCCCTATAATTTGTAAAATATTTGAGATAAAGAAACGAAATTTGGGAATTATGTACGGGACTTTAATTTACATTTCACATTGACATAGTCGATACATTCTTATCACTTCCGCTTTTGCTGGAAATGACTTTGATTTTCGATTTTTAAGTGGGATTACTTGAATATTTTTCGATATTTTAATTCGGGATAACATTTTGAGTACAACTGCTGCAAAAAATATTTTTTGATATAATTTTTTTTTAATTTTTTTTTTTCATCTAGAGTGCTTTGAAATTCTTAATATGCTCAGGTGTTACTGTATAAATATGATACGAACAATTTTTTTCATTTTTACTGTATGCCCAGTTTTTTAAACGCATTTGTAGGTCCAAAATTTAGTTTCTATGTTTTAATATAATTTTTCCAAATGAGAACAGGGCGGCTCACTAAATCATCACGAAAGAACATTGAAGTACCTTCATTTTGATACCCTACATTAATATGCCGAACGAACGTTTATTAAGTATTTTTTGTGAAAAAAAACAAAAATTGAAAAAAAAAATTCTATCAAAAAATATCTTTTGCTGCAATTGTACTCAAAATATTATCCCGAATCAAAATATCGAAAAATATTCAGGTAGTCCCATTTAAAAATCGAAAATCAAAGTCATTTCCAGCAAAAGCGGAAGTGATAAGAATGTATCGACTATGTCAAGAAACGTAAATTAAAGACCCATACATAATTCCCAAATTTCGTTTCTCTATCTCAAATATTTTAGAAATTATAGGGGCGAGCCACCTTCCAGAAACACCCGGTATAACTGTAATGAGAAGTGAAACGGTAATCCGAAAGAAAAATTAAGAAATTCGTTCTATAGTAGTTATCTAGAGAGGAAAGAGATTAATTTCCAACTCAGGTTTTGCACTATTATCGAGAGTAAGCAAAGAAGCAAATATAGTAAGGTAGAAAAGATCCTAAAAGAATTTTTCTTTGCACACAAAGAAAAGAAAAGTGTTATACCGTTCCTAGATTTTAGTTTTAAACCATATAGCTTACACAGATTAAAGTAACATTATTAATTTTTGTTATAAAATGTAGATAGATTTGAATAGCTTAGATCACTTTGCCCACTAGTACTATGATATACGGTAAAAAAGACAAATTTATTAAGTGAACCTGTATTTTTTAAAGCAAAATTAGATCATGAGAGGCATAAGGAAGTTCTTGGATTACACTTATTATTTTTCAGTAATAATTGCTTCTTACCGACATATCCATAAGTTACGGTTATTAACACCAGTGAACAAATCAAACGAATCATTTTTGTCGATGTACTATAGAAACTAGTGTAAGATTTAGGCTTGCAGTAACTGATATATACATATATAGACATGTACACATTTTGTTTACCGTTATTAGTATCGATAATCTAATGATTGGAAAACATGTTTTATTCGATACGCAAATAGAAAGGAAGTGGTATAATTAAAAATTGGATTAGATTAAGTTCAAGGCAAATGCTTTAAACATTTTTAACTACAGCTTAGCCTAATCACAAGAGAAGTTAGGAAAAGTTAGAGAGAGGAATAATGTCAGTATATAGGAGCCCTGCCTTAATGATGTGCAGCCCAGCAATTCAAGAAAATGTTTATTTCAAAATATACAGTTTTTAGTCCTACTATATCTTATTAAAGTATTTTTAAAAACATTTTAAATATATTCATCACCAACTTGGCTATTTTGTATAAGAAGTTGATTTGTGTAAATATAAAGTACACGACATCAACAACTTAAACTGCCTAGTTGATATCTCATTATTATAATTACCTAATAATAATAACATTTTATTGAAAATATAAAAAAGGCAAAGTAATGCTTATCAACTTAACATTAGTAAGTACATACATATAGGTACAGGGTTATTTTGGGTGCTCGTTCGTTAGAACTTTTCGGGATTGACATAGTTGTGGCGGATGACAGAAGAGGATGACATTACTGATATTGAAAGTCGATGTAATAAGAAAAGGCGGAGCAAGATTAAAATGTATAGAAGAAGTGGTTAAGGAGCTTGAGACAGCAGGCGTCTAAAACTGACAGAGAACTACTATGTGTACTTGAAGTATGCATGCTACCATCCTTGCTGAATAAATATTTTTACTTTATAAGTGTTCAGTTTTTTTTAAGTCAGGAAATATGCCTAGGTAGACGCACCATCAGGAACGAGACCCGTCATCTGTGTGGGGCTCGCGCGCACTAGAAAACCTCACTTTGTCAAGTGTAGAATCCATCCCGGAACCGCTGGTCGCATTACTTCAGGAAGGCACCTTGTAGTTAGCCTCGGTCGGCTGCCATTGCTTGGGTCTCTTTCTTTTTCTCCTTCAGCACCTTCTCGACGAACGTGGCGATCTTCTGCCAGTGGTCGTTTCCCGAGAGCATCGTTTCTATGACGTTATCCGGCGTTCCTACTTCGTCTTGTAGCGCGGCTCTGTAGTCACTCCATCTCTCACAGTCGAAGAAGGTGTGCTCAACGTCATCTTCTGTAGAGTCGTGATATTGCCATATTGCGTCCTCTACTTTACCCATTCGAGCCAGGAATGTGTTGAAATATCCGTGTCCACTGAAAGACTGGGCGAGATAGTTTACTTCACCGTGGTCTCGATTCATCCACTCTGTGACGTTGCGGAATAGTCTGGCTGTCCACCGTCCTCTCGTGTCGTTCTGCCAGCGCTTTTGCCAACGTTATCGTGTGAGCGCTTTAGCGTCCGATTTTGCTTGTCGTGCACCGACGTCTCGCCGTGTCTTGTAGACTCTCTTCTCTTCTTGAGCCAGTAGGTCTATCAGTGTTACTCCTGCAATCACGAGCACGAGAGGTTCGGAAACCATACGGTATGCGCTGGCGATCCTGAGGACTCCCTGTCGCTGTACTGAAGCCATCCACTTCCTGTACTTGTCCTGCTATAAGGCCACAGCTCAGATCTCGCTTCCATACAACAGCACGGAATGAGTGAACAGCCGGCCCTTACTTGCCGTCGGTCATCCTACGTTAGCCATTAGTAGGTCCCAGCGTTATCGTTACCTTAGCGGCCTTATCGCTCGAGGACTAGATCTGTTCCATATCCACCGTTAACTCGACCTCCCTAGGGATTCTTCTCCTGGTCAATAGAACGAACTTAGTCTTCTCCGTTGCCAGGTTAGGCCGTGTTTGTCCATTCATGTGGTCACTCTTCTCATTATCTTGTTGAGTCTTCTCTGGGAGCATCCGCCTCATCGCGCGCTAGGATGACAGCCGCTACGTCGTCTGCGTATCCTATTAGACACGAATCTTGCGTCAGCTTCATTCGGAGAATTCCGTCCCAAGCAGCAATTTTTGGTGTCTATACGGTCTTATCACGGTAATACAACCAAGGTTGTGTAACGGATTAGTTGCAATTTGATGTAAAAGTCATTACATACACCACTCTCACATGTGCCAGCACTTGTATTTGCTACAGGATTTTTGTAACCGGTGCCAAATATGACTTGACACTTTTTTTTTGAACCCGTATTAAAACGTTGCAGACACGGTACCGTCACACGTTACTACAGCGGAAGTTACAAATGCAACTCGTCTGTAACTAAAATAGATTGATTATGATTAATGATATTTTTATTTGATAGTAATATTATAGTAACAATAAGGTCTTAGTATGACTACGTGAGTTACCATATTGACTATAATATTACGGCACAAAAACCGTTACAACATGAATTTCGGTCGCATTGTAACCTCAGTTACAAATTGCTACTTGGGGTCGTAGGACACATTCCATAAATCGGGGCCCAATATGGAACCCTGCGCCGCTTCTACTGTTATCTTCTTCATGCACGGCCCACCTGCGGTATAGACCAGCTTTTTGTCGCTAAGGTAGTTGCGTTTTATCCTAAGTAAATAGGATGGCAAGTCGAACTTATTCTGCGAGGCGTTCAAAATGACGTCCCATTTCGTCGAGTTGAAAGCGTTTCTTACGTCCAATATGATGAGCATCACCAGGGGTCTCGAATAATGATTTCTCCGTTGCGCGGCTTCAAAGGTTTCCACTATTTGCGCAACGGCGCCGCGTGTTTAAGGTGTTACAAGTAGGTACTCTTACAATTGCGAACAGTTGGAGGTAATACTGACGATGGGATTGTTAGACCTCTACAATTGATATTCAGATGGTAGTGTAAATAAGGACATTAGTACAGGATAGTATAATTAAACGAAAAACCCACATCATATCACTTTGTTCTTTCGTTAGTCATTTTATTCAACGAGATTAACGCTAGATAACTAACAGTTATTGTGCAATAACAAAAATTGAATTCGAGTGTCTTAATTAGTTTTTGTGGAATAAGTAGCTGACTAAGTAACTACAGTAGCTGAATTATTATTATACCATTGTGTCATTAATTAAGATCTAGTTCTTAAATCCGTCAAATGATGAAGGTGTATACGGAGGATACAAACAAAGATTAACAGTAAATACAAATTTGTTACAATTGTGTACTATAATTCTATTTCATCTGTTAAATTTCCCAAAATAGATACCATATCTATCATGTTTAATACTTGTACGAAGTAAAATTATTACTGAAACTACTGATCTGTTCTTCCTATATTCTACTTTTTAGTAACGTGTGCAAAAGTTATAGTGTTTTTGTTTCAATGTGCTTTGGTTTGTTTATATAAATTTATTTTATAATACATGTATTGAATATGTTGATTACATTAAGAAGATTCTTGTAGTTCATATTGCGGCTGTAGTTTCTTTAATCCAATCTAGCAATGGGTAAATTGGGTATTGGATGTCGAAACCTGTACAATTGTCGTACTCTCCACTGCTAACAACTGCAATAAGTTTAAGATATAGAGAAAATAAATGATAAATGTGCATTTTTTCAGATTAAACCAAACTTACATAACATGTGCTTTTCCCATCATAACTTCTAGTGCGAATGGTTCCATCTTCTCCAAAGCCCTCAAAAACTAATTTTGTGTACAACAAATGTTTTGGCATTTCTCCGTATGTCCAGCATTCGTCCATATTTTTGCACTTTACGGTACCGAAACCTACCACGAGTCCTTCTTCATCAAGCTCTGGTAGTTCATCGCCTATCTCGATTAATTGAGCTTTTTTCCTAGTTTAATCTTTTCCTTTAATCTGAGCAACCCTAGATCGTATATATAACTTTCGTTTAAACAGTGTTTGGGATGAGGTGTGGCAATTTTCACTTGATATCCTTTCGTGTGCTTTAAATCTTTTAATGTGATAATGCCTGGGTAAACTATTATATCCTGACCCTTTATGCAATGAACTGCGGTTACTACAAGATCTTGTTCGATGAAGTCTCCGCCACAGGCTAAAGTGCCTACGGAAGATAGAAAAGCGTAAAATGGTAAATCTTCTATGGTTACTAGATTACCATTGATAGTAGATGTAGGCGCATTCGAGACATTACAATAATTGTATCTTATAGTTTTTTTGTTTGTTAGTTCTGATCTATATATATATGCTTTTTCTAGTCTTTGATCAGTATGTTTAGGACTGAAAACGGAAAATTGATGTTACGGTAAACAAGATATAAGTTTATATGCATAGGTTAGTTCACGAGAAATACCGCGACTTTTCAGCTAACAGGGTATTTAACACAAATGACGTTGGTGTCTATCTGATAGCTAATCAGGAAAGAAGCACATTAGAACTCCAACTAAAGGCGCAAATAACGCGAGATATCATGTGTGAATGGTTGCAGTAATTTGGTAAGTAAATAAGAACAGAGAAAAGGATAGTTCCTTTATTCTTGGATAATAAAGCATTCTAGAGATTCGAATTAAACGAATGCTAATAAACTTTTTAATCTGCAAACACAATTACAGTATGTCGACTCTTGGATCACAGCATAACTCAACAGTTCAAAATGGGGAATATCTATTTAGTATACTGCATCGAAGCCAGACATTAGATATTTAATCCATGAGTAAAGGCTGATCTGGAAGAATCGTAGTCAGACAGATTTCTAAAAAGGGCAATGGCATTCTGAAGATGCTAAAGGTTATTTCGGAAAACCTGGAAACTTAGCCAAGGTCATCTCAGTGAGCTTTTAGGTAGAAATAACCGTCATGGATCTTTCCCACCGCAAAAGTCTGAGTAAGAGTGCGAAGGCAGCCAACATCTACGTATATATGGACCGACAATCAGGCTGCTCTAAAAGTTTCAATTTCATTTAACTTTGAGTACAAATACTAGCGTGAAAATGACAGGTTAAGGATTTGAGTTCCAGGGCACTCCAATTCCAAAAGATATTTCGCGGAGGATGAATGGAGGTAACACACATTTTGTTTGTTGAACTTTTCTTTGGTGTTCTCAAAAGCCACCTCAAGAAAGAAGTCCATCACTGGGAACCAAAGAAAAGAGTCTGTTTCTAGAAAACAGCAAATAGAAAGAAATGGTAATTAATAAATAATTTAAAAACAAGGAGAGATAAACAGCCGTAAGCTGGGTGTCACAAGAAAGTAAATCACTGAAATCACTTTGTCACTGAACGCATTTTTTTCAATATACAAGGTGTTAATTCCGTGTGTTTTGAGATATCTTTTTAAATTCGGTACAGATTTTATTCTTATCTAAACACACGTTCTATGTGATTTTAAGCAAAAAAATACTTAAAGAACTAAGAGAGAAAATAGGGGTAACCTTTAACCACCTTTTTTTCTGGTGAACTTGTGATCTTGACTGTTTTTTTTAATAACTTGATGGTTTATCGAACTTTTTTTCGGTTAAATTTGTTATGCCTGCCATTTTGATATTACATAATTTGCATTCTGTGTGAGGATGCTCACTTACTTACAAATAAAATCTGTCTTCTTGACATGTCCGAGTTACACCTAATTGTACGTTTAAGTAGCTATTACCTTTAAAAAAATTATATTTTGAATGTTTTACATAAAATAGTGTTTTAGTCATGTTTTAATGCAATTCTTTTAAACTTATTTTAAACTAAAAATAACGTTTCGTTAAAAAATTACTATTTGTTTTATTTGAATAGGTCGTCACAAATTTAAAAAGTCAGGTATTTTGAATGTCCAAAAATTTCAAATTTAACGCTTTCCTACCTATACCCGCTGTAACTGTTGATATTAACACGGCTACACAAAACAGTTGATACATTTTAATTGAAAGGTAACCAAAGATAACACAAAATGCCAACAATCTACCTTCAGTACCTATACTAGATTTGGTTTGCACGATATATTCACATTCAAGGCGAGTCAAAGCGCGATACAGCTTTGCTCATCATTAATTTGATATCTAAATGCACTGGTACTAATTTGACGATAAGAAGTTGTAAATAATTTCTATAAAACTAATCCAAAGTTTAATCGAAGCTAACACTTCTTCTGTTTCTACAAGGCAGTATAAATGATTTATAATACTCCATCCTTATAGGATTAGTA
Organism: Holotrichia oblita; assembly: GCA_023690525.1. NCBI lineage: Eukaryota > Metazoa > Arthropoda > Insecta > Coleoptera > Scarabaeidae > Holotrichia > Holotrichia oblita. The sequence continues at coordinate 12,311,792 of CM043023.1, read as the reverse complement.
CCTATAGTTTTTTTTTACCAATATGTTAAAAGGTACCGTAATCTATGTATATCTGAAAACGAATTAATTGATACGGTTTGAGTTAAGGAAATCTATAAATCATATCGAAGGCTTTCACGGCTCGAGTATCTATTATGAAAGTTTCCTGGTTTTGACCGGATCGTAACATTTCCCCGCAAGAGGGTCCAGCAAATTTATACCACAACCAAAGTCTTAGTAACGTACACCATATTCATGCGGGAGTTCCTCAAGGCAGTGTTTTGGATCCTATATGTATTATTTTTATTATACATACATAAGTGCCACTATCAACACCATTCTACATTTCCAATTAACTTTACTTCTTTTTATGTGTGGTGGGTGCTTAGTTGCAGTTACTCCGTAAACTGTATTACTTGTCTGGCTATCACCGTAACTCTCGCGATGTAGTTTTGTGTGTGTAAATTGCGTTCAAATGGCTTTATGACAGCATCATACCGCCTTTTATAATGCGACGCTGTTAATCACTTTGCTCCCAACAGCGAATGGTAAGTCGATCCGGAATTCAACTCTCTGAAAAAATATCACCGTCTCTCCAAAGAATTGAAACCCGGCTCCTATCGCCCCGCGACAACGATAGCCAGTCGCCTAACCACTGCGGCTATCACGCCGTTGTCTAAAACCGATAATAATAATTTACTAGTCCAACAGAATATCATTTATAGGACTTACAGAGAACTACACATACTATAAATTAAAAATAAAAGTATGTAGCAACCCATGAACAGGATATTTTTGATACTTTTGATACTAGATTAGATTCGAAAATACATATCAATTAGTAGTGCTGAGTGGTTAATGCAGCCATCACCACAACAACAGTGTTTAAGAGTATATTGACATATGTACCATCTCTGTCAAATTAAATGCGAATTTTTCAGCGAGGAATTTCCATTTACTAAATAAATGCTATACTTTGAAGCAAATTTAATTTCTCTAAAAGAGAGTACTGATTTGATGAACTTCTTTAGAGTAATTAAATTCACTTTAAAGCAAAGCCTTTATTTGCAAAATCAACATTCCCCGATAAAAAAAAATCGCATTTAAATTGCCAAAGATGGTACAGCAGAAGAAAAAAGTATCCGAACAGTGCGCGAAAGAAGGAGGCTTCTTACTCAAACCCTACGGGAACTTTATTGTCCTAGAGTGCATACAAATAATGTCTGTGCCACAAACAGTCCATGTAGGTATACTAAGTCAATAGAGTAGCCGTGCATTTTGAGTGAAGGACGTCTTTCTTACATGCACTGGCAGGATACTTTCTTCTCCTGCTGTACATCCTAATCTAGGAAACCATATCAAATATTAATGTAGCCGTGCCTGGTAATAATCTATAGTCTAGTTCAAATACAGCAAACGAAGTACCAATAAATAGATAAAAATAAATAAAATCTCTTTATTGTGCATCTATTATTGTGAACGCATCAATAGTGCCAAAATAGGGACAAGCATATAATACAAAAATATGTATAATAATTCATATTCTTGCCATTGTTTTCCTAATCCAGTCTATACGTGCAAATACCGGTACTTGGATGTCATATCCGGTACAATCGCCGAACTCTCCGTCACTAACTACACCAACAATTGTGTTATATTGGACAATGGGGCCACCAGAATCGCCCTGAAATGTATGTATGTATGTAAGTACATATTTTAAACAGTTATTATGAGTATCGTTATTTGTATAAAGTATTTATCGTAGAAGAAGATTATTACAGAGTAATTTCTATTATCTTCTGCAATATAAACCTTTTTAAAGAGGTCGCCTATTTCAGAGCATTAACATTTCAAATAATCTAAAACCTGATTTTTTATCAAACATCAGTTTGTTCAAAAACTCTTTTGACATGGCGGGAGGGTTTGCAAAACTAGAAGAAAAAGAATGTAATGAACTGCGATGAATTGTATGTGGATGTGTCGTTGTAGTGGGATGCGATATCTAATAGTTATTTACGAACCAAGTGCGTGAAATCATATTTCGCGAATGAGTGACCAGTTTAAAGCGCTCGCCTTACGGCTCGCGCTTTATGGACACGAATTCGCGAAATGTTTCACGCACGAAGTTTGTACAATATTTTTTGTACGAGAACTATAATAATAATACATATTGTTAAATACGTTATCGTTTATGACCATATATTATTCAGGTTAGGGATTTATGATTTTAAAATGTCACTGAATTAATCAAGTTCCAGTAAGTACCAACTTTACTTTTACGCACTCGTGCTTAAAGTGACTTTTTACGCACGCAAATCGAATCGTGAAATGACAGGTTTTGATAGGCGAGTACAAAAAAAAGCTTTATATTCTTATTACATAATAGTTTTTGAGAGGCAAAAATAACGTTTTTAAGTTTTTTTTTTTTTTTTTTTTTTTTTTTTTTCAGAGAGTTTAATCCCGGATCGACTTGCCATTCGCTGTTGGGAGCAAAGTGATTAACAGCGCGGCATCATAAAAGGCGATATGATGCTGTCACAAAGCCATTGAACACAACATACACACACAAAAACTACACCGCGAGAGTTGCAGTGATAGCCAGACAAGCGATACAGTTTACGGAGTCACTGCAACTAAGCACCCACCACATATTAAAAAAAAAAAAAAAAAAAAAAAAAAAAAGTATTTTATAGCTATAATAATTATTGTAACGCTTTTTTTATTCCTGTGAATATTAATGTTGCTAATGAGTTTGAAAGTAACCTCCCCCGCTTTCCACATAATGGTGGATAACAAAGCGTAATAAGTTTCATACATATGAAATCTATTTGACTTCTTCCATTTTAGATGACTATCCATCATAACGCCCGGTAAATAGACAGAATCTAACACATGATAGGTGCTGTTATTTAGATTTAACTCGGATGGGTACGTTTGCGATTTCGCTTTAAACAAAATTGTGACCGTTTTACTATGGTTGATGTTCAAGTCATCTCAATCATTACAGTTATGAGAGTTACTATAAATGTCAGATCAGTTTTCATTTGCTACCGCCCAAATAAAAAGCTCCAGGTTGGTATTACAAAATATACGTTTTGCGCAGGTACAGCTTTGTGATCGCTGATACCTGTATCTAATGTTATAGCATTGACATATTCAATGGGTAGATTTTTACCAGGACGTATAATAAAGTTGTCTAAACAGTTGTCATATAGAGATTAGCACCTACAAAAAAGAAATTAAAGATAGAGAAGAGAGGTTCAGAGCATCCCTCTGGAAGAATCTTCTTGATTTGGGACACTCCAAGATATTTCTTGGAAACTACAACAAGTGCAGAACAAAAACTTTGCTAGAACAAAGCAGAAATAGACTATGCATCCTCATAGGTTTTCTTACAGGGTATTGTCACCTTGGGGAACACATGACAAGGATAGGTCTAAAACAGAATAGCGACTGCAGGTTCTGCGGGGCGGAGGATGAAAATCCGGAACACTAGAGATCTAATTACACCGCCATCACGGAAACCCGAAAATGTCGATCTTTCTCTCAAGTTTCAATGTAAGAAAGTCATTCTGAGCGTTTGTTCGTCTTCTTGTGTCATAACCAACTTGCCTAGTGTAATCATTAGTTACAGGAAATAACTTTGAATAGAATATCAAGGACTCCAACCACCTAATATTGTAATCGCTACCTAATATTGTATCAAATCCATTACTCTGGCAGTGTCTGTTGGATTTCATACACTATTTAACTTTCAACATTTTTTATCAGTATAGTGCTTCAACCTACCTTCTACCTATGTCAATATGACACTATATCTGACAGACGCCAACACTAACAGATATGGACAAAGTAGAACTACCTCAGTGCGTTCTTTGGCTTGCTTGCTTTTATAGCTGTATTAAAATCGTATAATGAAAATATATACCCAATCTGACGAAAGAAAGATTTGCGTTTTTACTTGTCTGTTTCTACTTATGTCTGAGGTGTGACAATCCAGAAGACAGAATAACGAGAAAATTAAGTGATCCTGCAGCAATAATTTCAACTGTTCTGTTTATTTGTCGAAAAGTGCCAAGCTTGTTACACAATTGGAGAATCAGGGTCCATCGATGAAATACTTGTTGGCTTTCAAGAATGCTGTAAATTTAAAATGTATTTGCCAAGTAAACCGGTAAAATATGGACTAAAAATTATATGTCCAATAGATATATTTACACTGGCAAAGATTCTGATGGTAGAAGACTCCCACCAGAAGATAAAAAATAGGGAAAGCTAACACAACCCGTATCACGATTAACTTAACCACAATTTTAAACAAATAGAAATATTACGTTCGATAATAGGTTCACCTCAATTGAATTGGCGAAATTACTATTACTAAACCAAGGTCTAACATGCGTCAGGACAACGAAACGAAATAAAAGAGAAATACCTACAGAGTTTCTACCCAACAAAACACGAGTAGTTGGAAGTACAATGTATGATTTTATAAAGAAGGCAACTTTGATTTCAAATGTGCCAAAACATAATAAGGCAGTGTTATTATTATCAACAATACGTCATCAAAAATATATGGATCCTGTTACTAAACAAACAGAAATTATATCCTACTACAATTGTACCAAAGGAGGAGCAGACTAGGTTAAAAATGTGCCTATTTTTTCAGTAGACGACGCTCTCCCCTATGGTTCTAGGACAATCCAGAATTACTTAGATCAGAATTTATTCAACATTTGGCTTTTGTATTAGTCAAACCGACAAAGTACAACACGAAAAATTAGATTCGTTATTTGTGAGATGTTGGGTTTAGAAGAAATTGTCACAGAAATCAGAGTGGAACGCTCAGAAAAACGCAAGACAAAAGATAAACCGTCTATGTTTGTTACAGTTGTCCAAAACCAATCTGCTTAGAATGGTGCTTATTTTTCTAGTTCATTTATTCGTTTTTCTTACGGCAACGAAAAACTTACATAGCAAGTATTTTTATTGTTTCCACTTCTAGTTTGAATTGCTCCATCATTTTCAATAAACGTTACAATTACGTCGGCGTATCTTAAGTGTGATGTTTGTTTCGAAAATATATGACATCGTCTCTTGCCTATGCATTGTACATCGCCAAAACCTACAACAGTGCCTTCGTCATAAATTTCTGGTGGTCCGGTTGGTAAGTCAATCAATTGAGTTTCTGGTCCAAGTTTAATTTTCCTCCATAATCTAATTAACCCTATGTCGTAATTGTAATCTGAAGTAGTCAAATATATTGGATGAGCTACGGCAAGTTTTGCCGGATATCCTTTCTGATGTTCGAAATCACTTAAGGTGGTTATACCCGGGTACACCGTAATGTTATCTTCGATACAGTGGGCTGCTGTCAGTACAAGGTCACGTTTAATGAATGCTCCACCGCAAAGTATTGATTCGTTGAAGACTAGAGCCGCGTAATAAGGAAAATCTTGAATATTTGCTAGATAACCATTAATGACAGCATCCGGATTATCTTCCGCTGAAACAGAAAGCCATAGCGTTAATTAATATTATAAGAACATATGAGTGTGTAAATGGTGCATAATGAAATATGGTATTCATGATATACAATGAATATTTTTAATAAGTCTGAGATTTGATCAAAATTCTTCGAAGGGAGCATTAGTTCCTGGAAGTGCCATTTTTCATTGTGCACCACTCCACCATCCAGAATTTTAAAAAACCACAAGTTTTACCCTTACGCGTTACGTGTTGCCAAAGTTTTAGGACCACAAGATTATGACGGCAGCCTAGCATTTTGTAGGTGGTTTGTCCGCAAAAGTACAAAAATAAATAATTTCACAGGTCGAGTGTTATGGACAGACGAATCTTATTTCTCTAATTGCGGAGTGTTTTATCGACCTCATGAACACTATTGGTCTAAAGAAAATCCGCATGTTGTAGTTTCACATCAAAATCGAATTCGATTCAGGTTTAATGTATATATTTTGTGATATAATGGGTAGTTATTTAGTTGGATCTGTGATCTTCGACGGATCATTGACTGCTCAGCGGTATTTAGAAATTATCCAAACATCAGTAGAAGATTTTATAGATGACCCACCTTTGGCAGAGAGGATTCGGTTGTGCTACCAGCAAGATGGATGCCTAGCGCACAGTTCCCCAAATGTAATAAATTACTTAAATAATCGATTTGAAGATGAGGTTATTGCTACCAACACACTGTTCGATGGCCAACCGGATCAGCAGATTTAACACCTTACTTTTTTGTGAGGCATGTTAAAAATAATGTACATGGAAGTCATCATAATTATAATAATCTTGAAGAACTGTGCGAAGCAGTGCTAGAAACTGTTATCAAAGGTTATGAGTTAGCGCGCAATGGCCAGTCAATTTTAAACATTGTCTGTGAACAGTTAAAATTGCGATTTGTTCTTTTTTGTATTTCATTTCAATTTGTTTTAGTTCATTCAAGTCTATTTGATTAAAATATAAAATTGTTAATTAAGCTTGTATTTTTTATTTAATTATAGGATACATTACATGACTGAGAAGAAAATAAAAAACTTTATTCAGTGATATAAGAATCCATTACGATGCCCATTTAAATTGTTATGGATACCTAATTTGACATTAGAAAAAAATGGCAATTTCTAATTTTTTTGACATAACTTCTGACTGGTTGGATATTTAGAATTTTTTCAAGCAAAACATTGCAAATTTAAACAAATCTCTATATTTAATAATAAAAAAGATGCCCATGGAATCCCACACGATTAGGGTCATCCTGTATATAGTATGACAACCAATATTCATATTATGCTATATTGGTGCTGGCAATTGTAAAATGTGGATCCAGCAGATCTTGGTGGTTTGAAAGGTATGTTTGCCGTCCGGAGTATTGATAGCGATTCGAAAATTCCACATTCTATCCCAGACTTTAACAATGTTAAGATCTACTATTAGGCTTCATAATAATCACGAAAAGGGCGTTATTTCACTCATAATACATCAACACTCAACACAAATCTGACGCCTTTCAACAAAGAATTAATTTTTCTCTTTTATTCTCCTTTTATCACCAAAGGGGGAAATATTGAAAGAACCAGCGTTTTAAATACCTTATAGTTTCATGATATGTTTACATAGTCTCAGCGGCAACCTAAAGGATAAAGCAGAATCTTCAAAAAAGTCTGGTATTTACGATGTAAATCATATTAATTGGTAAGTCTAAATTTAGTATTAGTAGACCGTTGGCTTTATATTAAGTGTTTTATGAATGAAATAGTACCTACTATTTTTATGCCAAGAGATCCAGTGATGAACTTAATAATAATACTGAACAATTACGATCACCAATTACCGTCCAATTACAGACAATACCTTAATTTTTGTTGCCCGCAGTACTAGCATTATAAAATTTTGCTGTAAAATAAAAATATATTTATTTCATCAATTTATTGCAGTTAATCAATCGGTTAATTTATTGATAGATGTAAAGTCAAGTACTTGACATTATATCTAAGAAGAAACTTAAAATTGATAGTTGTAAACAGTTAAACTTGTGTAAATGTCTTGAAGGTCGAGAATGTGTTTAATAAGTATAAAACGAGTTTAAGATTATGGTACAATTCGTGTGTTCCTCATGAAAGGTAAATGAAAAATTAGATTTCAATAGTGATGATTTCATTGTCGACAAAAGTTTTCAACCTGATCAATTATCAAGTGCATCTAGAAATAATAAAATCAATAACTGTTTTAGCTAATCATTGGTAGAATATCCAAGCACCAGTAATAGACAACCCTTCATCAATCAAGAAGCTCTAGGCCTAATAATTTCAATCTCCACCAAAGAAGCAGAAAGTTGTATGACAAAAATGCATGGAGAGCCCCATAACAGAGAATATTGTGTTAAAATTACATTCTGCAGACCGAAGTAAGATTTTCAAAACAAAATGTCACTAATTATCAGTGAAACAATGGAGCAATGCATTCATCTACAAAGTTCGGTTAAGGCTCAAGCGTTATTGATAAACGTTAACGGAGATGCTAGGTTTTATTTTTATGAAAAACTATCGATATTGGAAAACGAATAACGTCCATGAAATGTTACGGAGGTCTAAAAAGCAAAAGGAAACAACAATATTTGGATATATAAATTCATAAAATTATTTGAATATTACAGAGATAATAGAATTGAAAAGTAAGAGAAAATTGATTCACTATTATCGTAAGTAATAAACGAAAAAAAAGAATATGAATCTGTATTTCTTATATCCTTTTATTTTTTATTATATGAGAAATTGACCATTTTAAATGCACCCATCTACATGTTGCATATTATCATTATTTATTATCATTCTTAACATTCTAACAATAAGTACATTAAATATACTAAATTTTAAATAAGTAAAATATAAACAAATAAAATTGATTACTTAACATTCGAGATAATAAGAAAGAGAAGAAGGATATGGTGAAACTGATCCAAAACATATTTTCAATGCAAATAAAATTTAACCGTTCAGAGCCAAATTCTGCCAGACTTTAGAGGAAGATGCCGAAAACGATTGCAGTTCTGTTTATCTTTGGAGCAGTTAATTCTAGAAAGCATTTTTATGAACTATTAATATTTTCTGACGAACGTACTGCTACCACAAATAGAGCTTTATCTTCTCAAAACTGTCGATATCCAAGGAGAGATAATATCCATTAAGTAATTAGTGCAAGAAAGCAGTATTTTAGAAAAGTTAATGTTTAGTGAGCCGTGTCATACAAGCTAGAAATCATTCAGTCGCATTTTTTTTCCACAGAGAGGCTTGCCCTGCCCATTCTACACAAATGCTTACTGATTGGCTAGGAGACTTGGAATCCCTTACTAGAACTAAGTAGAAACAGACTACGTATTCTCACAGGTTTTGTCACAGGGGATTGTCATCTTGGGGAGCACATGACAAGGATAGGTCTGAAACAGAATAGCGACTGTAGGTTCTACGGGGTGGATGATGAAAATCCGGAACACCTGACCTACACCCCTATCACGGAAACTCGAGGCAATTATCTCGGCAAAGAAGTAATAGACGAAGAAGAAATACATTCTTTGAAACTATCACAATTATTGCAGTTTATTAAGGCTCTTAGACTGGATGGGGAGTTCTGAGAACGGGAAAATCCCAGCAACTTACAGCTCATGCAAGAAGATCCAATTGATCAATAGACCGCAATAAAATATGACCCTCAATTAAATATAATCTAATCTAATCTAAATAATCAGTTTGGCGAAAAATGCTTTAGGAGAATGCGTGTAACGTCTTGGCCGACTAGATCCATCTGCCGACTTTACAATAATTGATTTTTTTAATTTGGAGAAGGGTAAAATAAATAGTTTACGAATGAAATATTTAATCACAGAATAACACTACGCAATCACATTTTGGAAAGCATGTACATGCAGCTTTTGAAGGATTCCGAAACCGTATTGAAAACTGCGTAAACAATATTTACGACAAAGAAAAAGTTTTGATTTTATCAAAGTAGGCCGATTGTTCCAAAATTTTGCATATGACATCGCAGACATGCAAATTTCGAAATAACGTGAATCAAGAAGTTTTTGCAAGCTTGCGTTTGAAGATTATTCCAACAAAATAACAGCGAAAAAAATAGAAGGATACAATGATTCTCACTGTGATTTATGACTGTCTGAAACAATTTTGATTTTATCTCTTACTGAATTTAGATATAAAAATTAATACATGTGATGGTTTCCAAATTGAAATTCATTTAAATCAAAATAAGCAGAATACTATTAAATATTATTATAAAAAGGAGAGTTCATGAATGTAAAATTAATTTTAATCTTACCTATGTATGCAGAGGCTGTTGCAACCATCACTCCGATATAAATTAATTGATGCATTCTGATACGAAAAGCTCAATGTATTCAATTAAACATGCTACATATTCTGCAGTAATATATACGTACGGTTATCAAATTAAACTGCAATTATAATCTGATATTGCATCCGTTTATATTTATCTCTATTTTAATTACTTCCCAGCAAATTAATCTATGTACAGAAAACGATTCGATAAATGTATCAAGAGGAAATGTAAATCAGTTAAGAATGTTCATGTATGGTAATTGCAGGATTCGTTACTATAACATAGCTATAAAAGTTTCTGCAACAAATATATAAAAGGGCTATAACTTTCTTCCATCAAAAAATTAACATAATTTCAAATGTCTTTATTAATAAATAATCGACCGTACTTTTTAACTAAACAAACAATTTATACTTAAAATATGGACCGCATACCCGGCTTTTAAGAAAGTTTAAGTTCTTAATAATGATATTGTAGGCCAAAATAAGGCTTAGTGTTTATCATTATAAAAAAAGATATTCAGAAGTGTGCGGCTTTCTTGAATAATCCGTGATCACTGTTGTTTAAACTCGGTCTAATTGAGTTCCTCAACATCAAAAAACTTCTCTTTGATTCAACAAATCAACCACAAACCATCAACAAAATGAGGCAAGAATGAGGCTTGCAAGAAACACTAAATGAAAAAAGAACATACTTAGTTCTTCGTCTATATTGTTGCAATACAACTCATCATAAAATCACCCGTAGATTGGTTTGGTTGGTGATATATTCTACCTTTAGATTGCGTGGTATGATCTTTGCGTGTGTATCTAGTATCGCCTGGAAAATAAAATAGTCTTACATGCAGTTTTTGGTCTAAATATGTCCTATCTATTATACCTCATCCACATAGATCCATTAGTGTTGGTAACAACTAGTAACGGTTTCACGATTCCTAGAATTTTCTATTAATACTTGATCAAAATGTGTCTACCAATGATTGTTTCAGTTATTGAATATTTTTTCCCGTTTTCTCTCAAGTATTATGTTATTGTATTGTTGTTGGTGGGTCGTTCAGGTTACAAGCACCTCTCTTCACTGCGACCTATTGATCTACTGTGATTGCCCTATCCCATCAGTACCCTTCTATTCCAATGTTCTTGACGAACTTCAGGACTAGTTTTTGTTTCAAGGCTTTGATCTGTTCAGATGTTCAGGTCGTCTGTCTGAGATGCTGAAACCTTTGCCGGCTTAATGTTGCGCACTCGCAAAATATGTGCTCAGCTGTTTCAGTTATGAGGTCGCAAAATAGACACGTGTCTTGATCAACTTTGCCCATCGTTTTAAAATGGTATTTTAGAGGGCAGTGGTCAGTCAGTTGCTGAGATCAAGTAGTTTTTTTTACTGTTTGGGGAGGAGTTAATAAATTTCTTCGCTTGTGTTTGGCCGGGTGTTTTCGCCCGGAGGGAGACCATTTCTTTAGTCTTCCATTCTTAAACTTCCTTCTTGAGCTGGCTTTTGGGAACGCCAGCTCAAGATGGAAATCGCGAAGGAACGCCAAAGAAGGGTTCCGGTTCAATGAAATGCATGTCAGCGCCTTGATTTGCAAGTTCATCCCCATATTTTTTTCTTTGGTATTGGTGTGTTCAGGTACTCACAACAGGGATATCCTGTTTGTTATGGCTAGTTTCGTCACATTCATACGGCATTTCCACTCCAATTTAGACTCAAAGCTATGAGAGGCCAGAGCATTTAAAGCAGCCAGAGTATAGATGCATATATAGATGTTTGTGCCCCTCAGGTTCTTGTTCAGACTTTCCCTGACGCCAAGGTCTATAGCATGTACTTCAGATTGAAAAATAGTTGGGGATGACTAGATGGCTCTAAAGAGTTTGGTCTTAGGTCCATAAATCCCAACTCCTACCCCTTTGTATGTCTTGGATCCGCCTGTGTACCAAGCAAGCGATCCATTTTCGAATTTAGGTCCACCAGAGCTCCATTCCTCACGGCTCGGAAGCAGAACCCTGAATGGTCGTTCGTGGTTTAATTAGACACTCATGGTGTTAGTTGACATTTTTAGGGCTTGTACTTCTTGAAAGAGGTCGCCTAAAATCCGTAGATGTCCGGTTAAGTTGCCATCGTTAAATCGGCGTGATATTATCAGTGGGTGTGTACAAAGACGCCAATGGCAGTCTTCCCAGTTTACTGAAGATTGGTCTACAAGAGTCAGAAGGATTAGCACCACAGATCGATCTTAGTACAGCTTTTTGCGCCAAAAATACATTTTTTGCAGTTGGTGATGTACCCCATAATATAATACCGTATTGCAGCCGGAACTGCACTTCAGCATAATACACAGATAACGCTGCCTCATATGTTACTTTATCTCGGAGACATCTGAATAGGTACGCTTTTGATGAAATCTTGGCAGATAAACTTTCACAGTGATTTCTCCAAAGTATATTATCCTGCAGCAGCATGCCTAGAAACCTAACAGAATTACTTTGGTTCAACATCTCGTTCATCAATTCTAAATTCTGCTCTTCAACATACCTTTGTCTAGTATGAACATGCATTAATGTTGTTTTCTCCGTACTCAGTGCAAGTTTGTTATCGCAAAACCATCTGTATAATTTGTCCAGCAGATCGTTTGCTAGCGCTCCTACATTTTCATAATTTGCTACTAATATGGCAATATCATCCGCATACATGACAATGTAAACCTCAGACAGAAATAGATGAGATTTAAACGATCTATACAACACTCAAATATATTGGATAGTGTTGAGGTTAGCCCAATTGGTCCATAGTTAGCAGGACATTTCTGATCACCTTTTTTATACACTGGAACGACAGCTGATAATTTCAACGCATTAGGGACTATGCTTTCGCAAAAGGAAAGATTTATGAGGTATGTTAACACATCAGCAAGATATTCTTTATACTCTTTAAATATTAAAGCTGGTAGTTCATTAGGCCCGGTAGAATTTTTGTTCTTCAGGTTACCCATAATACGGCATACTTCCTCTCTCGAGAGGGGAAACAGGAACATGGACTGCACTCTCATAGATACTCTGCCGTGATTTTCGCAGATATTGTTTGAAAGTGCTTGTTAAAGATATAGGCAACATACTTAGGATCACAAACCAGTTCTTCATTATCCTTAACAGTTATGTTCGTGGATTGTATTGTTCTACCAGTGCACCATTTCACGACCTTCCATGTGGCCGACATTTTATGATGAGATGTATGATGAAATTGTCGTAAAACTTAAACTTGGTTCTCTTCACAAGGTTAGTGTTAGCGTTTGAGTATACATTCTTTAGTTGTGGGTACGTCTTCTGTAATACAAACTAATCCCGAAGGAAATAACTGGATTTCTTGACTTCAATGGTTATCCAGGGTTTGTGTGTAGATTTTGCAGCTTCAGAATGTAGGGGAAACGCGTTGTTGTAGTATGAAATAGTTTTAATGAATGAAGAAAATATAGAATTAACGTCTCTCTCATTGTAAACTTCCTGCCAAGATTCGTTGACTAGGAAGTATTCAAATTTTATTTTATTGTCGCTATTGAAACATCTATCTGTAGTTGAACGTATGGAGGAAGTTTGTAGTTCGATTAGTCTCTGATCGGACATATGGGTATCCTGTACTTGTGTGCGCAATTCTTCGTTTGGCATGTTGGTGAAGGTATTATCAATAATGGTTGAAGTACTAAGACACATTCTAGTACATTCTTTGACTGTCATAGTGAGTCCATAAGTAAGAAAGGTGTTAAGTAGTATCTGCCGCTTAAAGGAAGAAGATATGAACGATTAAGTAAGCAATTTACCTCGTATAATATATTTTGCATAATATAGATGATCTATGTCTCTAAAATAGAATTAAATTAAAGATCTTGTGTATATTTGCGTATATAATACTTCTACCCAATTAGTCTTCACTTGTACGTGCCAAGATAATGTTGATAACAATTTGGTATCATCCGATTACACACACTTACATATATTTCCTGAACACAAAAATATTGTGGTTATAATCACATTGATAGATAAATATATACAACTTTATAGAAGTATTTTTACCTTCTACTCAGTCTGTTACTTTACTTTTTATGGAAATGTATTTATTGATAAAATTCCTGTCGCTGTTACTAGTATTCCCAGCAATTTATGGTAAGTAGACAGATTACTATTTTCTAAAGAATCGGTTGTTAATGTTTTGATGATACATTTTAAGTGAGGATTTGATAAAGTTTGTAAATAGGCAGTCAAAGTATTAAAAGCTTTGAAAATAATACCTTTATTGAAAAACAATATTTATATATGCGATAGCTTCTTTTAACATATAGCATTAAAATTCAATTTATAGGTAGTTGCACTATTATAATTGTTTAATTAATATATTTGAAATAATAAATATGAAACTAAAGCATTCATACATCTAAGTAGGTATATACTGTAAGCAAATAAATTAGCTTGCTATGTACATGAAAATAAACTACAGAAATGGTTCACCAAACTTTTCACCTTAAGGCAAAAATCGAAGAAACAAAATTAACAAAAACCGACTTGACAATATAAAACATTTTTAATAATTAAAGAATTTGAATCTGAGATATTAAAACAGTTAGATATTGCGGAGATCTGAGTTTAAAATCAAGGTTATGATTGTTTTGTTTAGATTTAAGAATTGTTGCTACAAGATTTTGTTATTGCACGGCAATGAGCTGCTGTGTATTGTTTCTATTTCTAAGTTGGACACTGCACATTGTTTTATATTTTCTTTATCCTAATACCAGACTATTTCAGAGTGAATTGCAATACTACGATTCACGATTGTAATTCACTCTAAATACTTTTGTATTTATACATTGTAATAAAGTAATGTCTGTGATATTTGAGATAATGATCTTTCCTATCTAAAACATTTCTGTCAGATGGAGCTGTAATCGATGAAATTGCTTTTTTTCCGATTTCCGAATTGTTTTTAAAACAAATTTTATGACTTATTAGAAAACTACCATTACCGTAACTCAAAAACGGATGCCTTTCTTGGGATAACTAGCTATTGCGAGTTCTTTCTCTTACGACATTCTTTCAAATAAAACTGTTTTCTTCATTTTGTTTTAAAAATACTATTTCTTATCATATGTTGATATAAGAACGATTTATTATATTTATATCTAACATTTATGTTATTTCGTGTCATTGTGTGTTTTGTAATTGCAAAAACTCAAAATAAAAGCACCAAAGAAAGAAATAACATTAAAAACAACTGATTTCACTCAGATCATAGATTATTTCGAAAACTAGTACACTTAGTGCCGTGAAACAATTGGCAAGAAACCACACATTATTGAAGGCAACCTGAATGGTCAAATATACTGAAACATTTTGAATAATGGATTGCCAATACTCCTCAAAGATTTGCGCTTACAAATACGATAAAACGTGTGGTACTTCACTGTGATCTTAATATTCATTGGCTTGGTAGAGCTGGTCCAATAAATTAGCCGGCTAGCTCACCAAATCTTACTTCGTCAAATGTCTTTTTGTGGGATTATTTCAAATACAAAGTTTATAAATGGCAATCGACACATGACAATATGAATGAGCGATTTAGAGATGTTTATGCTTATACTAGATGAAATTATATAAACACATTTTCTCATTTTCGTATGTTTTTGAGGATTCCAAGGAATCCGTGCAAGATAGCAAAAGAACTGAGCCACCGTTATATAGCTACGATGTCATCCATGCAACTAAGAAAATTGCCTGAAAAATATCGAAACCATTTATCGATACAACCTAAGAGAAACAAGATATAAGGCTGAACTGATTTTGTCAACAATCGTAATTTGAAAACGGTAAGAGGTAACGGAATTCGGTTTAAGCCATTATTTCTTTAATAACAAAGAGTTGTGGAACCGTAGGTCAGTTTTTGCAGAACTAGCTATGTGGACAAACAATAATGCAATTGTTGTAAAATTTAATTCAGAAGTTGAAAATGAAAATACAAAGTTGCTTGAGCAGCTGTTACCTAATGTAGTTTATATCGTTCTTGAGTGCAACTAATTATATTGTAACATTCTAATCTACAGAAGAAGAAAGAAGACAACAATGGATTTAAAAACAATGGTTAATAATTTAGTCCATTAATGAAAATGTGATATTTGAGTGATTACAGTGATAGTCACAATAAAGTCATCAAGTGTTCACCTTCAATTGGACCCGGACATTTGTGTGACAATCTCTCACTTTGCCAGTTAACCAAACCAATTAGCCTTCGGAGTATGGTTTCATTATTTCGCAAAGTTTATTTATAAAAACAAAATATATGAGAGACATAAAGATGTATTGTTTCTAAAAACAAAATACATATAGATGCAAAATAGAATATGAAGACTTCATCAAGTGAAGAAAAGGAAAGGGAATTGAATCCGTTAACGAAGATTGTCAAAAGCTTTGCTGAAGAAACTTCAATTAAAATAATAGTTAAGAGTTAATAGTTTTCAATTACAATGTTAAGGAAATATTACTACCATAATTACATTGATTATTCGAGTATTATATGATCATTAATTGAACTAATACTTTCCATATATTTCCAGGGATTCCTCGATTTGACGTTATAATCAACGGAACAATAGCAAATATTCAGAATTACCCGTTTTATGCGTTTATTGCGCATAAAACCAAGAGCTTGAAATGCGGCGGTGCCATCATAAAAACCAATGTAATATTGACAGCAGCGCATTGTTTGTCTAACAAGGGTTTGCATGTTTACACCGGTATCCAAGCCTTAGATGATGTTCAAAATAGCAAACCTTATCGCGTAAAACAAGTTATTAAATATCCCAAATATAGAGGTCAAGCTGGCTACGATATAGGACTAATAATATTATCAACTCATATTCGACTAACACCAACAGTGAAAGTTATACCGATTACCAACACTAGTCCAAGGATTGGGAGCAAAGTGACAGTAGTTGGATTTGGTGGGGTACGATGTGATGATCCGGGGAGCGGATCAAGTGCATGTCATGTGCTTTATTCTGAATTTCTACGGTATGCTGTTATCAAAGTGATGAAATATAATCATAGAGTAATACACACTAAGGGTAGTAGCCAATCTACGTGTTACGTAAGTAAATTTGAATGTAGGCGGTAGCAAAGTATAATGAAACATAATTTTTGTGTTCCAGGGAGATTCTGGGGGTCCAATTGTTTATGGAAATCGTGTCATTGGATTGGTTAGTTCAGGAGAATATGCTAATTGTACAGGTTACGATGTACAAGTAGCCGTTGCACCTTATTATGGTTGGATTAAGAAACACTTAAATAATTATTAAATATTTTTTATTGTAATTATTAAGTAGTAATGGTATACACGGATAGGTATAATAATTAATATACTCGTATTTATTTGGGCCTTTGCTGTATTATATTGTCAGTTATTATAATTTTGTATGTTGTAATGTTTTTAATCTTTTACGATATAACTAATAAGATTTCTATTATATTGAGAATTTCACCGAAATAATCAAAATATAAAATGAATAAACCTGAAATACTAGTTCCTTTATAGTAGTTTAAAATTATAAACTAAATATGCAATAAATCATATTTTACGGTAGCAAGATATACTGACATAACCATAATAGTAATATAGTTGTGGAAAAAGGTAACAATAGTGACGAATACAAAACTATTTTTAAATTCAGATATACTAAATAATTTTGTCCCCTCATTTAGTACTTTTAATTAAGCTAATAAATTATGAGCACAAATTACCACAGCTTCAAAATTATCGCTAGATTAATTAAGTAGATCTTACGATGCTGATTATCCTTTCTCCATAACTGAATTATTTTTCTTATTCTCTCTCTATTACTGCATTACCTACCAGCGGTGTAGTTCCCTGAAAAATCCAGGCCACATTTGTTTCAAGTTCTCATTTAAATCTCTACATAAAATAAATGTCATTTTGAAAAAGTTATAAAGAAAAGTTATCCCAATTTATGTTCTACACAAATTAATAGTTATTTACGATATAAGTGTTAAAAGTGTGGTTAGCCCAATGTTCATAAATAAGTAAACTTTACTTTTTGGGTGACGTTATGTGAAAGACCTTGCATATCAAACACCACCAAGTACGCAAAATGATATGTAGAACAAAATGAAAGAATAATTTCAGACCATTAATATAGAAATGTTCAGAAGTAACATTTAAAGAACGGCTACAATGCAACTGCATTTGGTATAGATGCAATTTATTTTTAAACAGTACCTATTCTTTAATAGCCTTTTGACTGATACCTTGTTGGCGTAGGATTTCTCCTGTATTAATATGTAAATTGTATGTAGAAATATTAAGAAATGTAAATCGATTAGTGGCAGAATGGCTACAACGTTGTTTGATCTTTTTGGTGGCCATTTTGAACATTTATTGTGAAATCCGTTATATCGCAAACATTTAATAATAATAATAATACATTGCCTTTATTAAGATGACCAAAAATGAATACCTGGCGAAGTCTAGCTTATGCTACTCCAACTCAACCAGGATCCATCAAAAAAAAAAACTATAACTCCTACACAATTTCTTTACAAAAAAAGACAAAAAAAATCAAAGAACAAAAGCAAAGCTATCAATTGACAACATAGTACCACCTACTACCACCACTACGCAGTACCACCTACTGTAGTGATAGTAAATGAGACAAGAAAGCGACTCCAAAACTCCGAAGGCCACCGAGACTCTTTATACTGTCTGGTATCGAGTTATGCAACTTAACCGCATTGTAACTAAAAGATCGCCTGAAAAGGGATGTATGGTGACGAGGGACAGTAAGTTGAAACTTATATCGAGTATTGAGCACATGAATAAAATGTCGCGGTATGAGAAAACCCGTAATTGGAGCAGACACAGTAACAAAAAAAAGAAACTTATGAACAAACTTACCCAAGTACAACTTACTCCGGTTCTCCATATTTAACCAACCTAAGCTGGTAACTTTTCTCGATACATGATCAAATTTCCGAAGACTACAAACAAACCTACAACAAGAGTTCTCAAGTTTTTGCACCCTGTATTTATCAATTGAAGTTAGACAAGGATAGATAAAATCACAATAATCAAAAAGAGAAAAAAATAGGGTTTCACAGAGTCGTTTCCTTAAAGCTGAATTCAAAATATGCCTGTTAGTGTATAACATTTTCAAGGTACCATAAGCCTTTCTAAGTAAATGAGATACGTGATCCCCGAAGCGTAAATTAGTATCTACAATTAAACCAAGATTCCTTGCTGCAGAAAGAAATGACAAAGCAGAGCCAGAAATATGTAACTTAAGATTTCTCTTCAAGAACTCGACCCGATTCCTTGAGCCAAATATTAAAACGTTGATTTTTTTTTGAGCACAAGATTATGTTCTGAGGAAATTTTAGCAATTAGATCTAGATCACCATTAATAGTATCCATCGCTCGTTCATAAGCAGTAGAAGAAAACGAGTATATTAATTGGGTGTCATCAGCATGTATATTACAGTTTTTAATTGAATTTAAAATATCAGTAGTATAAATAATAAAGAGTAGAAGACCAAGTATGGTACTCCAGACAAAACGCGTAATTCATCAGAAACCACACCCTGATATGAAATTTTTTAAGTACTGTCAGACAGATATGAAGCAATTAGTGACAAAGAATTTGAAGTAAATCCATAATATTTAAGTTTTGCTACCAATAGCTGATGACACACAGTTCAATATATATGATTTAATAGCCTTTTGCTGTCATTTTTTTATGGTTAATTTGATATCTTAACAATTATTTTGAAAAACCTCACCTTTTCATTAAAAAAAATATTAAATATCTCAATACTTAAGGTCAAGTGGGGTAAATATGCAACACGTAAAAATTAGGGTAAAAGTGAAACAAGTCTGTAATTTATTAATATATGAATTAACTGCAATTATGCAAGCGCTATTACCTAACTTATAGTTTAGTGAAGGGGATATAAAAATATGAAACGCTAGTTGTAAATATTGTACTGTCCAAGAGGTATTTTCGAAACCAGGGTAAAAATATGTAAATAAAATACCTTATTTTGCTGCAGAACTTTCTCTGTAAAAGCAAAATTAATTGCAGTATCAGTTTGATATTGATTTTGCGCAGAGCAAATAGATCACAGAACATAATGTCGTTTTAGTTTTAATTTTCCGGTGTTTAGTTTTTTTATAATACTGATTTAAAAATTTGGGAAAAAATAAAGCGCCGATTAGGGAAAAAATGAAACAGCCTCTGGGAAAATATCAAACAATTTTACGCAGGTCTGTGCCAGTTTCAACTGTAGTATTTGAGATCTGGACATAGAAACATATTAAAATGCCAAGAAATTATATCAAAAAGGGGGTCAAGTACCCCAAAGAAAGGGTTAACGTAGCTGTGCAAGATATAGACTAGATATAGATCTTATAATTAACATAATATGAACAAAGAGTATTATTTATGTTTCACATTTTCGCAGAGTTGGTTGTATTTTATTGACAGATACATTAGCTTATTATTGTATTTTTGATTTATCTTTCAATTATAATAAACTGATTTTCACCCTAATTATAGTGTTATTTAAACTAGTATCTCCTACAGATGCTTTTTATTTTATTTTGAATGAAAAATATAATAACTAAATGCATGCGGTACATGTTTTCCTAACATAGTTTTCTTTAATGTTATCTTGGTTACAAAATAAATTGTACTACATATTCTGTTCCTTCTTTACCCGAAAAATATGTTTGTTTTTCATTTCTTTATTAACACGTTATCGAACTGTCATTAGAAAATTAACTAAAAACTGTGACGAATTTTCATAGCCACCTTTAGCGCTCAAACGAAGTCTCTGAAGATATTCACATAATTTGCGAATAGCTCCTAAAATATTCATTTTAGCTATAAAGAAATGTAATATCATTTAATGAAGAATTTAATTTTCTACCGTTTGTGACAAAAATATATAGGCTGTTCCGTTTAAAATTTCGAAGTTATTAGTGTTTGAAATTTAACATATTAGGTCGGTAAATACTAACTAAACTTTGCACACAAGTGAAAATAATTTTCAATAGCCCATCTTAGTAGCTGTCTAATTTCCAATAATCATTCATCAACTCTTCTGCATATCGACGAAATACGTCACTAAGTACTACGATGCATTTGATAAAATTTTCATAAAAATCAAGTTAGCTATAAAACGGTAATGTTTACATCAGTCGAAATAAATGATCTATACCTATATATCTTTAATATTAAGGGATATATTGAGCTTTGGCGCACTAATGCCTCACCCTGTCTACAAAAAAATACACAAAATATATATACACTAAATACAACAATGTTTATAAAGTAATTGTACGTAAACAAACACCTCGAAAAATAAACTGCAGTTACTAAAATAATTAAATTAACCAAAAATGCAAACGACACCAAACACACAAACACTGTATATGATGTAATATTGCTGCGTAAACAACAAATGTAACTGAAAATTATATAGAAGCAACTACAGCGCATGCGATGTATGATTGTGGCTCTAACTGGGTGTAACTGAGTGTTGCTCAACGGGGCCCTCCGTTGCTGCAGAGATGCTTGTCTAGGGGGCGTAACCTATCCCTGAAAATTAAACGGATAAAGATAGAAAAAAAGTTACAATGGCAGACTGCAAACTGACTGCAAATTTTCGTCAACGATGTATCAAAACGGCATAGTGCATGATGTCGGCCTGCGACAGTGGGCGCTAGAAGCAAACGCAATCATTCAGCTGGAACACTTTAAAACACTCGGTGGGGTCTACAAACTGACGTAGTCTCATTGAAATTTTTACATTTTGCATATTTCCTTTGTTAGTTAATTTTAGTGTACAAGCTATTACTTTTCCTAATTCAGGGAAGTGTGCCTTAGTCAACCCATTACCAAAGGTTTTTACACCATCAACTTTATCAGATTTTCGTCCAATAAGTATTTTGCCAAGGTTATCATATAGGTAATGGAAAAGATTCTAGATTTTCAAATACGGCAACATCTAAACGTAAATAATATTTTACCGAACCTCCAATCTAATTTCAGGCCTGGATATAGCTGCTCAACTGCTTTGGTAACTATTACAGATGATATGAGAAAAGCTATGGATTTGGGCAAGGTAACGGTTTTTATAACTTTGGATTTCTCCAAGGTATTCGACACAATCAATCATAACATATCAATTGCAATATTACATTACGTGGGTTTCAGTCAAAGTGCGTCCGATTTGATTTCTTCTTACTGAAGGGGTCGTGAACAAACGGTGGTTCTCAACAATAGAGTTTCCAATTTTCTAAATATTTAGACTGGCGTTCCGCAAGGGTTCATACTGGTTCTGTTATTATTCAATATTTATATAGGTACATGACATTTTTACTTCCTTACGGCATTGCAGTTGTCATTCCTATGCTAATGACACTCAGCTTTATTTTTATTTTTATCGACAACGAATTACTTTCGCTATCATCAATAAAGTAAATTCTGGTCTAGAATTTATATTAACCCAAATTGAAGAATATATATTTGTGCTTAACGTTGATAAGTCTTTTATGACACTCACAGGCAACCCGCAGTATACCAGCATTTAAAAAAATGATTTCAAGATACGATTACGAAATGTTATGTTTAGAGTGGACCAATTCGGAGCGAAAGCAGAAGCATGACTAACGAATTGGTTCCCGCGTGCCCCATCGCACATACGATTACTTAGTATGTTGTCCACGGTCATCGTGTGTGCACATACAATATTATTAATTGGTCCACTCTAGTTATGTTGCAGTATGTAGATGAGATAAAGAATTTGGGCGTTACAATTGATAACTTTCTTAAGTTTAATAAACATGTTTCAAAGCTAGTGTCATCATCCTAAAAAACTCTTAAATGTCTATTTTTCCAGTAGACATAGTTTTGATAAAAAACTAAAATTATCGAGTGTAATAGTCTAGTTTTAAGTAAGTTTCATTATTGTGATTGCGTTTATGGACCTAGTATGGGCGTCAAAGATAAAAGACGAATACAGGTTGTTCAGGATTCATGTCTGAGATTTATATATGGCATCAAAAAATTTGATCATATCAGTCATAAATTATTTGAAACACGATGGCCTAACATGCAAAATAGAAGACTACCAACACTATTAATGTTTAATTCACAAAACTCTGCTTTACAAAGCGTCTACGTATCTATATAATAAAATTCGCTTCAGGACGGATGTCCATCTCTTAAATTAAGGTCTAGAAGTCTACTGTTTACGTTTCATACTGAGCAATTTTGAAGATCTTTTTCATACCTTGTTTATTGCCTCTACAATGGTTTACGTCCTGAAATAAAACTACTCTATACCATTCTTAATTTCAAAGAAAAAAGACTAGTTGTCCGGCCAGTAGGATCGAGCAAAGTAAGCTAGTGCTGTGCAATAGCAATTAATTAAGGAACATAAATTATTATGTTTTCGTTTAAAAGACTGTTTCAATTGAAGCACATATTCATGTAAATTTTATATCACTATAATAATAAAAATGATTTGAATTATCCGCATATCAATGTATTTTTTGTCAAGCTTTAACAATTTTGTCCAAGAACTAGGGAAAATCATAGCAACACCTAATCAAGAGCTTAAATTAATAAAATTCGGATATGACGGTTCTAAAATTGACCACGGCTTTTCCTTTTTTGATATACACTTCCGCTCATAATAATATGGACACTTCCTATTTTCTGCAAAATTTGACGCTTGCTTCAAAACTTTAAACAAAACATTGCAAGAAGAATATTTATTCATCTACAACTTATTGCACATATGTATGTACATAAAATAAAAAGTAGTATGTATTAAACATTAGAAAACATATAAGTTAAATTTTTTTCTCATAAAGAAATTCATCTCTTGCGCAATTCGTGGCATTCTTTCTATTAATTTCCTCAGTGTATCTTGGGGAGTATTTTCCACTCCCTCTGTAATACCGTTCAGAGATGGGTTTTGGACAGTTCGTTCCACAAAAGCTCTATCGGATTAAGACCTAGACTTTGGGAAAACCAAGTCATTATTTTTAGTATTCCTTCATTCATTGCATCAGCAAGGTAATTTTTGCATGATAACAATGTGTCTTCGGATCGTTATCATGAATCAGCTCAAAATTATTGCCTATTAAGCGTAATCTGGATGGTAGAGCATTTTCTTTTAATACCTCGCGATAACTCCTCTATAACTCCAATGTTCTCTGTTCCACTTAATGTAAAACAAAGCGTTCGATACTGTGAACCACTCCACCTTGTTGACCGCTTTGTCTGGTATGGCTGTCGATCGTGATACTGTGAGCTTAATTGCAGACTTTCTATTGCGAAGAACACAATATGTCCGTATTGACTGCAAAAACTCCTTGCCATCAGAAGTCGTAAGTGACGTCCCACAAGGTTCCATTTTAAGTCCGACCCTCTGCTCTTTGTACACTTCCTCTTTTGTTAATAACCTAAAGTATACGTAAGCTCACTTATACGCGGACGACATTCAAATATACTGTCCATTTAAGATGAGTAAATGGGAAGAGAGTATTGCTAAAACGCTGACTTAAACACTCTTTATCAAACCTCATTTACTTATTCATTGCATTTAAACCCTGATAAGTCTCAGGTTTTGGTATTCGGTGGTAAGGAGACATGTAGAACTCTCAGTTATACTATCGATATTAGAATTAATAACTCCCACGTACCAGTAGTAAATAAAGCCAGGCGTCTGAGTTTAGTTTTAGATAACACGTTTCGTTTTAGGGACCAAATTAACCAATACATTCGGACGTCTTACGCAAACCCTAAAAATAAGGTAGGTATCCTTTCCGTTCAGTTTTAAATATCAATATTACAAAGACGCTATGTGATACTTACATATGTACTGTCCAATTTTAGATATTGCTCGGAAATATATCACTCGTGTCTCGACTATGTCACCTCTGCACGAATCCAAAAGGTACAAAACTCGTGTTTAAGATTTATTTATGGTATTAGAACGTACCAACATTTTTCGCATAGGTTGTTTGATGTTGGTTGGGTAAATATGATAAACCGTAGAGAATTACAAACACTCACACACAAATAAGCAAATGTGGAGAACTAGCTAAAAGCCAGTATGGCTTTAGACAAGGAAGATCTACGATAGATGCCATGGGCGCTGTCACGAATCTCGCGAAGCAATACAAGAACAGGTGGTGCGCGTTAATTACGTTGGATATACACAATGCTTTCAATTGTGCCGACTGGGACATAATAAATAATCTCAAAGTGAAGGGTATGCCACAATATCTTGTTCATATTATATCAAACTACCTGAAAGACAGAAAACTAGTGCTAGCAGAAAACGAAACGGTAGTGGAGGTGTTCCACAAGGCTCTGGCATCGGTCCCATGTTATGGAACATTCTTTATGACGCAGTGTTCAAAATCAACCTGGAGGGAAGCGCTACCACGATTAAATACGCGGGTGACCTTGCGCTGATTGTATCGGCAGATGATAAATATACTTTGATGCTAAATGTAAATGAAAACTTGGATAAGATTGTAAAGTCGTGCAGTTTTGCGTCAAAAATGTGAAAGCCGTTCTCCCGAAATCTGCAAGGTATCTTGGCATAACCCTGGACTATCATCTTACGTTCGGCGAACATATCAAACAGATCGTCAGTAAAGCGGAGAAACGGATAGCAATGCTAGGACCTATTTTGCCAAATATCGGAGGCCCATCAGCGAATGTAAAAAGCAGGGTGTTGTGTCAAATAGTACAATCTATACTACTATACGCAGCGCCAGTATGGCATGTAGTTACGCAAAACAAATGCTACCTGAATATGTTGGAAAAAGTACAACGCAAAATGCTACTGAGAGTGGCTTCAGCGTACCGCACAGTTTCGGCGAAGGCGCTACAGGTCTTGATGGGTCATTGCGATTGACCTGCTTGTCGTGGAACGCAAATACATCCACAAACATAGGGGAAAAACATCACGAGCAGAGGCAAGGAAAATTTGTATGAGGGCCTGACAGAAGAGATGAGAAGCAAATGAAGAAAAAGCACAGTGGACCAAAAGATTAATTAACAACATCGACCTATAGATTCACATAAGCCCTCACGGGCCACGGAACCTTCAGATCATATGCAAAGAGAATAGGCAAGGACGAAGATGACAGGTGTACCTACTGCACCAACATAGACACTCTATTACACACAACGCAGCAGAGTCCGGGATCAAATCGGGAGTGAGTTAAGTCTTGAAAATATAATCAAAGTAATGACAAATTCTAGGAGGTAACATGATCAGAGGCATTATGACATTAAAAGAAGCAGAGGAAATACAGAGACAAAGAAGATTACAAAATCAAAATCAATGATCTAACAGTTGTATATAATAAATCCCGAACACCTAATCACTATTACCACCTGGTGGACGGGGTACGTAGGGAAGAATAAGGAAGGAAGTACAGAGAGCCCAATACTCTGAGGTGATGTCACGATCGACGGTTCCAGAGCATTCGGGCGGTTTAGAAGGACCATTTAGGAGGTTAACTATCGTGCCTCCTAACGTCCTAAAAAAAAATATTTGACACATATTGAATCTGTCAATTTCTTCCACTAAAGAAGAATTTTTAGCGAAAACGTAATAATTTATCTTCTGGAATAAATTGATTTTGAATTAATTCCTCTTGTATATTATTTGATCTACAAGTGGAAAGATATATAGGACTAACTTGTTACTTGTTTGGTCTTTCTTGTAATTTATGTTAACTATAATTGAATATTCAATACATTTTTCTAGTCATAAAATAATGACTTAAATAAGATATTATAATACCTTATCATTTGACCTCTAAACACTATACTGCTACTAATAGAGCAGTTGCACGTGTACCAAAGAATTCACGTGTTAAAGTTATCAAAAGTGTTTGATAAACGATAGAGCTTGTAAACGGAAATTATTTTTGGTTATCGATTTGTGGGTTCGATTAGTTATATGTATAAGCGAAGATATTTTTGCATACAATTAAAGAACCAACCATAATGGAAGGTGTTGCGTATTTAAGTTTTCTGATCGTTTGCAGTTTTTATTATTCTGGTAAGTGATAGTCGCATACTAATTTGTGTCCAGTAGAAAATTTATAAATTTATTTCCAGCTACTGCGTCAATTTACGGTGACTTAATAAACACTCGAATAGCTCCATATTTTGCGTATCTAACCGAAGGCTACACCACAACTTTCAAATGTGGCGGTGCTATAATCCACGACAGATTTATCTTAACAGCGGCCCATTGCTTGAATGACAGATATTTCAACGTTTTTGTAGGGGTGAATATGGAGGAAGATTTAAAAGTGTTGACGCCGTATGCAGTGGAAGAAGTTAGGAAGTTTCCATGGTACGATCAAACTATATATTATGATGTGGGTTTAGTGAAGCTGACAACACATTTAGTACGTTCCGATCGAGTACAACCTATTAGTTTAGAGACTAGATTTCCGCCAATGGGAGCGGAGGTATCAATTATTGGATTTGGTCTAGTAGATTGCACAAATAATCCTAAACTTACGCAGTACCACCTTTGTTCTCGGGTACCTTCCAGGTATTTAAGGTCTGCTAAAGTGACTGTTTCTGGAATGCAAAACCGCGTGCTGTATACTTCAACAAGAAGCCGTTATGGTTGCTCTGTAAGTCTCTCTATATTGCCTTCCAAATAGTCATTAATTACTGAATATTTTTCAGGGTGATTCAGGTGGACCCGTAGTTTATAACGGAAAACTTGTCGCAGTTGTTACTACCGGACCTCATAACAGCTGTCATACTCAGGATGCTCAAGTATTAATTTCAAAAAAATACCAATGGATTAAAGACACAATGAAACAACTTTCTTAAGGAGAATAGTTTAAAAATGCCCTATATATACTACTGTTTCATTCAGTTGTAATAATATACTATTTCAAATACAGTTTTTATATTCAATATTGTTTTAAACAGTTGTAATAGGAAACAATAACAAATATAGTTATTTTTTTATATTTTGTCCTATTTGTTGACCGTGTTTGGTATACTTTTCTTTTATAATTTGTTGGGTAATGACGGTCTAAATTAAGTTAAGTTTAATATATTTCTCCTTTACGTTTCGATACAGTGTTTTGTATCATTTTCACTAAAATATAAGTAAAATTACACTATGCAATAATTCTAAAAAATATAGTACATACATCATTGTTAAAAGAGATTTTCATACATGTTAAAATTATATTTTACTTGTATGTAAAAGATGCATGCAAGCTTGTCTGATATACATATGTGTGATATATATATATGTTTTTAAAATATGATTTACTCAAATAAATACATATGTATATCAGACAAGCTTGCATGCATCTTTTACATGCAAGTAAAATATAATTTTAACATGTATGAAAATCTCTTTTAACAATGATGTATGTACTATATTTTTTAGAATTATTGCATAGTGTAATTTTACTTATATTTTAGTGAAAATGATACAAAACACTGTATCGAAACGTAAAGGAGAAATATATTAAACTTAACTTAATTTAGACCGTCATTACCCAACAAATTATAAAAGAAAAATATAGTTATAGTACTGCATTTTTTGGGTTGTCATTTTTCCTGTGGTTTTTCCCCCTTGGATATTAATAAATATTAATTGTTTAAAGTAATCTTTTCTTCCAGTAATTAAATGCAATTTGTAAAATGACGCAATCGAAGTTATAAATAAATATACAGTGATCCTCTTTCAACATCTCAATATTTCTTAAACTTATGTCAAAATATATTAAACTTTATAAATACTTTTACTGCAAATAATAGACAGGACAGGTATGGTGCAGTGCAAGCACGGGGATAGCAATTTAGTCATCAAAATAACAATCAATATATCTATTTTGTGACCTTTATGTACTTATCTTTCAATTCCTAAAATATTTCCACTTATAGGTCAATAAAACAACAATTAATTAAATATCAATTTATTCCAGAACATATTATGTTTTCGTTTTTCGTTAAAAAGACTTCTTCAGTGGAAGAAATTGACATCTAATATGTGTCAAAATACTAATAATATAAATGACCATGCGTATCAACAAAAATATTTAAAAAGCAAAGAATTTCTTGATATATCGAATTTTAATTACATTCGCAAGTAATAATGAAGGATATATTGGTTTAATACAACTATAAAAATTAAAATGATTTGAATTATTCGTATATCAATCTATTTTTTGTCAAGCTCTAACAATTCTGTTCAAGGACTAGGGAAAAACATGGCAAAAAAATCTAGTCAAGAGCTTAACTGCCGTAATCTTCGGTTGATTTGTAGTACAAGCCTACTCCAACTAAAGGTGTTGGTACATTCGTCACTACATCTTGGATATTGGTGAAAGGTACAGTCGTTTGCCCTACGCCCTTAAACACGTCTGTATGTGCAAATTCAACGAACTGATTTCCTTAGATACGATGGTGTTTTTCGATTTCGCTCTTGTTGGAATTACTAAATCGTCAGTGAGGATTTTAGTCCTGAAATCATGAACGTGTATTTTTTATGGAATACTCGTTTTGGTCACCGCTGAAGCGATTAAGAAATTATTTTCATTTGAAAATTTTTCAATGATTTAAATAGCGGTTTTAAGACAAATTAATATCGCGCGTGAATATTTTTAAATCAATTCCCTGTCGTTGACTTTATAGAGAATCGCTGGGCATACACATAATTACCTTGAATTATCAGGAGAAAATTCCGTATTGAGATTACGTTCCCACTCGTCCGCATATCCGAATAGGTTGCCAGTTTCGACGTAAAATTTCATCATTCGAATTTCGAAGTTTAAGTGGATACGATTATCTTTAGGATTTCCAGATTGGACAAGAGAAAATCTTACCCCTCATTTACGCCGAAAATTCAATAATATTAGAAAAGAAATAATAGGATATATGTAAGTTGAGAAACAAAACTGTTAGAACTCGATGTTGATGTTGATTTCTATTATCAACTTGTATAACGTGAAGGTCCATAACTACTAAATGTATCTGGAAATAATGAAGAACGCGAACGACTTCAACCGAGAAGACGGATACAGATTGAGTAAAGTATGGAAGTTGGCGCTGGAGAGCCCGGAGCAGCAAGGACCATCGAAGACGTATCCGAGACCATCGAACACGAATCGATGAGAAGCAGCGGATACGGATCAGAGGACGATAACGGACACGGTTCAGCGGACTTGAAGGGATACGTATCACTGTAGCGGAGCAGAAACTCGATATATAACGAGGAGCAGAAGACATCAACATCAGTCTTTAGAGAAGTTCTGAAGAAGCTGAAAGTATGATCAGCGAAACGTCAAGTTCATTACAACAACCACGGCAACAGCCGTAAGATACATCTTTATGGAAGAGTGGCTATAAATTTTAATTTTGAGAACCATACCAACAGGCTCACAAAGTTCATAAAGTTTGATGCCGTACTTGTGCTTCTTATTTTTATATACTGGCAAAATTGTAATCTTTCACGCCATAACATCATTGATTCGTCGATACAAATATTTTTATTTGGCACACAGTTTTGGCGCATAATATTGTTGAAATGATTTAGAATAGGTCATACCTTATATAGTCTGTCGGAAGACAGTATTGAGTTATCAACTAAGTGAAAACAACGTAGTAATTGAAATCTATTTCGACTCATATATGATCGCCAAAACATTACATTATACATTTTCTTATGAAGGGTACAGCGGAAAAACGATCTAAGTCACTTAAAAGTTTGGCATGTCTATTTATATAGTTTCTAACCGGCTCTTTCCAATGGCGATATTGCGATGTATGAAAAACCGATCATAGTCACGTTAAATCCAGCATAAAGAAAGCTAGGTTTATGAAAAAGCGATCTAAGTCCATCACTTATATGCGAAAACGATCAAAGTCTACTGCAGTCGATAACACTATTTTATACAAACATCATGTGACATGCAGCGAGTATCATTGTGATGCTTGAGTTGTTGTGAGTACCTGTAAAATCGTTACAAAACAAATTAATAACATTAACTTGGTATATATTTTTTGTGTTGTGTTACGTTTGGTGACAAAAGTACAGATAGAATGGGTGACAGTATTGAGTCTGCAGGAAGTGATAACAGTGACAATGAACCACTAATTAATTTAACACGTAAACGAAAGTCGTATGGTCGTGTACAAGACGCTGCAAAGGCAATCAGGAATCATATATACGAAACCGGAAAACCTTGTGGCTGCAAAAGATTTAAATGTTTTAACAACATTACCCCCATTCAACAAAAGGAGATGATTAGCACATTTAATGCAATGTACGACAGAAATGAACAAAATTGTCATTTATGCGGTCTCATCAGTGTCCAGAACATAACAAGGAGGCGACCGAGAAAGAAAGAAATGGAGGCACATTTGAGAGATAATTCATTTAAATACAAAATGAGGGTTGTAGATAAAGCATCTAAACAGTTTAAGGAAATTCAAGTATATCAGTTAGCTTCATTAGCTTGCATGGAATTACAAATCGACGAATTATAACACTAAAAGGCTATTTACAACGCGAGGGAGGTCCATGTCATGACAAGAGAGGAACACATCAAAATCGTCCACACAAACTTAATCAGGAAAGATTGGAGAGTATACATACTCATATAAAGAGTTTCAAAGGTCGGAAATCTCATTATAGTTTAAAAGATTCGAGGAGAATCTACTTGCCCGAAACATTAAATGTTAAAAAAATGTATCGAATGTATGCTGAAGAAAATCGTCTGACGAAACTAGTATCTTATGAAACATACAGAAACATTTTTCTGATAGATTTTAATATTGGATTTGGTTACCCACGATCGGACACGTGTAGTAGTTGTGATGCAACAAAGATAGAAATAGCATCATTGGAATCAAAACTGACTGTGGTTCAAGCAGGCAGTGCAGAAGAAGGTGTATTAAAAGAGCAGTTGAAGAAAGTGGAAACCGATGACAAGCTGCATAAATTAGGAGCAGCAGCTTTCTACAAAAGAAAACGCCTTGAAAAAAAGAAAAGCAGAAAAAATAGTGACTATGAAGCCATTACAATGGATTATTGCAAGAACTTGCAAACCGCAAACATCACAACTAATGATGTGTACTACAAAAGGCAACTGACTTTTGTTAGTTTTAACATCCATGTGCTGTCCACAAATCAATCAGTTTTTTACACGTATCCACAAACCATCGTCAAAAAGGTAGCTGACGACGTAATGTCTTTGTTGTACCATTTTGGTACTGAAGTTCTTCCGCACAACGTAAGGTATTTTCGGATTTTCTGCGATTCATGTCCCGGCCAAAACAAAAATTTCACTCTTGTAAGATTTGTAGGTACACTATTTAATCCATGGAAAGCAAAGGTTTGACTCTATCGATGTCATATTTCCCATAAGAGGGCATTCCTACATGGAGAGTGACAAAGATTTCGGGTTAATTATCCAAAAGTCCACTGCAGAAGTTCCTTCTCATTGGGTAGCAGTTTTTAAAGCAGCAAGGTGCAAACCCCAGCCATTTGATGTGTATAAATGTACGCAAGAAATGTTCCATTCGTGAACGAGATTTTTGTCACGCTTTTATAGAAAATCATGTCCATTTCCAACCAGACCAATTAAAATATTGCAGTGTTCCAAGGACCACCATCGTACAGTAGCAATCAAAGAGGCAGCGTATAACGCACCAGCTGTAGAGTTTGTCATTATAACTTCTAGTAATTCAAAATTTCCTCCAAATGCTGAACCTGACGTTCTCTATCACGCCTTATTGCCAATTCCTAAGTTGAAATATCAGCAACTCCAAGAATTGAAGGCGTTTGTTTCAGAAGAACTCCAGAGCTACTATGATAACTTACCCCAGAATGATGCAAATCGGAGTGATGACGAATAACATGGACTTGGTTCGGTTTTTCATAAATTGTTTTAGTAGAATACGATTTTTTTTCATGTGAAATGTTAAATTTTTTGTTGTAAAGATGTAAAAGATTTGTGCCAATATAATATACACAATAAAACATAAGTAAAACTTATTTACAATTCATTTTATTACTGTGTACATGGTTTTAAATTTTAAAATTGAAATTACTCAAAAATGTGACTTAGCTCGTTTTTTCCCTGTACCCTTCGTTTGTATTCCAATAATGTTCTATTGTAGGAAAAGAATAAGGTCCCATTTGTAAAAGAAGTCCAATAAAAACCTTCATGTCAGCAGTGTCAACGTCTTTCCAACGTGATAGTCTTTTAGATTTTGTTACATATTTTGCAATTTCTTGTGCAGCATACAAATTCGTTTGTTCAACCAGTAATGCACTATGACAGCTAGCATATCGAACCTCTGCCACCTTTCGTAGCGCGTTATTATTACCAGGCCTACTATAAAAGAATCCAAAAATAAATAAATTTACTTTTTTTTGCCAAAAAGTAATTTCCAAAATATGTATAATGTGTGATACATCGTTGAATTCGTAACGAAAAATGTCATCAGATACAGTATGTACTTTTTTCTCCGTCCAAGTTGCTGATGGTTTCTCAAAAACGAAACGTCGAACAAAACATATAAAAATACAGTCTTGTAGAGCTATAAAAGTGCCAATGAAGAAATTTTATTTATTTTTCGATAACTTGTAAAATAAAGTCAGAAAAAACAAAAACGAAAATTCCTAAATACCTCAAAAACTAAACAACTTAGGGTGGGTTTATCAATGTGAGTATAAAACTGTTAGTTAAGTAACTGACAGATATTGCTAAGTGGCAGATAAAATTTAGCAACTGTTTATCGTAATGCAGTTAATAGCAAGTTGATAAACTGCAAGTTTCTCGATAGTTGGTCATACTGTTAAATAAATAGCCCATTATGATTGGCACTTCTGACAATTTGCATTTACGTTGAAAATGCTTAGAAAAAACAGCTTGCAAAATGTCAGGCGAAAATGTGGAAGAGATAATTATTTATTGTACCGCGAAGTATATCGGCTCGCTCAGCAGCATCGATCGTCTTTCTCTCTAACTTCGCACTTCTTGGAGAATAAATGAAGCTCAGATGAATGAATGAATTCTCAGAAGCTAATTAAGAAGATTTTCCAAATTATTTTGATTATGTGTAATACTCAATTAAACTATATTGAAAGGTACATTGGCATGTTTAATAAACACTGCTCAAAAAAATACAGTATAATATCAATATTTAATTATATCGTCCAAATGTCCTCTAATTGATTTGAGCAGTATATTTATATTGTTTGTGATAAGTAAATCAAACATATATTTATAAATTGAACAAATGACTTTATAAATAGAGAAATATCGAAAACAATATGGCGCATCGACGGTACGTTAACACATGAACAAACAGGCTTCAGCGCCTCTATCGGGTTGGTTCGTACTAAAAATCTATTAATGTATCAAATTACAAGAGTGAGATTTAGTGGAGAATATCATTGAGAAATAAAAGAGTTTCGGAATAATTGGAAAAATAAGTAATTATTTTTTATTCAATCGAAATAAATCTATAGACAAAAATTAATCAAATTCACGTTCTTCATCGTTTTCAAATTCAGAATCGTCCTCACTTCATATTCCGATTCTTTATCATCCGAAAACAATAAATAGTTGAATAAATAAAATACATATGTAACATCGACATTCAAGAGTAGCGAAATACACAAATATTACCTTCCGAATCTGTAGTATCTAAGATTATATCTTTCACCAACGGTGGCAATTGTAGTCCTTCAAACCACAGAAACACATATTTATTTTCCTTTAATGTCCATCCTAATGTTTCTGGTTCAAATTTGACTGATTCTGATAATATTGTATTTTTCCAAAGATGCGCAATAGGTATAGTGGGCTCTTATTTGCTGAAGTAATTCGGAAAAGCACGGTGGTGAACAAGAAGCATCGAAGTTTCGTAATTTTATTTTTCAAGAAAGCTTCGTCGATCTTTTTAACTTTGAAGTTGCGAAGAAACATTTGGTCTGTATATAGTCAATTTTTTGTGGAATTATATCCATATATATTGCATTCAAATGCTTCTATTTGTAGAAAGTTAGTTTCTACATCGGTCGATGTCTCTCCTAAAGTTCCAAGTGCTTTTTGATATACTGTATTTTCTTGAACCAATTTGAACGGACATTTTTTCCCTTTTCGAAAGAAAATTAGAAAATTACAGCAATGTCGGCATCGGAGCATTTTATAACGATGTTGCAGTTTGCCTGGATTTTCGAGGCAAGAAAAATGATTTTTGTATCAGCTTCTTCAAGCGACGAGCAACTATAATCGTGATTTATTCTTTGAACAACAGTCCCATTACCATCAACTCTAATTTCGTAACAATAAATAAAATTAAATAATATAACTTTATTTCCTATAAAAGAGGCTACCTCATCACTTCTACAGTGAACAAGTAAAAAATTGACTAAAGCTTCTTTGAACTTTTCATTTTTCAGCTCTTTTGCAAAATCATTCGCCCTAGTTTTCTCCGAACCAGAGATAGTATATGTGAAACTGCTCTCAGAAGCACCACTCAACGATCGTGCGTAATCTTTAATGGACGATGAAGCTGATTTATTGGTTTTCTAGATCGTACCATCTACATGACTAAAGATGTGGGCATTGGAGTCATCGGGTATAATAACATTTTTCAATATCTGCAACTCCTTCCATAGAAACTCCTTTGCATGCGAACTTCTTTAATTTTATGATTGGTTTCAAGTTTTTTGTTCTCGTTGCTACTTGCAAAATTTAATATCTTATTTTGTTTTATAGCAGATTCAAATCTGCTTTCATCTTGCGAACACACTTAAATGAATTCGTCTCTTAGTTCTTGCCTTTTTTTTCAATATTGAGTAGAGAAATCAGCCACGGCTTCAGGCGCGCCCAGTTTTAATATTATACAGTAATTTATTATCCATTTCTAAGCAGTCGAAAAGATTAATATTATTCTTCAAAACATTCATAAATGAAACTAGACAATACTGCTCAAAACAATTAGAGGACATCTGGACTATATAATTATGTATTCATATTAGGTATACTATATTTTTTGTTGAGCAGTGTTTATTAAAGATACCAGTGCACCTTTTAATATAGTTTAATTAAGTATTATAATCAAAATAATTCGGAAAATCTTCAGAATTAGCTTCTTACAATTTCCAAATAGATTTTTTTATTCAATTTTATTTCAATATTCGTCAAGAATACTCAGAAAATTTGTCAGACGTGCACTCGATCATGTAAGTGCGAAGTTAGAGAGAAAGACGATCGATGATGCTGAGCGAGCCGATATACTTCGCGGTACAATATATAATAATTATCTCTTCCGCATTTTCTTCTGACATTTTGCAAGCTGTTTTTTCTAAGCATTTTCAACGTAAATGCAAATTGTTAGAAGTGCACCTTAACATGTTGTATTTTCAAAATTTTTCGCATTTTCATCAGCTTCTGACAACCCTTTCTCTTCCACCTACCCTTCTAACAATTGTTTTCCTGTTTTCTATCATTATTTACTATTTGTACAAACAAATTTCATCCATGCACCTTTTCGGTTTGTTAGAAATGAAAATTGACAGTTTTCACCGCCCCCACACGCCTACATCTTTCAGAGCGCCTTCTGACGATTGCACTATCTATTTGTCGTTGCTAATACTACCTTTTTCAGGTGAGACTGTCCGTGCACCTTTTCATGTCGACCGACATGTAGCCAGCTTTAGACTATAACTAAGTAGTGACGAAGATGAAGATATAGCAGAAGTGTTACAGTATGAACGTAAGCCATATACTCTAAGACCACGACTAAACAATTTTGAAAAGTGGGATGACCGCGAGTTTGTGATCCGTTTTCGTTTAACAAAAGAAACGACTCTCCTATTACTTGCGAAAATTGAACATCATTTACAATTCCTCACTGACAGGTAAAAATAAAAATTAAAGTAATAAAAAAATTAAAGACGTGACTTGAGGAGTCACAGTATACGACCTATAGATCTGCTCTTGAATACATTTACGTATACGTATATTTTTCTCATCCCATTTAAAATTAAGATCCCGTTTTTTTGCAGCCTCCATTTTTATAATAATGCAAGTTAAAAGTAAATAACAAACGATACAGATGAAATTTGAGGTTCAAGTAAAGTCAAATTTGTCGTCATCCGTAGGGTTCCACAGATGGCGCAGTATATAATCTGTCAATTAACGCGTTATCTTTAAAATAAAGCTGTAGATAAATTAACGAGATACATTATTTTATCTTGCAGACAACTTCTACATTCAATACGTTTCATTGTAATTATCTGACGAATAAAATTTTATCTGCAAGTTAATTTATTTATCCTCACATTGATAAACCCACCCTTAATTGAATTAAATAAACGCCATGTAAAAGGTCACTAAAATGCCCAACTTTTCGCCAATTTAACCAATTTTGTATCTCTTTACCGTACCCGAGATCCCCATGCAGTTCATTCTTATTTTGGACACAGTATATTGTATGTATGTATATGTACATCAAATAAAGAAAAAAAATACGTACAACTAATAATGGTATTTCAAGGATTTCATAGCATAAACTATGGTTACTTTTAATTATTTTCGGGGTAGTTAGGGGTGAGAGGGCAGCAAGTGCGCATATAAAAGTAAATGGTTTTCTCTGGAGATTACTTATGCTTAGATTTTCCTCTCCTTCGTTCAATCAGCATTTCGCAAGAGAGTGGGAGGTGATCGCAATAGCGTGGAAAAAAAATCTCATCTGCGCTTGTTTTATGGACCTATAGATGAGGCATTCAGTGATCTATAATTTAATTTTTTTGTTCGTAATAACGATGTAATTGCAAAAATCCGAAAATCGTCGAAATTTCGGGGGCAGTTTTCACCTCCCTAAACCTGGGACTCAGCCGAAACGGTAAGCAGCGTTTTACAACACTCGATGGGTTCTATGAATCTGCTAAGGTTTAATCCGATCGGGAGGTGTCACTTCGCAAAGTTTGTAAGTCATATATTGTTTATTTTGATATCGGTTGTTCAAGAGTATCACGTGGATAATGGACTTGATCCTGATAACTAATGTCAATGCCAGTAGCGCAAGCATGTGGTTATGATTTCTGAATTCGTTTAGAAATGCTTTGGGTTTACATTTGCACGATAAAAATTATCTAATAAATATATTTTTATCAATCGTGACTTTTCTTGAAGTATAGTGCTATGGTGTTAGTCTGTAAGTGTGTTTTGGGTGTGTTTTTTGAATTCGTTGCTAAAGAACGCAAGATATTCACGTGCAGTATAAACTTAAGGTAACATTTTGATTTATTTCCTATATATTTCTCCAAGATTAAATTTAATTTCGATGACTGCAAATACAAAAGTATAAAACATGTGTTATCAAAAATATTTTGATAAAAATTTGATACAATATTCTAACGGAAATTACTGGTTATCGATTTATACTTTGTGGCGTTTCAACAGTTCAAATTTCATTTGTGATTAATCGCAGGAGGTACAATGAAACGATTTCTACATTTTAGCATTTTAATCCTTTCCTACTGTTATGGTAAATAAAGTATCGACTATATCGAAATACTTTCGTTTAGTCATACATTTTTTTCTGATTTTAGCTAAAGTTATTGCGACCAATTATGGTGACTTGGTCAGTATAGAAAACTGTCCATATTACGCGTATTTAACTGAAGGTTATACGAAAAATTTCAAATGCGGCGGTGCTATAGTAGATTACACCTATATTCTAACGGCAGCCCACTGTTTGGATAGTAAGGATTTTTATGTTTACGTAGGAATCGGCACATTTGAGGATTTAGAGAGTGCGGTTCCTTATAAGGTCGCAGAAGTACAAAAATTTCCATGGTATAACGGCAATAATGCGTGGGATGATGTGGGTTTAGTTAAATTGGCAACAAAATTGAGTTTCACACATCAAATACAACCGACTAGTTTAGCAACGAATTTACCGCCCGTTGGATCTGAGGTAGTCATCCTTGGTTTTGGTGAAGTAGACTGCACAGATAGTTATCACGATTCAAGATACTATCCATGCGAGTATGTGCCTTCGAAGTATTTAAGAACTGCTACCGTCAATGTTTCTGATACGGGATTCGGTGTATTGTACACCAAATCAAGAAGCCGAAGTGGATGTTATGTAAGATATAAATATATTCGTGAAATAATACATTTGTTTATTTTTATCATGTTTCAGGGCGATTCAGGTGGACCAATAGTTTACCAGGGAGAAGTTGTCGCAGTAGTGACTACTGGATCACATAACGGCTGTTCTTCACAAGACACTCAGGTATCAATTCCGGCAAAATATACATGGCTTCATCATCAAATTATGGGAACTTCGAATTAATAATTATTATTTTGTAAACGCAGTAATTGTAGTACACTATTATCTATAAATGTGAACTTATAATCTATTTGCACAAGATTAACGTATATGCTAACATTAGAGTCACTTTGTCATGTACTTTATTTTATTTTCTTTACTTTATGAAAAATAAAGAAATATTAATGTTCAGAATAACTTTTTCTTTATAAGCTAATGAACAGATATAACATCGCTATCACCAAACGCCAGAACTTTGATTTCTCGGGACACGTGTTTCGAGAACGCGTGGGTTCTCATCATCACCAGTGGTGATCTGTTTATTACGAGCCGACAATCCTTGAAATCACTCCGATATAAGCTAATGTATTATAAGACACTATATATGCAAATAATGGTGCCTTGAATGCAACTGATTTGAAAAAAAGTGTTATTGACTTCTGTTTCGCATTAAGCTAAGTTGAAACCAACTTAATAATAATAATAATAATAATATAATATTTTATTAGACATTCAAAATTACAACAAAATTACAACAAAATTACAACAAAACAAAATTAGAATTAAACCACAAAATTTCATACGAACATAATTAAAAACGGATAGCAAGGTGGAATGTCTAAATGGAGGCAACGTCAGATTGGCAGCTGTATGAGCCGCCATCTGTTATTATTGTTACCCCCATCAGAGTACTTAAAACATAATAACACAGATGAGGCAGAATCAAGGTTGCATGAGTATAATATGGATATCTCAATTGACTTAAATAAATTTTAGATTTTATATTTTATATCCTACATTCCCTAAGCAACTGACGCACTTTGGCCTTGAATTGAGACGGTTGCAAATTCAGTAGGGGTGCTGGTAAGGCATTCATCAAGTGTGATATTTGATAGGTAAAGCATCTTTTAAAAAATTCGGTTTTATGTTGAGGAATCACAATAGCATGGCGATGCCTAACATTAATATTGTGTATGTCAGTGCGATATCTAATTTTATGATACAAGTAAGGAGGCGTACGATAAAAAATTAGTTTATGATAAAAACATAGACTATGAAATTTTCGACGAGTTGACATATCTAACCAATCCGCCCATTTCAAAGTATGACGTATGTGTTGATATTTTCGTATACCGTAAATAAAGCGGAGACACGAGTTTTGAACTTTCTGTATCCTTTTTATATCAGCAGCAAGCAACCAAGGGTGGTATATGACATCACAATAGTTGAAGTTAGAAAGTATAAGGACATCACACAAAAGCAATTTAGTTTTTTGATTTAGTATATGTCGATGTCGAAATAAGATCTTCAGCATTCCGTAAGACCTCCGTAATAGTTGTGAAATATGATTACTAAAGGTTAAAGCAGTATCGATGTAAAGTCCAAGACTTTTGATACAACGAACCACGGGTATGGGAGTACCATTAATAGTTATTTGTATGCTGTGATCTAAGATTCTCTTATTATGCGTGTCAAACACCAACACAGATGATTTACAAGGATTAAGTTTTAGAAAATGAGAGGTACTTTTTTCAACTAAGTGGTCTATATCAAACTGGATATTCTTGATAGCTTCATCAAGTTTGCAGGGAGGAAACGAATAAAACAACTGTGTGTCGTCAGCGTAGAGATGGAATTTACAATACTGTAGGTTATTATGAAGTTGCGATGTATAAATATTAAAAAGTATCGGTCCCAAAATAGAGCCCTGTGGAACTCCAGCAGATATCAACATGGAAGTTGAATAGGTATCCACTACCTTAACACATTGTGAGCGGTTAGACAAATAATTAGCAAACAGATTCAGTGCAACATTATCAAAACCTACAAAGTGTAGAATTGCTAACAGAATATGATGATTTAGCGTATCAAAGGCCTTACTGTAATCCAACAAAACGACGATAGTGTTCTCTCCATTATCTCTAGATCTAACCACCTCATCGGTTAAGTCCAACAAAGTAGTTGCACAGCTGTAGTTTGGTCTGAAGCCGGATTGAAACTTAGGAAGGATGAACGAGGAATCCAAATACGTCTGCAATTGTGAAGCAACTAGTTTTTCAAATATCTTGGACAAGACTGGCAATATACTAATTGGTCGTAGATCATTATATACAGTTGGCGACGAATTTCATGGAGCTTTCCAAAAGCTGATGTTCTACATATCGTCATTTGACAAAGGTACAATTGTTTGACAAAATTATCTCCAAATATAGCTTCAGCAATTCATTCACAAAGTTTGTCTGATAAAATGATATTTGCTTTGCACATAGTTTTAATTCTGATTCAAAGAATTTAACTGAGTTTTATTGTCTCTTAGCAATGAGGTATCCTAAATAAAATTCACCCATTCATGGGGTTATTAGGAATTAAAAATATAATATACTTTTTTGTAGATTACGCTTTTAACAATTGAATAATAAATAGAAAATGATCTTTATTTTATAGATGAGTCATTTCTAGAAACAAAATAGAAGAACATAATGTATATGTATACGTCATATGTATATCAAGATCATTTCACACATCAACTTTGGAAGTCTTGAGCAGGACGTGTTTTCCAGTTCTTATTATATACTAACGAAATTAGAAGTTCACTAGAGTTAATTGCGTTGATGCAAAGAATGTTTATTCAAAGAATGTTTTTTCTTATTACAATTGTAAGTTTTTATATGAGAGACAACTTAATAGATACCTGCCCGATTCGTTCAAAATATAATCTACATAAGGTATTTGCCTCCAGGAGGAGAAATATCTAGTATGATTTATAACTGACAGCTAAATTACAGCTACAAACCTATTATTAACAAAATATTGGGTTACACTAGAATTAAAACCTGTAGTTTGCACAACCTACACTGTATTAATATCGTTTGATTTATCAACTTAGGTTGTATTACAAACTTAAATGCTTTACAGTCAATAAAATCGAAATAATAATACAAAAAAACATTACCACCAGTGTCAAATAAAAAGTACTTTTTTTCTTAATAATATTTTAAACATTGTTACTTGAGAGCTCGTAATAGAAGAGGTCATTTCTAATAATAGAGTAAATGAGCAGCCGGCTTTCAAATTGAAAAATCTGCTAATTAAATATGGAATATTATAGAATACATTAGAGACTACTTTGCGGGTTTTATTTTATGAATTAATAAAAAACCGTGACAATCATATTAATCATTATATATTATACAGTATGTTAACAGCTAATTATCCAAATCAAAAATATTATAAACAAATAGAAAATTTATTTTTGGAAAATATACGTTTTTATTAAAATTGTTAATAAAAAATGCAGTACTACACTAAGAAAAGTGTTTTCTAAGGCCAAGAAAGTTGAGTTTCTTACATTCATTCTTTCTTGGAACAAGAATACTTATTTGACACAAGACAATGACTTTTCTTTGCAACAGCAAATGTTTTTCTTAAAAAAACTCTTAGGTCAAGCAAAAAATTTCTTGATTTTAATCTTTTAGTAATCATCACGCGGCGATTAGATAGAGACATATTTGCTTCAAGAAAATATAGCTTTGGATTTCCAAGAATCATTTCACAGAAAACAATACTTTCTTGCTTATATAGGAGAATGAGAATTACTTAAAATAAGTAAGTCTTGCTTGCTCTTAGTAAACACTTTTCTGTGTGATAATACAATACCATACAAAAAAGCTTTATATTCTTATTATATAATAGTTTTTGAGAGGCAAAAATAAAGTTCTTGCTATTCATCCATAGTACCTACCACCAGTCAATTGAACTGATTGTGAGTGGTACCCGTGGTTGACTGCTATGACCTGACGAAACATAGCGATGAGATGCCGCCGTTCATCAATTTCCTCGTGTGGTTAACAAGGGCTCGTACGACGATCGACGTGAGCGACGATTGCCTAATAAAATCACATTTTTTGAGATTTTCGACTCCCAGAACTCCTAAGGGTATGGTTGCCACCTTTGACTAGACAGGATACAGCCTTCAGGCATAATCCTACCGCCCGCTCAAGCAATTGCGCGAACCAACTGTCCGAACCTGCGGTTTCTCTCGTACTAAACAGGATTACTATCGCAATGATCAGAACGGTAAAACTAGCCTGTCTCATGACGGTCTAATCCAAGCTCACTGTCCCTATTAGCAGATGAACAATCCTAAACAATCCTTGATGAATTCTGCTTCGCAATGAATGGAAGAGCCGACAGTGAAGAATCAAAAAGCGACATTGCTCTTGTTGAAAACAGTTCAAGGCAAAAGGATCGATAGGCCGTGCTTCTGCAGTTTCTATGTGTACTGAACATCGGGATCAAGCCAGATTTTGCCATTCAGCTCTAAGCGAGGGTTTTGTACTCGCTGAGCTAGCAACGATCATAAAAATGAAAGAAAACTTAGGAAACTATAAAAAGATATTTCTAAATTTTAGAATCTTTTCTCATTAAGAAATTAATATTGAATGGCATGATGGTAACCATGCCATTGGGTAAGATAACGCGGACTTTTTGGCTGTCTTTTTAGGATTTGCTAGGATTTTTCTCTCTAAACTATGATAGAGCCCTTTGACTGGTATATACGAATAAAAAATGTTCGGTCATAAATAATATTCTGATAAGTAAATTCTGCTCTAATGTATCACTAACGTAAAACTTTAATGTGATATACATTCGATGGTTTGATAATGCTGCAGACCACCAAAAACAGATAGCAGGCAGTCGGTTCTCTTTGATACTGTCTACTTTAAAACTGCTTCTGCTGATGACTTCCGCATAAAGCTCTGAACGAAACTACCTATTGCAGATAATTTATTTTTACGTTTTTAGAAAAGTGTTAAAAAATTCTAACTTCAAATTTATCTTTTACCTCTGACTATTATCCTTTCTATCAGATGTTGTATAGAAGAAATGTCCAGGTGTTACAGTGATAGTCTTGCGCTGTACCAAGGCCGAACTGGTGTTCCTAGGCCCTATTTTTGTCTTGGATCGGCTTCATTTCAGCCTGGAGGGTTATTTCTCAAAGTTGGTCCTCTAAAAACGGTAAAAGGGGGGATAGAATGTGTCCACTATGCGTAATTACGCATCTTCCATGGCTAGAGCTCTCCTTATGTGAACTCTGGGCGGCGGTCTGTCGAAGTCCAGGTCAGCAAGCTGGCCAATCAACGGGTTTCCTGATCTTCGGATCCCTTTTAAGGTCTTGTTCGCAAACTGGAGAACGTGGTCCTTGAGCGCTGGGACAGATAAGTCTTCTCGCAGCTGCCGATTCCTCCAGCCGATTAAAGTTCGTCTTGGCCATGCTGGACCCACACAAGAGCTCCATATGTGATGACCGGTCTCAAGAAACAATAATAAATTAGTATATTGGTAAAGGTAGGATCTATCGGCGTTGTACTTTTCTATGATCT
Organism: Holotrichia oblita; assembly: GCA_023690525.1. Taxonomy (NCBI): domain Eukaryota; kingdom Metazoa; phylum Arthropoda; class Insecta; order Coleoptera; family Scarabaeidae; genus Holotrichia; species Holotrichia oblita. The sequence continues at coordinate 12,267,128 of CM043023.1, read as the reverse complement.
TCTCGCATATAGCTTGAAGGTCAATCGAGAGTCGAGCCTCAACCCCAAGTACGTGCCCGAAGGGCTCCAGGGAAGCCTAAAGTCTTCCACTATGATATTGTCCGGGGCAGGGCGAAGTCTTCTGGTGAATCTGACAACCACGCACTTGGAGTCGTTGATCTTCAGGCGCCATCTTGAGGCCCATTGGAGAATATCGTCCAGCGAGGGCTGTGGCCTTCTCCGAGGTGTTACAGTGTGTTTCATCAGTTCCAAATTGATTCACGGAAGAGTGTAATTATTTAAGTTTCTGATAATTTGACAAAGTGATACCGAGATGTTATGTGCAGATTATATATTCACAAAAACTCATTTAGTGAAATGAAATAAATAAATTAGAACGACTTTAATGTAGTGGAATTGATACAAACTAAGGACTGAAATAATATTAAAGAAAACAAACCAATTTTCTACTTCGCTCCTAAATATCATATTATAAAATTTTTTTAGTAATAATAATAGGTAATATCTTTATTTCCAGAAAAGTTACATAAAAACCCAAAAACAAGCATGTAAATCCCATGATACCCCTTCAAGAAAATACATACGTCAAATATGCTAACCCTAAGTTTGGACCATCATGTGTATGTCAGTATGCAAATCAAACAAGAAATTCTTCAATGGCGTAGTACTCTTTATCAATTAATAGAGCTTTCAGCAATTGTTTAAAATTGTATTGAATTTTTCTGATTCTTTATATCATCCGACAATTTGTTGTATAGCTTGCATCCAGAATACTCAATATGTTTTTGGAATAACATTGATCTATGTTAAGGCGGAACCAAGTTTGTTTATTGCGTGTCAGATATAGATGAGACAATTGAAGGTTTTTAAATAATTCATAATTTGTATGTACGTACCTAGTATACCAGTTCATAAATATACATATATTCAGGGTGAAGTTAATACTTTTTGAGTTCGAAAGTGAGATCTACAGGATTTTCTTTGCTGGATGCCTTGAATAATTCTTATTGCTTGCTTTTGTAGAATGAAGATTCTTTTCTGCTGCGCCAACATTCCCCGTTGCATAATTACATATTTCAAAACTGGATAAATGCATCCACAGTAATAATCTAGTAAAACTCTAATAATGAATCAACTTTTAGTTTATAAATGTTCAGAATCTTGTGCACATAAATGAGGGTTTGTTTGTCTTTGGCGCATTTTTTAGATATTCGTAAACAGTTACCACTTTCTAGCAAATAATATAAATTGGCTATTCAGGTGATATAACAGTATATTACACAATAGGTAGCTAATAATTTTTAACAAAAGTATAGAGTAGAGTATCTCAGTAGTAGCTGCAGAGTCGTCACGGTGGTACTCATACCAAAAGCCAGCGGATATACAGGGTGATTGGTGAGAATGGCCTATTAAAAGTATTATACAAACGAAACGGAATTTTAAAACGAAATTTCATGGCACACATATTTCATGCACCATACCCTATACCTAAATACCATTCCTCCTGAGTTATACGCAATTAAAGAAAAAGTGACAGATACCGACCTTACTTTATAAGTGATATTACGTCATGTAGGAGTAAGAGAGACGAATGAATTTTTGCATACGCGCAGCTGATATTGTGTAGTTACACAACATTTGAAGTTCTTCTCTGTAACATTATACAGGGTGTTTACAAACTTAGTTGCTTATAAATAATTTCAATCCGCGGAAAGTAGATTTTTTTAAATAGAAAGGTATATATTTTCTTAGATATTCCGATTCTATAAAAGATTCCCTTTTCAACAGTATTAGGTGTTCCTATACCTAAAATGGAAGGTGAATAAGTTATAACGATTTAATTAGCCTCCGTACCTAAAATGCTCAGATATGTCAATTTACTCAAGCAAGTGTGCTTAGTTTATTTGTTTTACATACTTACTTACTATTTATTTTGACATATGCCATTTCTGATAATCGTTCTCGCATACACCGAGAGAAATAGACCTGCACTGTACAATAATTATCGTACCCAATACGAGACTGTATTTTAAAATAACAAGAAATTATTATATTTATTATTCTATACATATTGTAATTTTACTATTTTGTCGTGTTTTCTAACAATGCAATTAATAATTTTTACATTACCTATAATAACATACAGATTGTTGTCGCTTCTGTACAATACATTTTCCTTAGTGTAATTAATTAGCATTGAAAATAGATTAAATTAAGTAATCATGAATTTATTTATTATGCAATGTGAATATATGTACATAATGAAATAGTAGAAAAAACATATCAAACATTCAGAGAAAGATATCATTTACAACCAATGATTAGCGAGAAGTTTAGAAAGGATTTCAGGGATATAAAAACAACCGGTATGTTCGCAGAGCAATGGTAGAGAACAACATCAGTAAAAAAATTAGATTATTTAAGAATTTTCGCAAATACTCTCAACAAATACCATTTTAACAACCAACATAAAGTAAATTTACATCAAAGGTATAAATAATTAATAACAGTAGTAAAAGGTACAATAGAAAAAGGACAAGTACAACAACAATAATAAGATAAATAAATAAATTATCTAAATGGTTCGATATGGCCACCGTTTCTGTTGAGGCATTCTATAATTCGACGACGTACACCTGTGGTTGTAGCTCTTCGAATGGCACCTGGTATTAATTGCCTGAAGGATTCTCTTATTCGGCGTATTAATTCCTCTTTTGTATCTATTTGAAGGGCCGTATAGACCTTCGCCTTTAAATAGCCCCAGAGGAAAAAGTCGCACGGCGTTAGATCGGGCGACCTAGCAGGCCATTTCCATGGACCATTTCGACCAATCCAACGATCCTCAAACATTTCCGTTAACATCGCATCAATTTCACGGGTAGAATGTGCTGGAGCACCATCCATTTGCTACCAGATGTTATGCAATAATCCAAGCGGCATCTCTTCTAGAAACTCTGACACAACTATACGTAAAATTTGCAGATATCCATTGGAATTTAAATTTTCATTATACAAGTGGTAATGTATGCGGTTATCTATTATCATACAAAATACATTGATACTAAATTTTTCTTGGAAATTTTGCGTTCTGGTTAAATGAGGATTGTTCTGAGCCCAGTAGTGCATATTACGCCTATTCACAACCCCTTCTCTGTCGAATTTTGCCTCGTCAGTCCAAATAATATTAGCCAAAAACATGGGATTCTGTTGCATATGCATCAACATAATTTCACAAAATTCCATTCTTGCCATATGATCACCTACTTTAATCTCTTGTACTGGCATAATGGCATATTCGTGCATTTTGTGCTTTTTCAGAATTTTTTGTATTGTAAAATAGGTATATCCCAGGTCATGAGACGCACTTCTAATAGATGCCTGTGGATATACATTAAAATATGCCAATACAATTTCTTCCAGTGTAACGTTGTCTTCTACCTTTGCTCTGTGAACTAATCGCTTGCTTAAAACTTTTCCATGGCTCAGAAAATCCTTAGAAATTCTTTTAAACTTCTTGTTAGTCATTGGATTTAAGTATTGATATTTTTCGTTAAACGTTCGGCATGTTCGTTCTATTATTTTCTTACATTCACCATGTATAATAAATAAATTCATGATTTCTTCATTTGTATACGGCCTATTTTCCATAATTCAGTTGCAACAGTTTACTCAAATACGATTAACAAAATGACAGACGTCAAAATAAGTGGCCAGTAACTATGTAAAACAAATGAGCTAAGCACTCTTGCTTCAGTAAATTGACATATCTGAGCATTTTATGCACGGAGACTAATTAAACCGTTATAACTTATTCACCTTACATTTTTGGTATAGGAACACCTAATACGGATTAAAAGAGAATCTTTTATAGAATCAGAATATCTAAGAAAATATATACCTTTCCATTTAAAAAAATCTACTTTCCGCGGATTGAAATTATTTATAAGCAACTAAGTTTTTAAACACCCTGTATAATGTTACATGGAAGAACTTCAAATGTTGTGTAACTACACAATATCAGCTGCGCGTATGCAAAATTTCATTCGTCTCTCTTACTCCTACATGACGTAATATCACTATAAAGTAAGGTCGGTATCTGTCACTGTCGGTATGGTGCATGAAATATGTGTAAAATTCGTCGTAGAAGCTGAATCTGTAATTTATTTTATAGCATGCTATTTAAAAAATCGAAGTTGATGCCTACTTCCGGTTAACCGGAAGTGATATTTATTCAAGAATATTTTCACGTGATAGTTCATATTCAACCATATCTAGCCATGAAATTTCGTTTTAAAATTCCGTTTCGTTTGTATAATACTTTTAATAGGCCATTCTCACAAATCACGCTGTATATACCAAAATTCCATCGCTACTTGTCACTCATCATTTATCCTAGAAATGATGGAAAAAATCATAGATAATCATGTAAGAAGGGAACATCTAACAATGATACCCCTTCATTCTAACCAATTTGCTTCCCAATCAGGCAAATCTACGGAAACAGTTCTATACAATCTTGTCAAAAAGATTGAAGGTGCTTTCGATAACAAATAGATAGCACAACACCTGCTTTGAGTCGATAACAAGAACTATGGCACAAAAGGGCCTAGAACTCCCCCTCCCTCCCCACAATCAGGGGAATCGTGTGTTAAAAAGTCAGATAATAACGGTGCAGCTGGGTGGTTTATGGTCATCGATAGTCTGCTGCACGAAAAAGGCTTTAACGTACAGGGTTACGCAGATGATTATAATAAAGGGCAAGCACGAAAAGGTAATAACTAGTCTCATACAGAAAGTCCTACACATTATTAGGAAATCCGTTTTTACTCCAATCGTCCACTCTTTCTTGCAGAGGTCTTTGAGAAAGTACATATAATCTCAAAGGACACGAATTTTATTCCAAAAAAGTTCTTTCGTGAGTTTCTAGAATTTGACGTGTACAGGATACTGATTAGGTCATTATTATTTTCTACGATTGATTGAGTATGTTGATTTGTCAGGTATGTCGAAAGAAAATTTTACTCTTTCAAGATATATGACGATGTTGAAGCTCTCTCTCTCTCTCAAGCTAGGAAGCAGATACATGACAAATGATATATACATATGTATGTATATGTGTAGATGATGCAGTTTATCCACAATGGGATAAATGCGATGAATTTATTGCTTGATTAAAACATGTTTTAAACGGTCCCATAAAAAACGTCCTATCGAATAGTTGAAGGTTATTTATTGGGTGTTTGAAGCGGTAATGTTAAAATTAGAATTCAATTGGATCGACAAAATTCGATAGTCTCTAAATATAAATAAGAGTTATGCTTATTCATCGTTAGTAATTTTGTCTTGGCATCAACGTTTGGTGTATTTAATAACATGTTTTAAAACTGCAATGAAATTGTCTAAAGTAATTTCACAGCTAGGGTGGACTACTTAATTTCAGTATCCAAGATGCCTGCCATCATCCGCTTTCTAATTGCATTCTTTGGACATTGTTAACACCAATCTTTAAAAAACTACATAAATGAAATAATTTAAAAGTTATTCTTTTCATTGAAGTTGTTCTTCATGTTCATATTGTTCTAAGGTTGCTCAAACTAAAGGTACATAGTTAGTGTATCAGGTTTTTTTAACAGATAGTGTTGCATGACGCTTTAGAAAATCACAAAATCAATGTCTTCTACCAATTTCGTGATCTTTTCAAGCGCTTGGCATAGCCACTCAATAGAGAGTTAATGAATAGTCATGAGCTGAACGAAGTTTTTCTTCCAATGCGTTTTTCATCTTTGCAATAAATATTTGATTGAGAATTTCAAGCCAGTGAAAAGCCCATGTTATTTAAAATTTTCTTCCCAACAATTTTCAAACAGCTTTTTCACGCTATTTTTAATTGACATATTATTCTCTGGTATATCAGTGTTTTCGTTAGATAATCTGGGCATTGTTTATCAAAGGAGCATTTATTATAGATACACTTTGGTATTTTATATTTCTTAAAGGATTACATGCTTCAGAAAATCATGAAACATAAATTGGGCGAATGCAATGTCCATACTCTCCTTGGTAATATCGAGTGTGGAAATACTGCAGACGTTTTTTTTTAAATATAAGCTAGCTACATATTAAAATTAAACCTATGAATACCTTCCGTCAGCCAAACTGTATAGAACAGTTCTAGTAAAATATAAATAAATATAAATTCTGTGATACATAATAATTTTACATATTCGAGAACGGAAAATACACATCGTACTGAGTAAATTTAATTTAATTCATGTTAGTTAATCATTCGCTTCATAACATTTTAAACTTGAGTTGAATTAATTCGCTGTGAAGAAATTACGTACGAATGCAGTTCAGAATCACAATGCATCTTACAATTCAATGAATCGCTTTGTTGTGTTTAAATATACATACATATGTATGTAATGTGCATTCATAAATTTACATCTAAGCATACATCGATTGATTAAGACCACCCATTAGAAAGATTGATCCTTCTAATGACAATTCTGTAAAGTTACATATGGCACTATAGAAGATCTATTTAAGATGACGGCACTTTCGAGAAATTGAAATTAATATTCTTATTTTAAATGAAATGATATAAATGTGAAATAAAACAAACAAAATGTTTCAGATTTACACTGTATTTGATAATCACGACAGCTGTTTCGCTACACTGTAGCTTCTTCAGGTTTAAATATACAATAATAAGTATCTACATACCCTTGACTCTTATATATAGTGTGTGGTTATTAGGAATTCTAAGAACTAAAATCTAAAGAACAATTTCTTGTCTAAAAGTGACGGGTCTATACCGAAAGTACGTGTAACTAGATATACTGCTAACAGATGTTGTGTGTGAAATTAAGGAAACTGTCTTACTGACTAAATATATTTAACAATGGTGATGAGTTTAAGTCCACTTTATCGTTTAATAAATTATCTGAATTTTTATATTTATTAATTTCTAATGTCTCTAGTAAATCTAGTTTCAAACTTTTATTTTCTACATGAAGAATATCAAAATCTATATTAAAACTATGATTATTATCTATCAAATGATTCGCGTAAGTCGAATCATTTTTCCGGTTAATGTAAGCGGAGTAATGATCAGCGATCCGTGTTTTAAATGCTCTTCCTGTTTGACCTATATATCCCTTAGTACATGTACCACAAGTTAACTTATAGACTCCCGATTTATTGCTGTGATTAGTTTTCCCTTTATTGTTCTTGATGTATTTTGCAAGGTTATTGTTTGTTTTGTATGCCATATTAATATTCTGTTTTCTAAGTAATTTTGTTAGTTTTGCTTGGTTCTCCCCTAAATAAGTGATAGATTTAAACTTTTGAATTGTAGTGTCTTTTATGACTGGATAAATTTCTTGTAACGTTTTGTTGAATAATCTCTTAGAAATTAATTTATCTATTAACTTTGGGTCGTATCCATTGTTATAGGCAATTTGTTTAATAATGTTATATTCTTTATTATAATCTGCAGTGGACATTGGTATGTTAATCAATCTATTGATCATGCTGTGGTAAGCCGCTAATTTATGTTGATAGGGATGGTTGGATTTGCTATGAATAGTTATGTCAGTATGTGATTCTTTGTGGTAAACGGAAAATTGTACTTGGTTATTGACTCTTTTAACGTAAGATCTAAGAAGTTGATACTGTTGTTCACTTCTTTTTCTAATGTAAAAGTAATATGGGAATTAATAGAATTAATAAACTCAAAGAAATTATCCAATTGTCTGTTTGTACCTATGTATCCTACCAAAATATCGTCAACGTATCTGAACCAAAATAATACGTTCTTCGTTAATGTACTATTTCCAAAAATTATTCTTTCTAAATTGTCCATAAAAATCTCTGCTAATAGAGGTGACAAAGGATTTCCCATAATTAAACCGCTATTACACTTATAAAATTTATCATCGAATGAAAAGTAATTCTGTTCTAAGCAAACAGATAATAATTGCAAAATCTCGTCTTTTATGAGGATGTTAGTTTTGTTACATTCTAACATCCTTTTAATTAATTCAACTGTTTCAGTAGGTGGGACACTCGGGAAAAGGTTTTTTACATCGAATGAAATTAATTTAGTGTTATCAGGTAACTTAAGGTCTTTTATGTTATTAATTAATTGAGAACTATTTTTGATACTATATTTAGGTTTGAATTTCGTATACTTAATTATAATATCTATCAAGCATTTTGAAACTTTAACTGCTGGTGCTGTAACATATGAAACAACAGGTCTAATTGGATAATTTTCTTTATGCAATTTGATTAAAGAATATAGTTTTGGTGGTTGTGGATTCATTACCTTTAATTTCTGTCTTTCATAATAATTATTGATATTAAACAGGCTAGGTGAATTACTAATCGTCTTAATGATTTGTTTTTGAAAGGCTATTGTCGGGTCTTTTTGGATTACGATATATTTTTCTGGATCTAGGAATTGATTAGTTTTTGATATGTAATCTACTTTATTTAATGCTATCACTGTTTTTCCCTTATCTGCGCGTGTGAAAATTAAATTATTATCTTTTGCTTTACTCTTAATATTCCTAGCTATTTGACCATCATTGTTAACTGTCGTGGCTCGATTTAAATGTTTAATAATATTACTTGCTTGATATTTAGTATTAAGGTTATAACTATCCTTTAATGCTAACTCAGTTTCTACTGCTAATAGTTCTAAATCTTTGTTTCTAATATCTGTTTTTATGTTGTAATTAAATCCTTTGCTTAATACATCAATTTCTTTTTCGTTGAACTCTGTGTTGCTGAGATTGCTAAATCTATTAAAAAACTTATGTTCTGAAAAATTGTTGCAAGAATGTTCTACTTGGCTTAATTTGTTATTGATTAATGACTCTATTTTTTTCCTTTGTATTAAGTATTTTTTATGGATTAATTCACTGACTTGAGTTCTAATCTTAGTGTCTATTAAGTCGAATTCTATCGGGTTAAGTCTATAAGTTAATTCAGAATGTACTACCTTAAGATACAAATAGGCGGAATCTCGTTTAGAATACTGCAGTTTTCTATCTTCAATCATCCATTTCTTCATACCTGCTTTTCTACCTTTTTCAGCACTTGTACTAATGTTGTTAGTCTTCAAATTTATGTAATGTGGGACCACCGAATTCTGTATGCACATGTTGTAAAACCATATATTTTGAGTAGTCATTTTCGTATGTAAAATAAGTTTAAAGTAATATCGGACCAGGCAACTAGATGCTGCTTCTTTCAAATGTTGGATTGAGTCTTGTGGTACATGTACTAAGGGATATATAGGTCAAACAGGAAGAGCATTTAAAACACGGATCGCTGATCATTACTCCGCTTACATTAACCGGAAAAATGATTCGACTTACGCGAATCATTTGATAGATAATAATCATAGTTTTAATATAGATTTTGATATTCTTCATGTAGAAAATAAAAGTTTGAAACTAGATTTACTAGAGACATTAGAAATTAATAAATATAAAAATTCAGATAATTTATTAAACGATAAAGTGGACTTAAACTCATCACCATTGTTAAATATATTTAGTCAGTAAGACAGTTTCCTTAATTTCACACACAACATCTGTTAGCAGTATATCTAGTTACACGTACTTTCGGTATAGACCCGTCACTTTTAGACAAGAAATTGTTCTTTAGATTTTAGTTCTTAGAATTCCTAATAACCACACACTATATATAAGAGTCAAGGGTATGTAGATACTTATTATTGTATATTTAAACCTGAAGAAGCTACAGTGTAGCGAAACAGCTGTCGTGATTATCAAATACAGTGTAAATCTGAAACATTTTGTTTGTTTTATTTCACATTGAAAATGGATTTACATCAAGTAAAGACCGACTCAATCCAACATTTGAAATGATATAGTTTTTTTTTGCATTTTCGAAATCTAAGCGTTATTTTAGAGGAACTTTTACTAGTATTTCCTATACCATTCTATCAAAATACCGACTGATCACAACAATGTGTTTGATATGGAACGATTGACTGTATACAGTTATATGCTTCAAAATACACATTCACATTTAAATGACACAAAATCTACGTATATGTATAAGTATGTAAATATTGATCTTTTCCGTGAACGATAGTCCTATAATTAATTTAAATTCATATTTATATCGAGTTTTTTGTCATGTCTTTTTTAATGCAATAATTGACGTCTTCGTCGTATTTGAATAGCATGTTTACTCATATAAATAACAGCGAACTAGTTTAAAAATCGCAATCGATAGATTTAAACTTAACATATTTGTGGGAGTGTAAGATAGTGATTTCGTGTTATAAACCTTTTTTTACTTTTTAATTCGGTGAAAATGAATCATGTTTTAATATATAGTGCTATTATAACTGTTATACTAGGAGCAAAGAGTAAGTTTTGGTTGTCTGGGCAGTATGAAAATAAACTTTCTCTCCTTTTAGTCGGCAATGCCCCTAAGCGAGTGATAGGAGGTAGCTTAGCCACTATAGAAGATTACCCATTCTATGCATACCTAGCGTATAATCCAAGCAATTCTATACTTTGCGGGGGTACTATCATTCAATCAGATCTAATTTTAACAGCTGCACATTGTTTGGTTGAAGAAGATTTTAAAGTTTACGTAGGAATTAGCAATATAAATAATTTGAAACATTCCAAAGGATATAAAATAAAGGATAAAATAAAACATCCCGGATTTTCTGATGGCAAAACATGGCTTGATATTGCTTTACTTAAACTGAAGCAGAACATAACATTTGGTCCTATGGTCAGAACTATATCTCTAGCGTCTTCATTTCCTCAACGTGGGCAAACGGTTACTGCTGTCGGATTCGGCGATGCATATTGTAACCGTACTACATCCGATGAACTTCAATGTGTTAAATCCGATCGTTTAAAATCAGCACAATTAAAAATTAAACGTATTGGTTATAGAGGATTCATGGAAACATTAGGACGTGATCAAAATATATGCCATGTAAGATTTAGTTTTTTTCTATATTATATATTTTTTTATTATTTAATGTTTAGTCCTTCCATTTTTATGCCCTTTCTTATCTGCATTGTGCATGGTGGAGAGCGGGTTTATTGCCATACAGAATCAAAGAGCGCTAAGTGAGTCATCATGAAATATCCCTCTTTGTATTTTTATTCTAACAATTTCTATTGATGTTCTGTTTACGTTAATTGTTAATGTTGTTTGCCAGTTTCAGGGAATAAGTTTTTATTATTCCTTTGTATGTCTTGAGCAACTAAATAAACATATTATAAAAGCTGGATAATCGTGCCTGTAAGCATTATCAGCCTTATATGTACCTATTAAAATCAGATACAGCAGTGAAATGCGTAGAAAAAAGATATGTATTACAAATATTTGAACGTGCTTATGATAACTTGAGCAAGCAATTTTAGACTTCAATTTGCAAACGCCTCAAACCTGTTTCTTAGGTTCTTCTGTATCTACATACATACCTCAACAATTAGGTTTCCTTTTCCTGAAGGTCTAATCAATTCAATTTATTTTCAGGGTGATTCTGGAGGGCCCATTATCTACAATAATGAAGTAGTAGGAGTAAGTGCAAGTGTAAATACTATTACATGTCAAGGGGGAGGTAATTTCGCGCCAGTATATATTAATTCAGCGTGGATTCGAAAATACATGAACACATAGTAAGGGAAAAATTGTTTAAAGCAGCCACATTCGAAGTACAAGTAATAAAAGGCAAATACTAGCTGTGCATATAGATATTTTTAGTTGATAATAAGAAAAATTGTGAGTGTACTTGGTTATTAAAAAAGCACATGAAATTTTATTGTTTTATTGTATAATATAGAAAAGGTTAGATGCTGAATCAACTAAGTTACTAACTGCAAACCAAAAGAACAAAGATAAATTGTGTGGAGTTGTTTGGATTTGAAGTTTTTAAACCAAACAATATTTAACAAAATGAAACGATCACATCAATTGATCATAACTAACCAGAAAACTGTGTTAACCGACACCCACCTGGAGGATAGGTCTTCAGAAGATTTCTTACGTGATATGACGAGCACCAATCACCACATATCCAGAAGCAGACATGAAATGACCTGTCCACATCACCATAATAAAAGAACTATTAATACAAACATAAAAGTATTAACACTAAATATAAGAATGTATCTATAATGATCTTAACCTAAAAATAAGTAATCAAATCATATTTACTGATAGAAACTCAATTATTATATAGAAAAATATAATGAAAATTAACATAAATGTTAATATGTCTTAACAAAACAAACGGCTTATACCTTTTAATGCTCAAAAAATCGTTAAGCTCTATTAGATAGTTATAAACGCTTAAATCCCGTGGTCTATAGATACGTTAACAGAACACAACTTACATTTTAACTATAACAAATTACAAAAGTTTATTTCAACACAGTCTTATACAAATCAGTAAACTTTTGCCACTGAGCACAATATACATTGTGCTAGCGATTCTTGTTAATAAATATGTAGTCCAACCTAGCATCGAAATCACCAAAATACGGCCTAAGTCTGTAAGATGAACTTTTCCGGCGTAATTCTTCCTCCTGGCCATTTTTTTGTCTATCTTCTCGGCCTGCATTGTTACGCGATGTTTTATTAATAGGGAACGCAGCGTATTAGTTAAAACGTGTGGCAAGCAAGCTTTCCAAAAGAGAAAATCAAGTAAGCGAGTTATTGACAGTAAACCAGCACTTACATTAGGTTTCGAGTGCGTTGTTGCTTCTTTCGCGCATTGTTCGTCCAGTCGTAGCGTCTCGACGTTTTCTCTAGCGTTTTGGTTGTTCCAGATCCACTATTGCTATCCTCGTGTGATGATGTTCATGCAGATATCTTCTGCGGACTGCTGTGGGCGAAGGACTAGTCAATTTCTCCTTAGGCGGCTATTTGTTGGGCGTTGTATTTAGGGGGTTGGTACTAGAGTAATTTTGGGAAGGAATTAAGGGTAGTCAAATGTAGAATTCCTGTTCCTCTTCGGGTTAAGATTGGCACGGATCAAGCCGTATTCAGCGTCACGTCTGCAAACGAATTATGACACCGTGGGAGTCGTAATTGCTTCAGGTATCCGTGGGCCGAATATCCAATCCTGCTGGTATGGCCGGTAGCAATAGGGAGTGGGTTACGCGGCAGTATCCCGTTAAGCGATGTAGGTTGGTTAATTTCCCCGATGTTTCCAAATTTCAACGAAGTTGGGGTTCGGCGATGCCCAGGGCGGACTTTTGGTGATGATATTCTCAGACAATCTCCTTGATTGCCTGGTAATATTTCATTGGTAGCGGTACATTGCAAGGAGTAGCGTCGGTTTTGCGATTATTTCTCTTCGTCGAAGGGTATGGGTTTTATAGAGAAATTCTGTGAGGTCAGCAGAAAGGACTGGTTACCAATTGCAACGTTTTTGAGTTCTTATTGGGTAAGTTGGGTGGAGTTTTGTATAGGGAAACATATAGGTTGAAATATTTCTTGTGCCGGTGAATGAATTTTGTTGAGATTTTTAGGGGATGTTCCGGTATGGAGTAGCTCTGCGTCCGCGAAGTTTTATCTACTTATATCCATTGCTTTAATTGTTATTAATGATTTCGTCTTCGTCGATTGTTCAAAATTGTCAGAAAAACGGATTTTCCGACTTATATCTCCAGGTCCTGAGGGGATGGCGTCTCCTGATTTTTCTTAGGGGTTGATAATGCCTAATTATTATCAAAATTGCTCTTGCGGTGTAGTTTTTTTGTGTGTAAATTGTGTTCAAATGCCTTTCTGACAGCATCATATCGCCTTTTATCATGCCGGGCTGTTAATCACTTTTCTCCCAATAGGGAATGGTAAGTCGATTCGGTTTACAACTCTGATAAAACCATTGCGGCTATCGACCCGCTTCCGATTTACTATGTACAATAATGCGTATATGAGTAATACAACTGATTCTAGGGTATGGATATTTTTATACAATGCAGTGGGAGCAATATTTACAGGGTACCTTTGTACAGAAGCATATAGAGTTTCACACATTTCTTTTTACTATAATTTCTTTATTGTTCTTAATATAAAAGATAATAATAGAAAATATAGTCAAAACATTGGGACATTAATAAGTCTAAAACCTTATTCAATTTTCCTGGGTGCTACCCTCTGTTTCCTCTTTGTAAATTTAGGAAATCTACACACGAAAAATAATTACCGAACAATAAATACATTGGTTTAAAATAATTAAAGTAATGTACATGTTTTTGAGTCCCAACACAGAAGTAGAAGCAGTGACAGATACATCCTGTACTCCTCTAGATATCAGTAGGAAAAATGGTACTCGACAAAACAGAAAATGTCAAAAAATCATTTCGTTACAATGCAGATGCATATACCTACATATAAATTATAAATTCGAATTTTCGTTCTAAGAAATCGTATTGACGATATATACTTCAAATATTCAATTAATTCACTGACAAAATAGATAAAACTTCATGATAATCAGCGTTCAGTTAAGCAAGTACTGAACAATCAGTTTGCAAGGAGACACAGTAGATTTTCAAAGGTCATTGATAATAGATTTTCATTCATTCATTTAATTGTAATATAAGCAACAATTCGTCACTACTTATCAATAATTATTGAACAATAAGCTTGAATTTAAAATGAATAAATATGTTCGATCCTCAGTGAGTTTCGGAGATGAGTTCTTTAGACGCCACTGTACAAATTATCAGGATTGTGCAAGCCCAATCCAAAAATATAGAGTCAAAGAAATAAAGCAAAACAACACAAATAAATTTAAACAGTAAAAAAATTAAAAAAGGAACAATTTCAGGTGATATTTATCAAGTTTAGAAAACTAGAACAAATAAGTTTGATGTGTTAACAATAGAATTAAATAAACCTAAAAGAGGATAATAAATTATTAATATAACCTTAGTTCTTGTTCTAATGGCTGGTATCAGGATGAATCTTCGCAAAAGATGTCTAGCAGCACGTCCTAGCATTTCCTTCCTTAAAATCGAAGAAGCTTACAATAAGAAATTTGCGTAACCATACACGTAATAAATAAAAAAATTAGTTACAAAAGATAAAAAAATGAAATAATTACAAAGACAAAATTGCTATTACTAAAATTCAGGGGACTCTATACAGTTAATAGTACCATTTAGGAAAAAAAACAACAATAAGAACTGATAGAAATTACCGTGTACCCATAGAAAAAAATGGATGAAAATTAACCTACAGATCTTGTAATTAAAATTCAGGTACTAATACAACAGTTAAGAAATGTGTTGTAAATGTTATGTATAATTTTTAAAAATATCTTTGTCCGGCCATCGGGCGACAAACCGGTGCGTGGACTTCCAAATATCCCTTTCAACGAGAAGAAAATTAATCTAAAACGTAAAAACCAGAAGAAAGGATTCCAGACAAAACAATTTAAGTATTAACCCGTAAGTATAGGCGTGCAAAAAACGTCATACCGGCAAATCGGTGTGATCAGAATGAGCGCTACTTGAAAAATTACAAAACAACGCGAAAAATCGAAATATTTACAATGATGAAATTTGGGGATCTCCAAAAGGCCTCTTAGTTGTAAGGTTTCTGATGACATCCTATGCAACTTACAGGCATTAGTTACACAAGAACAGTATGCAGTTACGTCTATAATACACATCAGATAACCGAAAAAGTCAAATCAATTATCAACTCATATTGTTCGGTGTCGAAATAACTAAAATCTTACCACCATCCCGTTGCTTGCTTTTATTTTACCTCCTTAAAACCATACTCACTTCCAATTAGATTCCCTTGCTTTAGAACGAGCTTTTTCCGACATATTATTATTATATCTTCAGGGAGTGGCGGTCGTTAGAAATTAACAAGTAGTGGAATAAAGATGTCGGGTGAACACGACCTGCGGTTACAAATTAAACTCGATTTTCACATTCACCAATATTTCGCTTTAATTAAAAGCTTCATCAGGGTTATGTACTACAACAAATTACAGTATGTTACAACTAAACAATACTACAATAACTACTAAATTACTTACATAGAGTTAAAAGGCCTGTTCGTTTGCGTTGCTGGAAGTGCTCAATATCACTTCTGTCAATTCCCGTGTGTTCGTTTGAAATTTAGCTGCTGACAGGTGTTTTAAACACACTGACATACAGCAAATTGCTGTATGTCAGAAGTAGCAAGCTATATTTACTCACGCTTCAAGCGTTGAGCAATAATAGCTGATGAAATCAGATTTATCCGCTCAAACATCTATTTGCTGATTCGCTACAATTGCTATTTCTGGCAAAATTTACCAAAGTTAGCAATTCAAACGAACAGGCCTAAAGAGATTGACAATATGCACAACTAAATTGAACTGCATTATAGGAGCAGTGATTGATGAATGCGTACAGTGGATATTAAGTAATCGGGCATGTGCAATACCGTTACCAAATTTATATTACAAGGCGGGATATTTAAAAACAAAAATACAGGATAAAGTGCTATTAAAAATATAATTAAGTTTAAAAAAACAATTGAAAATCTCAGTTAGGCAATTTTTAATGACAAATATGATCCATTTTTTCAGGTAACACCTAATTCATGTTGTCGTTTGAGTTTTTTTCTTTGCTTATATATATGTAATAAATATGAATAAATGCTACTTAAATTTTCCAAATCTGACTTGAAATTCATGGTATTCGCATGTGTGTTTATATATGTATCATTTCCAAAAAGAGTCTAGTTCTGTAGTTGTTTTCAGTACACAATATACGAGGGTTGTCGAAATCCATCTCATGACGGGTGTTATTACAATGTATTGCTAAGGCACTAGTATCTTTCTTTAAGTTACAGTCACTACGATGTTTAGATATTCTAGTTTTTACCCAATATAGATTTGGTTACAGGATTTACATGGAATATTATAAACCATATTAGACTTCAATTCCAAGGGCAACTTAGTGAACAACTGTCCTAGAGTTTTAACATTATATTTAGCAATTTTTATATTATCAGTTTTAAGTAGTCAACTTCATTTTCATTACGATGTGAGTGGATTAACTCCCTCGGACACGGCACAGGACTACCATAGACCACACCCCTTAATAAGTGAGGGGGGTAACCATTATTAAGAAAGATCAAAAACAACTTGTTTAAGTTTCTTGACTGAACAGACGGGTGTAATTTTAACACTCTATTTCTCATGGCCTTTAAAATATTGATTTTTTGATTCATATTGTGAATGGAATGATAGTTTATGTACCTACCAGAGTGTGTAGGTTTTTGGTACCAATCCAGATAAAGAACATTAGTGGTTTGTCTAAGTATGAGCATATCGACAAAGGGTATGCTATTATTATGCTCTCTTTCCATAGTGAACTAGATATGGAGGTTGAAAGAGTTGAACATGTGCAATAATTTTTTAGTTTCACACTCAGGCAGTGAACAAACAATATCATCCACAAACTTCTTGATAAAACCAAGTTTAAAATCTAGTAACGGGTTGACCATGTCTAAAACATAGTCCATGACAAAGTGCGCAAGAATCGGGCTCAGAGGGGAACCCATAGGCGTACCAAATATTTGACTATAAAATTTATTATTAAATGATAAGTAAGTATTGTAAAAAATGAAATTTAATATTTGCAGAAATTCATCAAGGTCCAATTCTGTATAATCTTTGACTAAATCCCATTTTAATTCTATGATATCAGTTATAAGACAAAGAGGGATGTTAGTGAATAACGATACTACATCAAGGGATACAACGACATGATCTCTGAGTAATTGGTGATTTTGAAAATTTTCAATTGAAATGAATCTTTTACATTATAATCACTGTTCATTCAGAGAGCTTGGGTGAGTATGTTAGCTACATAGGTAGAAATATTGTAAGTAGGTGAATTGTTGCTAGATACAATAGGCCTAAGTGGTATTTCATTTTGCGGGAGTCGTTGGTTTTATAAGGCCTTTAAATATAAATTTGGTAACGGTATTGCACATGCCCGATTACTTAATATCCACTGTACGCATTCATCAATCACTGCTCCTATAATGCAGTGCAATTTAGTTGTGCATGTTGTCAATCTCTTTAACTCTATGTAAGTAATTTAGTAGTTATTGTAGTATTGTTTAGTTGTAACATACTGTAATTTGTTGTAGTAAATAACCCTGATGAAGCTTTTAATTGAAGCGAAATATTGGTCAATGTGAAAATCGAGTTTAATTTATAACTGCAAGTCGTGTTCACCCGACATCTTTATTCCACTACCTCTTATTATTATATGCAGACATCATTTATTGAATTCTTATTCTACTCAGAATACACCTGTCAAATATGTCGATATTTGCGATCTTCATACCTCTTAGAAAATCCTCTCTTTTCGTTAATGAGGAAAAATACACAACAACAGCTGGTCTTTGCTTTCCAACAGCAGATGCACCTAGCTCTACGATTGGTTTGGTATTCACCAACTACATCCTATTTCTGTAAACGAATATTCGGCTTCCTACCAATGTTAGTGATATTATTTAGCAGTGAATTATCATCTCGTACAAACATTAGATTTAGATTTAGATTTAGGTATAAGGGTGATGTTGCACCGCGACCGTGGGTCTATTGTGCCCCCTTACATGAGGTGTAAGCTGCTGGGTTTTGCCCGCAGTCACAGCTCCCCATCCAGCCTGAGGGCTTTAATAAACTGTAACAGATGTGATGGTTCCAAAGAGGGTATTTCTTCCTCGTCTATAACGCCTTTGCCAAGATAGTTGGCGCGAAATTCTTCAATTTCTGTGCAGTTGGATATCAGGTGTTCCGGACTTTCATCTTCCGCCCCGCAGAACCTGCAGTCGCTATTCTGTTTCAGACCTATTCTCTTCATGTGCTCCCCGAGGTGACAATGCCCTGTAAGGAAACCTGTGAGAATGCGTAATCTGTTCCTGTTTAGTTCTAGCATGGTTTTTGCTCTCTGCTTGTTGAAATTTCCAAGGAATACCTTGGAATGTCTCAGACCAGGAAGATTGTGCCAGAGGGAAGCTCTGACGTCCTCTTCCCTGTCTTTAAGTTCTTTCTTATAGGTGCTCATCCCTATTCCACAGAATGGTTCCGGTCCCACAAACGATGTTGTGGCGGCCTCCTTTGCTAATAGATTAGCTTTCTCATTGCCACTGATTCCATTGTGTCCTGGTACCCAGCACAATGCAACTTTGTTTTCTTTGCCCAGGTTGTTTAGTTTATCCCGGCATTCCCAAACTAACTTGGAGCTGATGGTGTTAGAACTCAGCGCCAATAAGGCTGCCTGACTGTCGGAGAAGATTGCAATATTCTCCTTCCGATAGTTCCTGTCAAGATTCACCTGAGCACATCTTCCAATCGCATTAATCTCTGCTTGGAAGACACTGGGGTATATTCCCATCGGCTCTGAGTATTTGGTTCCTGGCCCGAATACCCCTACACCTGTTCCTTTTTCAGTTTTGGACCCATCCGTGTACCATTTGATGGTGTTTGCTTTTAGAGAGTAGGTGGAGGATTCTCCTTCCCACTCTCTCTTGTTGCTCAACTTCGTTGAAAAGTTCTTTTCGAAGCTGTATTTCCTAACCATTCCGTCGCTTGGCAGATCCGAAAGTGGGGAGAGTCCCGCAATGGATGACAAAGCTCCTTGGCATAAAGTCTCGCCCCCTCCCGTCCGTGCCCTGGCTAGTCGGTACACTGCCGCACGGGCCACTCCCTCCACTACTAGATGTAGAGGTGTGAGGTCTAGGATGACCTCTAGGGCAGCGGTTGGGCAGGTTCCCATTGCTCCGGTAATGCATACACATGCTAACCTTTGCAGCTTGCCAAGGATATTCTTGGTTGTGACGTGTGTGACCTTTTGGAACCAGGTTATTGCCCCATATGTTACCATAGGTCTTACTATACTAGTATACAGCCATCGCAGTATATTTGGGTTACAACCCCACGTTTTGCCTGCTAAATTCCGGCATATCATTAAAGCTCTTGTTGCTTTATTCACAGTCAGTTCGATATGCTTGTTCCACAGAAGTTTTTTGTCCAGGGTTATTCCTAGATATTTGACTTCTGTTTTGCATTCGATTACTGCTGTATCTAGACATATATCTTTCATTTTCGGTAGTTTCCTCCTCCTAGTGAAAGGTACGATTGTGGTTTTTGCTGAGTTAATGCTCAGCCCCACTGATCGACACCATTCGCTTGTAATTCTAAGGCTTGTTTGTATCAGGTCACAAAGAATTCCCTCAAATTTGCCTTTTGCTATTATAACAATGTCATCGGCATATCCTATGCAGTGTACGCCGAACGCGGTCAACCTGTTAAGCAGCTCATCCGCCACCAGGCTCCACATCAAAGGCGAGCACACGCCGCCTTGAGGTGTTCCACGGGTAGTTCTGATCTTCGTAGTGTATTGACCTACCGTTGTCTCAGCTGTCCTTGTGGAGAGCACCTCACTTATCCATTTGGTTACTGTTTTACTCACCCCCTTGTCTCCAGTGCTCGTCTGATCGCATCATGCGACGTGTTATCAAACGCACCTGAGATATCTAGGAAGGCACAGATAGCTGTTTCTTTTTCATTCAAGGTTTCCTGAATGGTTCTTGTTAGCTCTTCCAGGGCAGTCTCTGTCGATCTGCCTGCCCTGTATGCGTGCTGACTTGTGTGAAGTGGAGCTTTCTCCATAACCTCCATTCTTATATAGTTGTCTATTACTTTTTCCATTGCTTTCAATAGAAAAGATGTCAGGCAAATAGGTCTGAAGGATTTGGGGTCAGTCCCATCTTCCTTCCCTATTTTTGGTATGAAGGTGACTTTCGCCCTTCTCCAGTCTTTGGGGACATATCCCAACGCGAGACTGCTTCTCGTTATATTTACGAGGTGCTGTAGTACCTCTTCCTGTCCTTTCTGCAGGAGCACAGGGAAAATCCCATCCGCTCCTGGTGATTTGTAGGGCTGGAAGGTGTTTATTGCCCACTCCATGCGTTGTCTCGTGCAGATTCGCCTAGCGATTTCCCATTCCTCCCGTTTGGGTCTCTTGGTGCTAGGGATTGTCTCTGCCGGATCTGCTTGCTTGCTGCCAGGGAAGTGTGTTTGAAGGAGCAGGTCAGCCCGCTCCATTTCCCCTTCCGTGTAGCTGCCATCTGGTTTTCTCAAGGCCATCACAGGTTTAGTCCCGCCTTTTGCCATGGCTCTGTGAAGCCTTGCTGCTACAGGAGTGGAAGTGATGATTTCGCAAAAATTTCTGAAATTTTTTGTTTTCGCCTTCCTTATCTCCTTGTTGTACGTAGTCAGCTTCTCTTTGTAACTTTGCCAGTTCCCGTCAACCTTTGCTTTATTAAACAGGTGACGGACTTCAGCTCTGAGATTTGCCAGAGTTCTGTTCCACCAAGGGGCATCCTTGGCTGGTTTTCTTGGGGATAACGGACAACTGGCTTCAAAGGCCTTGGATATCGCCCCACAAAGCAGCTCTACATCCTGTTCCAGCTTGAGGTGGTGTCTTGTCCCGCCTGTGTTTAGCTGGCTAAGGTTGTCCTTTAAATATGTTTTGTACAGGTCCCAGTTTGTTTTCCTGGGGTTTCTGCACTGGTGCATTATAGGATCTAGCCTCTCCAAGGTGAACTCTATTATCCTGTGGTCTGACAGGGAGGGTTCACTCGAGACTTTCCAGTTCTTAACTATGTTACTTATGCTAAGGCTACTGAAAGTTACATCTAGTACTTCCCTCCTTACCCTTGTTACAAACGTAGGTTCTCCGCCTACATTTGCAATTTGGAGATTCCAAGCTAATAGAAATTCTAAAAGTGACTTACCTCTTTCGTTGACGTCAGTGCTTCCCCACATGACGTGGTGTGCATTGGCATCACATCCGACTATCAACGGCAGGTTCTTCCTGCTGCAATACCTCACTAGCTCCTTCACTTCCAAGGGCGGTGATGTTGTTGTCCCGTCGTTGGCGAAGTATGCGGAGGCAATTACAATGGCTCGGTTGCTTCCCTCGATGTCGAGGTGTACCATGATCGTCGTCAGGTCCCGAGTCATAAATTCTGCAACACATATATAGTTAATGTTGTTTCTAATTAGGATGCAGGCCCTAGGATGCTCCTGCCTGTAATCCCATATTACCTGTGAGTCGTTACATGACAGACCTTTGATCTGCCCTCGATTGGTCCAAGGTTCTTGGATCAACACGAGTCCCAGGTTGTGTTTTGCAAATATCCTTGCAGCCACAGCCGAGGCTCCCCTCGAATGCTGCAAGTTGATCTGCGCCAGCCTGGTGAAGACGTCTAATGTGGTGGAGGGCCACCTGCCTCCAGCTCTACAAACTCCTCCGGCGTCAGAGTATATCCTTCTTCCGGCCCGGAGTCAATTCTGATATCATCTAAATTGATGTCATCTAGTGTGGAGCGAGAGGCCGGCGAGGTAGTCTCGACAGTCTCCCGCTGCTCCACCACGGTCTCAGAGGTCTCAGAGGTAGTCTCTTTCTTCTCTGTCTTTTCCTGGCTCTTTTGAGCCCTGACACGGGGATCCTCCCAAATCTAAAATGTAGGGTACATCCCTTTGCCAGGATCGCCTCACATGATTTGGGGTCAATCCCAATAGTGAGGACCTGGCCGTGCCCTTCTTCTTTGTTGTTCATCACTTTCCAGAGGTTTGTCTGGAGTTCAGGGTTCTGGGTATCGACCAGTTTCAGCAGCTTCCTGCCTCCTGACCCTTGCTTCTCGGAAAGAATACCGTCATGACGTGAGGTTTAGGGAGGTCGTCTCCTTTCCTCGTCACTAGCTTGGGTCCCTTCCATAACGGAAGACCGCCTACTATTTGGTCAAGCCACTTGACTGTTTCCTCGGTTTCGCAGTCCACCAGCACCATTCCTTGGCGGAAGTGAATCCCGGCGAACTGCAGGCCTCGTACTGTGCTCTCTACCATTGCCTCGACTAGAGCTTCTTCCAGCGAGGACAGCTGAGCACTGTTCAACATTACCTGAGGGTATTCCTCTGGTAGTATTCCTACCTTAGTAATTTTGGCAGCAGTAGCATAGCTGGTGACTTGCCCAGCTTTGCCTGCTGCACCAGAGGTGATACTAGAGGGTTTGGTTTTCCTCTTCTTATACTGTGGCGCTTGGGCTGGTGAGATATGCTCACTGCCTCGTTTGCCCTGGCTTGTATTTGCTGTTACTGACTGTGAGGCTTTCTGCCTCACTTGTCTTTCTTTGTCTACTTTGGCCCTGGCTTCCTCAGGTGTCAAGCCCTGTTTAAGAAAGCGCAGGTACCATTTCACGCCTGCCCCGCTGAGACCCTTCCTCTTCGGGTCGTCCAGGCCTCCAGGTTGCCCTAGTCCAGGAAGGGGTGTCATGTGACGTGCCTTCCTTTCTTTAGTTCCGGTTGCGCTAGTAGAGGGTTTGTCTCTATCAGCGGTCCCGGCAGTTGGTACGGTAACATCCCGTTCAGTTTTGGTTTTTTCATTCTTACTCATGTTTGTTCCCACGAGCAGCTAGGGAAATAAAAATCCATCTCTACAGAGCCCCGCATGTAGGACGGAGGGGTGGTTACAATGGGGTTTCCCCTGGTGCCCCAAGGTCGGGGCCCTCGCAGACTAATCATCTATTTAGCCACGCATCCCCTCGGCCGGACCCCTTTGCCTTAGGATTTAGGTTTTTTGTGAGGTTGTCTCCTCTCGATCCGGGCGGTTAAGCCAAGATCCCCCAACACCTCATGCCCGTGAGACATGTCCACGACAGCATGCAGGTGCCTGGTATGACGGACGGATGTCATGCTCCGTCCGGCGCCGTCTGTTCCTGTCGCAGATCCTAAGCCACGACACGACAGCCGGATCAGGAGATTGTTTTTCGACCTTTTCTGGTCTAGACCGCAGTGTTTTGCTATCACAGTGGCACCTCGAGTAGGATAGGGTAAAACCCTCACTGCGATCTACAGCAGGGAGAGGCTTTGCCTGGTAGGACTGA
Organism: Holotrichia oblita; assembly: GCA_023690525.1. Classification (NCBI taxonomy): domain Eukaryota; kingdom Metazoa; phylum Arthropoda; class Insecta; order Coleoptera; family Scarabaeidae; genus Holotrichia; species Holotrichia oblita. The sequence continues at coordinate 12,243,132 of CM043023.1, read as the reverse complement.
GTTGCGCTTAACCTGCTGCTGGGCTTGTTCGTTATGAACTGTGCCCTCGCCACCCGTACAAACATTACACTATAATAATAATAATAGTCTTTATTCCTGCAATTGCATTGCATAAAATGAAATAACAATAAACTAATAATACAAGAAATAATAATAATAATAACTAATGAAAAGAATGAAATAGCTACATAACGAAGGAACCACAAGGAGGGGTTCAGATGCGCATCAAAGATGCAACGTGCTTTTAAACCCAATCCTAGACTTGTAATGAAAGTAACAAAACGAAAGAATTGCCTAAAATCTAACTTAAACCTAGTTTCTGTGATATGCACCGCAGATTAATTTACATAGCATTACTCAAGTCGGTAAGATCGTAATCCACACAATAAAGTTAAAAAAACGCACAGTCAGAGACTCGTCCTATATTCAATCAGCAGATATTCCTTCAAACGTTTTTTAAAATTCCTCAAATTATAGTTCTTAAATGTATTAGGAATCCCGTTATAAATTTTATAAATATTGTATGAAAATCCTCGTTCATACAATGCAGTCCGATGAAGTGGAGGTGTGATTAGTTTACCACCATGGCGCAGGCTTCTGCTATGAATTTGACATCGAAAATTGACACATGTGTATAAATATTCAGGCTGGCGATTAATAATGACTTTATGATATAAAGATGACGAGAGCAATCTACGCCTGTAAGTCATGTTTAACCAGGGCAACTGAGCAAAACAACCTGATACATGGTCATATTTACGCAGACTGCAAATGAATCTAACACATGAATTCTGTACTCGTTGTATTTTAAGAGAGGTCTCACTATCCAAACACGGTCCGTATAAGGTAGAACAAAAACTAAAGTGAGACAGTACGAGAGTATCACAAAGGTGTATCTTCGTTTTATAGTTCAAATGAGATCTGTGTGGATACAACAACCGCATACTACAGTAAGCCCTCTTAACACAATTGGAAATATGATGCCTAAATCTGAGAGAAGAGTCCATCAATACACCTAGATTCCTAACTTCGTCGCAGATACCCACTCGTGTACCTCCAACAACACAGTTAATTTCATGTAGTAATTTTGATCTGTCGTTCCTATTACCAAATAATAAAACTCCGGATTTATCCGGATTTAAATGTAATGAATGTTTAGTTGATATTGAATGCAATTTTTCAAAGTCATCATTAATTTCTTTAATAGCAGTACCACACCTAACTGGAGCAAAGGAATGGTAGATCTGGATATCGTCGGCGTACATGTGGGCTTTACAGAACTTAAACTGGCTAGTAAAATCGAAAGTATAGATTGTGAACAAGAGTGGACCCAGAATTGAACCCTGGGGTACACCACTTTCAATTCGTCGAGAGCCAGATGTCCGACACGAAATTCTCACTACTTGCGAACGATCATGCAAATAACTTTTAATTAGATCAATGGCTTTAGTACCAAAGCCGAGATAATGAAGTTTAGCCGCGATCATGGAGTAACAAATAGTGTCAAAAGCCATAGTGTAATCCAGTAAGACAAGCGTAATCTCACCCCGATCGGTGGCCCCAACTATGTCATCAGTAATACCAAGAAGAGCGGTTTCACAGCTATAACCAGTCCTAAACCCCGACTGTGTAGCAGGAAGAATATTGTTATCAATTAAGAAACTATTAATTTGACTACAGATAATCTTTTCCATAACCTTAGACAAAATTGGCAGGATGCTAATGGGCCGCAAGTCACCAAATGAGGATGGCTCGGGTTTTTCAGGAATAGGAATCACCGTAGCATTTTTCCATGCAATTGGAAAATAACTTTCATTCAACGCCACGTTTATCAAATGAGTAAAGTACGGAATTATATATGGGCAACATAAACGAATCATAGTAATGTTAAGATCATCGGAACCAGCGGAATCAGTCTTGATATTAAGTAAGAACCCAAGAACTGTATCCTCAGTAACAGGAACAAAGCTGAAACGAGACTCTACCAGCCTGTGTGAACTATAAAATGATTCCAATGTACTATCTCCGCGTGATTGTGGCAGAGAGTCTAAAAAATAATCATTAATATCATCTGGCAGTAACAGCTTCTCAGAAATACAGCTACTTTTGTTACCCATGACATTAAGTCCCTTCAACGCTCTCCATAAGATTTTCGGGCGAAATTGCCTAGCAACATAACTAAAGTAAGCCTTTTTTTCGTTCTTAACACTCAGAGTAGTAAGATTCCTTAATTCTTTATAATAGTTCCAATGAGCTAACCTTTTAGTTCTTTTAAAATTCTGTTTAGCTTTATCTCTCAAACACATGAGCAATTTAATATTGTCAGTTAACCAGAGAACACGACTTTTCGTGATCCTAACGGTCCTACACGGAGCATGTTTATCAAACAGTAGCAGAATATTGCGGTTCAAGAAATCAAGCTTAGCATCAATATTATCTATATGAAAAATAGTTTGGAAAGGAATTCTTTTTAAATCGTTCTGTAGTTCGGCATAGTCAAGATTACGAAAATCACGTATAACTTTAAAAATAGGCTGAGGTCTAGGATATTGCAAGTTCAAATCACAGAACACCAAGTCATGATCGGTACCGGGAAAATTTTCCACTCGAACCACCGTAGTAACTAAATGGTTCGAGAGTAACACTACATCAATCAAGGAGCTCGAATTCTCGGTGATCCTCGTTGGTTCATCGATAACCTGTTTCAGATCAAAAGAACTCAACATATCATTGAAATAGAGTGTAGCGGGTCCAGAGAAATTAAGAAGGTTAATATTAACATCCCCCAAACAGACCATCCCATCAAAGGTTGAACCATGAAAGGATATGTACTCCTCAAGAGTATCAATGAATGCCTTATAGTCGGCATTAGGAGGTCTATAGACAACTCCTACGGTAAGAACAGTATGAGACACTTTAACAGTTATCCATAGCTGTTCGATATAATCATTACTCACAAGCAATTTTGGGCTCAAACTAGATCGCACGTATAAACACACACCCCCACCTCTACCAAGACGATCTTTTCTGAATAAAGTAAAAGCATGAATTAGTAAGTTATTAGAATTAATATCCGCCGTTAACCACGATTCAGAGATTGCTAAAATATCAATTTCTTTACTTGAGATATAGTCAACTACATCGTGAAATTTGGGAACCAGAGACCGAACGTTTATATGCGCTATACTCAAGAATTGCATAACAACTATAACACTAAAAAAGAAATGTAGGTGCACACAAAAAATACAATATATCGGTGTAAAGGGAATTAATGGGATTGCAGCTATTGGCGTTAGAATTAAGAAGACGTGAACCTTTTTTCGTATCTAAGCTTTCGCTAATTCTTTATTAGCTTCTTCAGAGAACAAAAGTGGTAATACTTAAAGTACGGCAACATCACAAGACTCATATGCAGTTAATATGCGGTAACATTAATATCAAACATCAAACAACATATTTAACAAATATTTAAAATATTAACAATGTTGTTAATATTTTAAATATTTTTTATTTTATTAACAATGTTGTTAATATTTTAAATATTTTTTAAATATGTTGTTTGATGTTTGATATTAATGTTACCGCATATTAACTGCATATGAGTCTTGTGATGTTGCCGTACTTTAAGTATTACCACTTTTGTTCTCTGAAGAAGCTAATAAAGAATTAGCGAAAGCTTAGATACGAAAAAAGGTTCACGTCTTCTTAATTCTAACGCCAATAGCTGCAATCCCATTAATTCCCTTTACACCTAACGTTGTACAGCTAGTACTCCTTTTCACTTTATACAATATATCATACGAAAGGTTATAGAAAATACTGTAACAATAGTAGCAAATGTAAACAACAGAATAATTCCAAAATATACGAAAGAGATCCGTGCGTTTTAAAAAAAGAAGTAACAAAAAATAGGTAAATCTATAAATAAATACTTTACTTAAGTATGTAAATATAAGAAACTGAAGAGATTATTTCTTATAAAATGCCAAGCAAATAGCAACAAGGTGATCTCATATAAATGTATTGCAACATTAAATAAAAAGTTTAGATTAAATCGTTTCTGTTTTTAATAATACGAACTTTACCTTCGACTTTAGCAAACACTTTTCCTTCACTTGACCACATCGATTTAACACCATATTTTTTTACTGCTTCAAGTAGTAGTTGATATTTTGCAACCGTAAGATCTTTTTTAATAACAATTTTTGACCCCTTTAAGGCACTCTTTCTGGATAATACCAGCTTTTTGCGGCTAATGAACTTGACTATAATGGGACTATGGTGAGAATCTTTACCAGGTAGCCGGTGACTACAGTCTATTTGGTTAATCGCCACATCCACACCAAGCTTCTCTTTACATAATCTGATCACTGCAATATCGGTATTTTCGTTCTTCTCCTCGGGCACTCCAAACAAAAGCAAATTATTACGTCTGGAGTATTGTTCGATATCATCGAGGAGCTTATGATTATCTTGCCTCATCACTGATAGTTTACCTTCCAGTTGGTTCACCTTTTCACTATACAACTTGATTTCATTCTGAAGCATGGTTACAACTTCTGTATGAATTTTAGCCACTAGATCATCGATGAATGCTTTAGAACAGAGAACTTTTTCCACAACTTTACGAACAAGAGTATCATCTTCAAATGACGATGTAGATCGTGTAATTCGGCTATCAGAAGGCATTATAAATGAAAATATACGTATATAATGCGAAAATAAAATAGGTTGCAACACACGTGAGAGCGACTATTCTCTACGATAGTACATCACAGAATAATACCAATACTATCAACTTTCTCATCATTTCCCTGTTAACTGTAATCTGTTTTTCAACCTTATCTTCCAAACAATTAGTTTTCAGTAGTAAATCGTTATGATTCTGTAAAAATTGATCATATTTTTTCTTAATCTTGTTTTGACACATAATGTATTCCTTTAACTGTTTTTCACTTTTAGCCGCACAGAAATTCTAATATCATCAAGAGATAACGCTATTCCTAGTTCCAAACTTGAGGACACCAAAGTCGCAAAGTCGCGCGTAAAGCATATCAATAGTATCGTTCATTATATGTACATACATTTCTGATAGATGCGCGAGCTGGTAACTTGTCAGCTACCAGCTAGTTCAGATCGTAAGCATTAATTTGTCGGTAGTTGAAGAGTTGTAGATCGAGTACAACCTTGTAAATAATTTTAGTAGACAGTCTACAGCATAATATCGAAAAACTTCAATTTTTGATCCGCTTGACCCCGTTTAACGGTATACAACAAATTCTCACATGCAAAGATCTTTTCTAATACTAACCATACGAGCATCATTTTCTGGTACTCCCTACAACTGACATATAAACCATCTGCGGGCAATGAAAGCTCATATTTCACACAAAAAACTTATTATGAAATTTACGTTTATTGTTTTTTTTTTACTTATTCATCAATTTTGTGTTAATTGTTGTTTTGTTTTTATGTCTGTAGAAATATAATAAATTCTTTCATTGTTCTTTTCTGTTACATTAGTATTTCCTTCTAGTTTAGTTTTATGCAGTATGTATTTGCCGAAATATAGAAAGGAAACCAGTATTCCGTTTTTTGTGGAACTGTAAAAGTGGCAGACGGTTTATATAAAATTTGAAATTAATTCTCAAAACTGAGAAGGAAAAACATTGTAACCATATCTAAGAATATTGCGAAATTGCTAGCATAATTGCACAACTGTTTTACACACCTTAGTTACTTGCAATTATTTATGTATATTTCTTATAAATGCGTGTTAACATTCAATCATTTCATTATATAATTCATCAAAGATAACAGTTTCTTGTTTATGAAAAATTCTAAAATTAATATAAATTTGTGGGAACAAAAGAGCTATTACTGCCGGTAATCTTAAGATGCCGGATTAATAAGCGTAAAATTGAGCAAATATTCTTAGAAAACCAGTCGATCTTGACTTAATCGGAACAGTTGCTATTATACACGGAAATTCTTCGATATCGTTAGTCAAGATATTGCCAACAGCTATTCGATAATGAATGTTTATTGTTACCGATGACGTAAAATGCACAAGTACTTATGTCTCAAACCTGATTTATTACATGCCTTGCAATAATTAGATGTTTAAAACAGTATTAAGTTTGTAATAATAATTTTATGTAAATAATAATTGAACAAACAGTAGTATTATTTATTTATTCCGTTTACACTACGCAGTAGATTAATAATTCCTCTCGTGCCTGTATTGTTATTCTCCTACTGGTGTTGAGCACAAAACAAATGTTTAATTCATAATTAATATCGTTTTAAAATGAAGCACATACTCTGTGCATATTAAAATTCCACACTTATTTTAATAGAACAATCTTAAAATTTCTCTAAATTTTAAAAGAAGCTGCCAGAACCGAACAAAATATTGATAGACTTGGAGATTTAAGACCAAATTATACCAGTTCAAGCAAAAATAAGTAAGATGAAAGGAACTGAAACAACAACAACTAAAGATCTTAGTTTAAAATATCACAGAAAATTAGAACGATGTTAACAACTGCTTCTGTTCAGTGATGAGAAGATATTTTTCCAAAACAATTGCGTTTATGTTACAGCAGAAACAAACAGAGATAGTCTCTGGGAAAGATTTGGGATTGCTGAACTACAGGATAAGATTTTCATTATTTTTAACCATAACCATATAAAGTCTGAAGTCTATCAAAGAGACGATGAATAGAAAGAATATGTTAAGTTCTTCACTGGATCTCTTGGTGCAGAAGTAGAACACTTCAACCCACAATACACCAAAAAACTTTTTACTAAAAACCTACGCGTTTTATGGGTTGAAGTGTTTAGTGTTCGAATATGTTGCTAGAAATTGAGAAGACTGTGTGTGACTGTGATACATTTCTGCATGACCGCTGATACTTCTTGGTCAACAATAATGTTAATGCAAAAGAACAGTCCAGATCTCAATCCGGTCAGCTATTGTGCATGGAAATTGTTAGAAAGCGTGGTATATTACAATAAGCACTTTGATACAATTCAAGGACCAAAAGATCAGATTGAGGAATGAATGGACAAAGCTTTCGCAGGATATAATTCGACATTCAATTAAGCAGTAGTAAACAATCACGGAGATCATATTTCCATACATATTTGAGACTTTCTATAACGTTATAATATTTTTTGTTTCTAATGTTAGCTGCATTCTTTCATATTAAATTCTAAATCCCTTACTTTTCTTATTACATATGTAGGTACCTTAAAATAACATGTTTTAGTTGTTGTGTTTCGAACATGATATAATTCGCAAAATGAAGAAACAATTAACTTATAATAAATAAGTCATTGAACTCGTGTCTGTTTTATCATGGTGTTTATCATAAATGGCGAATTATAACTATAAAATTATATAAAGTGTGGAATTTCAATTTGCTCCAAAGATGTAACGACTTGCACTATTAACAAGGTACAGAAAGTAACTTGTGTTGAAGTCTTCCGAGTGTTGTCGAGTAGATAAGTTTACACTTGATGTTTCACTAATCATGCTGTCAGCTTCTTCAGAAGATATCTAAAGACTTACCTATGCGACAACAGGCTTCAACACGGTAAACCTTGTTTGCCACAGGTAATCAATGCAAAACCAATTAAGAAATCTTTTTGATCTTCTTGATTGGTTTCGATAAAAATCGGCCAAATCAGCAATTTATATCTTAAAGTCGATTTATTAAAGAATCCAACTTTTTAAGAAATAGAATTATGAATTTCCACACCAACCATTTCCGGACAAATAAAAATCCGCATACTATAAGCGAGATGTACTTTCAAAAGCAATCTTCCTTAGATATATGCGCGGGGAGAATTAATAATTATATAATAGGTCCGGTTTTCCTTCCATTTCGAGTTAATGGCGCATCTTTTAAGATATTTTTTGAAAACGAGTTGTCTGGCATTTTAGACAAAGTTTTATTTTTGATTCGACATGAAGTTTGGTTTATGTATGAGAGCGTACCGGCACATTGTAGTGTCGAAGCTGCGAAATATGTCAATGGGACATATCTGAATCAATGGATAGGTCGAAGAGTGGACGTTCCCAATCATCCGTGGCCTCCAAGGTTATCTGGTTTGAGGTCCCCTAACTTTTTATGTGGGGACATATAAAATTCCTTGTTTATACCACGTCAATTCAAGATCTGGATGAGTTTAGAAATCAAATAAATGATAGATGCGAAACAGCAAAGGAACAGGAGGATAGAAGGCTAAATATTAGCGGCTGGTGATGATCTTCAACAGTTTTTTAGGATGCATTAATAATAGATTTGAAATAGATTTCAAATTATCCTAGAAGTTGCCCCCTAAAATTTCTCCACCTACTTAAGAACCACTTGTAGGTATATTATCGGATTTTAAAAAATTAAAAAGTTTTGATTTAGTTAAATTCATAGATTGTCTTGCGATAGTTAACATTTTTTTAATGATCACTGTAGTATTTTTAACCTTAATATAATAAAGATGTTTTCTACGGCTATTGATGTTAATTTAATTATCATTTGATGAATAATTCATTTAAAAATAATGGTATTATCCGCCACCGCTAGACATCAGTTCGAAACTAATGACTTGTAACTTTAGAGTAACACTTTTCATTATATGTAGATGGTGTTTTTGAAAAGTCTTACAAAATGATACGGCAAAGATCTCGTGTCAAAAACATCACAATCTAACCCAATTCATTGTTGTCCAAAAGCTGATAATATGCAAGATACAGTGTGATAAAGTTGCTAAGGAGAATAGAGAAGACCTGTGATACAGACCATCTGAGATTCAAGTTCTAAGATCTTGGTAAATGCACCTACCACTACACACCACCACAGTAAAGAAGATAGGCCACTTACTTCTACTAAATAACGGACAAACAGAAAGGAGCATCCAATACAGTGAAGGAAACAACAAAAAATTAACAGTATTCGAGCATTTACACAACGACACAGTACCATTAGACATTAATCCAGAAATAAGTTATATAGCAAGGATAATACGACAACAAAATGAAACTACTCAAAGCATGATCAGCGAAATGTCAAGTGGAAACGTATCTAGACAGCAACATACAGAAGAGTTCAATTTAAATTTACATATCCTTGCTCGGGAAAAAAAGTAGTAACAGGAATAGTGTAAGTATACAAATTAAACAGAGCCATATACTGTCTAAAAAGATGCTCGAAATGTTAGAGCAGTAAATTTAAGACTTTGATCAAATATCAGAGGTTCATTAGCAAACGACCGTTGTTTATTTGTCTGTATTACAGAAAATAAACCGGATGCATTGTTATATCATGCCAATTTGCAGATTTAAATGAAGTTAAAAGTTCAAGAGATACTTCAAATGTAAGTTTTTCAATTAATGAGTAGTTGGTGTTTCAATATTTGAACACCACTAACAAGTAAAACTAAAAGATGATTCAATATCAAACTTTATAAGCTTAATTAACAAAAAATATACAAAAAATAAATCAAAACAGTGGTATATTTTCAACTGGCAATGGGATTGAATATGTAGCTTTACTTTCAATAAAAACGTGTTTGTATGGTAGAATTAAACAAAGTACTTAAATCAGACAAAAGTGGTACTGACAGGGCTGATATTTATGTGCCCAAGTTATTTTGGTTCTCACAGGCAGATACCTTTTTACGTCTAGAGTCAGTGTCTAGAAACTCGTCAGGATAAAATAAATGTTGTATCCAATTATTTAATTTATTAGAATAGTAATTGAAATGCAAAGTGTCAAAATACTTATATAACCTATAAATAAATACTTACTCAACAGAAAAACGTAAGTAGTCATGTAAAATGTAGCAAGTACTCTAAATCATTTTCCACTGCCAAGGAACAATGTGTGTGGTAACAAATTTTTCTGCGTAAATCTCTAATCATTGCTGCGTTTTTTTTTATAATTGTTGTTTGATGTAAGTAGGGTAGAAGCACCGTTAGTGGCCATTGACCCAAATGTGGCCACTTTATTAAAAATTCTTAAAAATTATGTATGTATGTCTTCCTCCTAATACTACCCATATTCTACAGCCACTCGATGTGGCATTTTTTTCCCCCATGAAAGCAGCTTGGAAAAAATTATGTAAAAAATGGCAGTTTGAAAATGGTGGAAACACTATTCAAAAGAAAAATGTCCCAGCAGCTTTAAATACAATTTTAACCAAAAAAGATTTTTCTTCGTCAATTAAATCAGGATTCAAAGCGTGTGGGTTATATCCTTTTGACGACAATGCTCCCGATTTTGGTAAATGTGTTTCTGATAACACAACAAATATTGCAAGTGAAAAACAAATGGAAAGATAGAAGAAATAGAGTTGAAAGCAATTGAAAATCGTTTGGAACCTGCTCTTTTATCACGCTTTGAAGACACATTTTTCGATTCTCAGGATTGGTTTGGAGAGGAAAGATACCTAGAACTCTATAACGTCTGGAAATCTGCAAAAGAGAATACTATAAAGGAAAACACATTTCAGACTGTAACTTTAGATGACGCTCCCACACAGGAAATTAACAATAATTTACCGACTGAGAGATAGAAGATGATGTTATGATTTTCGATTTTCCAGAGTTTTCAGGAACCCACCAGGAAACAAATTCAACTGCTTCACAAATTAACATCATAAAAAATGTCATACGAAGTCCTTCAGTAACTCAAGATGAGACAGTATATATCCATAGTTCCAATATTTCAATACCTGAGAATACTAAAAGTTTTAATTTAGATAAGAAAAATAACCTATACCGAATTAGCGACGATAAGAAGAAAACTGAACAGAAGCTTCATAGGAAAGAAAACATTGAAAATGATGCACATATGGATGTAAATAGGAAAAGTCAGGAGGATGAAGATAAGGAGTATGATAGGCAAGAAAAAGGAACTACATTAGAACAACCAAACCAAACAATAGAAAACAATGAGACTAAAAGCAAATGTGAAAATGACAACTTTAGGTTTTTCAAAAAAAAACTGTCAGTGAAATTTTAAAAGAAATAGCTGTTTATCCAACAGAAAAAGCTGATGTTCGATGTACAAAAAGAAAAAGACCACTTCTACCTTCAGTCGTTACGCATGACAAGTGGGTTGAATGGAGGCAAAAGATAAGAAAACAAAAGCTGTTAATAAAAATTTATCAAAGGAGAAAAACTGTAAACTGAGTAATAAAGAAAATGAGGATCATGCCAAGAAGAATGGAAAACGTAAACTAAATCAAATTCATAACCCTATAACTTCGACAGAATTAGATATATGTAATTTTGTTGTATTAAAATATGATAATCACCTGTATCCAGCCAAGATCGTGCAGATAGAAAATAATGAATATTATTGTTGTGCGATGTCTAAAAGTTGTGAAAATTGGAAGTGGCCAGACAAAAATGATTTGCTTTGGTACAAATTAAGTGATATTGTAATGAGAGTTAATGAACCTAAGCAAATCAGCTCAAGAGGCATGTATTCTGTACCCGAACTGAAAAATCTTCAAAGCAAAGTTCTTTAAATATGTTATGCATTTTTTAAACCAATTTTTTTGTATTTGTTTTAAACTAGTAGCCGTGTACTGAACTCTATGTTTGGGTGAATTTGTTTAAGAACTTTAACATTTGATTTGTGTTTGTTCCATTTATATTTTATTGTTAACTATGTAATGTATTCGAAAATGACTTTTAGTGCTTTCTAATAAAAATGAAGCAATCTGTTCGGAATATTACCTATTTTTATCTTTGTAGTACCTACTTATTGCATTAAAAAATGCAAATTGCACAATATTTCTAGAAATCTCAATTAATGTCCATAAAAGATGATATAAAAAATACTTTTCGCAATATGTTGCCACAAATGGTACATTATCTGGCCACAACTGGCGCAAAGTGGCCACAACTGGAATAAATTGTCTTTTCACATAACAAATTTATTTTCTGCATATCAGAAGGACCTCCATGTACATTAAAATAGATTTTGAAAGAAAAATGTTCGAAGAGATACGAAAAAATATTGGTTAGTTGTAATATTAATTGAGTAAAATTTAGGACGAATCAAAGTGTAAAAATTCCTTAAGATGGCCACAACCGGTGCTTCTACCCTATGTGTTACATCAAGAAGTCCTCGACGATTTGTATTTCTCCACTTTCCTAAATTAATTCTGCCAGTCTCCCAATCTTCAGTGTCAACAGTGTCCTGTGTTATATAGGGTCGCTTTAGATTTGATATTTTGCCAAGCCAATTGTGTAGAACACATGTTGTTTTAACAATTTGTTTACATGTAGTGGGATGTAGCGGTATAAGCTTTTCAAAAATGCGAAATCGGGAGACCAGTATTCCGAAAGAATTTTCCTCGATTCGACGGGCACGTGAAAGTCTATAATTAAATACTTTTTGTCGTTCCGTGAAATAAGTGTTTCGTGCATAAGGTTTCAAAATATTGGTTCTCAAAGGGAAAGCATCATCCGCAACATACATATATACTCCTTCTGGAGGTATATTGAGCATATTGTTCTCTAGCGCCTTATTAATTGTTGACTAGGAAAATACTGATGCATCATTGACTCTTCCGTTGGTATCCACATCTAGGTATAAGAAAATATAATCGGCATCAACAATAACAAATAAAATTATACTAAATGAATGTTTGTAGTTATAATATTCTGAACAGGTATTTTGAGGATGTATAACCACATGCTTGCCATTTATTGCCCCACAACAATTAGGAAAATTCCAGAGAGAATTATAATTGTCCATTATTACATTATCTTAAATAAAACAAATTGATATCATCAATACTTATATATTATATTATAAAAAAAAATTGAAGAACCATACATACCATATGCATTGAAACTGAAAGTGTGAGAGACCGGATATATTAAAATACTCCCGAATTGACACTGTCAGTACATTTAGTGAGTGGCACTTGAAAAGAAATAAATATTAAAATAAGTAAATATGCAATGAATCATTTTAAGAATATTCCTGAAGTGGAAGAACAGGAAAATCAGTTTAACGTCAACAATGAAGAAGTCATCGAAGACCTTACTGAACCACATAGTAATGAAATTACCGACAATAGTACAGCCCATCCTGATGCATCAAAAAAGCGAGGGACAAAAAGACATATTTCCGATATGAACTCCGTAGAGAGAGCGATTAATAATCTTCAAAAAATTTCAGAAGATAACAGAAATTCACAGCAAATCTGCCATCAGGAAACTGAATTTGATTTCTTTTGCAAAAGTCTGGCTCTTCAATTGAAAAATATGAAATCAGTTATGACGCAGGAGCATTTTTCGCAAATGACGATGATGAATACATCAGGCAATGAGATACCATATAATATGTCACACCCTCCATCATACTTATCAACTAACACTAGCTCTACTATGACTACAGATATCTACATCGACAATGAATCTTCTGTTGGCACACCACAACCTTCCGGTGACCTAGGCTATGTTGAACCAACAATAGATATTTTATCGGAAGCTATCAATACTATTGCTGACCTGGAATAGGAAAATTTTTTCTCAATATCTCCAAAATGGTAATAAATATTAACATGCAATTTAAATGCAGATATGATTCTTTTGTTCTCCATAACTAATATATTATTCATACCAAATTGCATTTTGGAGATATTAATGGTTTTTAAAATTGTATATTCTAAACCATTATATTATATTTTTATTTGGTCCCCAAGTTTTCGGTTTAAAACTGGAACCACTCTGTATTTATGTACTAATCAATAAAGATTATTTTATTTATTTCTTTCTAACACTTACGCTGATATACCCTTCCAGTGTTTCCCAAATTGCTCTACATACTTCAGGCACAAATCTTGCAATAGTACATCTTGGTGCTCTGTATAAAACTTCTAATGTTCCAAACGAATCACCTGTGGCAAGGTATCTCAAAGTGATTTTCAGTTTCAGTTTTGCTGAATAATAGTGTTTTGTTTTTGAATTTTTAACTTAACTCTCACGTAAAGTTCTGTAAACTGATTTTCAAACATACGCAGATGATTCGTACAGGCTTCTGAGTCTTCAGCTGCTATTTCCACCAATAAACTTGACGATGCGTCGACGTTTTCTCTGCTGTATTTTCTGCATCTTTTTCAATTCGTCTTTACACACCTCCATTAATTGTTCACAAATAATATCAACCCCGATTCGCACGATGTCATTTGACGCTATTTTAAATCAGTCAATTTAATTGAAACGTGTATACATTCATCCTTTAAATTTGGTTGTACAATTCGGTAGAATCAACCAAGTTGTTCAAGGAAATTGAATCGTGTATTTACCCCTTTAATGCACCACATTCGTAGTCGACCTTTAGCTTGTGAAACCATATTATATTACCATATCATGGAGCAAATAGAATTGGCAGAATTGCTTTATCTGAAATGTTGCACGGTAAACTGTTTGATTTCAAGATCTGCGTCCCCTCGTTCTAGCGTCGATGTCCTATGTGTTATATAAAAATATCCAAAATTTGCTTCTGTAAATATTATCTGTTATAAAAAGTCATATTACTAGTTTTTAGAAGGAACTATGTAATTATATTGCTCGGAGGAAATGTTGCTAGAAATGCGGTATGGTGGATGGAACTCATACTTGTCCAATAATATTAAAATGTCGTTATCGAAAGAACATTTAGTATAAGAGACAATATGTTTAAGTACTTCAGTCTAGACTTATTATCTAATGCTTCGCTACCAATCAGCCCATTATCCCACCAACAGCATTAACTATGTGTCCAATTTGCTTTGTGCCAGTGACTGCAATTACTTTTACATCTTAGGCAGGTGCCCACTAATGTGAGAGGTTGCTAGGTCTGAGGTTTAATTCTCCGAGGATTGTATTCCGATCGATGTACCCATTCGCTGTTGTGGGCAAAGTGATTAATAGTGAAGAATTATAAACGGCAAGATAGTGCTGTAACAATGTTGTTGAACACATTAACATACAGAAATTACACAGAAAGACTTGAACGTTTTCATAAAAAAAAAATTAAAATAGAAATTGGCCATTTTAAATCTAACCCCTTCTCCTCTACATAGATTTTATTTATATACAACTTTTATTTTTACGTTTTTACGTATTTATATACAGGCTTTATTTGTTACTTGTATACTGTACTTTATATTTCTGTGCTACTTGTCCAATTCTTAAAAGCCTCAAGCACGTTAAAACAAGAAAATGTTCAGGGATTAATTCTATAAGAAAAATAGATGAGTAAACATGTATTAGCGTATCTTAGAAAACTTGCGGAAAATTACAAAAATACGTAACAATAAAGAGGCCTTCCGCAGGTTAAAATGTTAACAAATACTTCGAAGCAATAAACTATTAAAAGCATTCAGCATGCATATGTGGATATACAACTGTAATTAAAACACATCGGAAGTAATTCTGGTCACATTTCCCAAAAAGTATCACTAAATTTATAATAAGGTCTTTTATAAGAAGTATTGCGGCAAATTGAAATTCCAAAAGTCGGGTACTTTGTATCTATTATATTCTATTGAAATATTTTTACCCAATACGGATATAATAACGTCACTCAATCACTCCGTAATCATACAATTAAATTGTCAATGAAAGAGGCCTATTAACTATGTTGACGTAAGGAATCTGAAAAGGAAGATAAATTTGCAGTGTCTCTTTCTTTCACTTCTTGCATACCCGCACTTCGAGTTGTCTTAGATACATTACCTTTATAAATATCTCCAGCTTGAAGAATAGTTTCATATCAAAACCGATCGCCTGTAAAACCAGTTCAATTCACTGATATACCAAGCGTATTGAAAAATGTTTTATGGTTTTACTTTAATCGTGGCGATCATTACGTTTATAACACAAAGTAAGTGCATTGCAAATTTTAATATTTTCGAATTTAAAAATATTTTATTTTAGTTCATCCATCAACATCGATAATCGGCGGAAATCTAGTCAGCATCAAAGAATATCCATTTTTCGCATATATAGCGACTTACGACGGTTCTATAGTTTGCGGTGGAAGCATCATTCAGGCTGATCTTATATTAACAGCAGCTCATTGTTTGGAAGATAAAGATATCCAAATATACGTTGGAGTAAGCAGTGTGGATGAATTAAAACGAGCGAAACCTTACAAAGTGAAGAAGATAATCAAGTATCCCTCATTTAAGGACGGTAAATCGTGGTTCGATATCGGTCTAATACGTTTATCTAAAAAGTTAAAATTGGGTCCTAAAGTGAGTATCATTCCAATCGCAACTACATTTCCGAAACTGGAAAGAAGTGGTACAGCTGTTGGATTTGGTGATATACACTGTAAAAGATCACTAAAAAGTATTTTGAAGTGTATTAAAGCGACACATTTACGAGCTACGGATTTGACGATCGTAGATTTTGGTTACAGAGGAACTATAAAATCGTTCGGATCACACAGCAACATATGCCATGTAAGTTTTTTTTGTGTTATTTAACTTATGCTTATGATTTACAGTCATAATCAGCCAAAACGTTTGGCCTAAACATAAAAATATTTGCTAAATATTTCAATATTTGTTGTTTCATAATAAAAATATAATAAAGAAATAATTGAATTTAAAATTAATGGATTGTGAATAAGCGACATTTGTCAGTGAAACTGTGACTGCGTGTTTTATATATTTCTTAGCTACTCGGTGGTCAGAATTTGGGAAAGGTGTCAGATAGAGGCGATGGTGTAAATAAAGTTAAATAAAAGGTTGCCAGCGTAATTGATAAACAAATAAATGAAATAAAATGAAATCATTAATCACATCCATTAAATCGGTATTTATAAAATTTAAAAAGCCTTGCGTGTTTAATGTATCGAAAAAAAGGGGTCCAATGATCCTTGCGTTTGAAATACCACACCACACATTCACTTTTTGGTAAATATTGTCGTTTACAATTAATTATAAAATTTGAATTCTTCGCTGTATCCCAATATTTGCAGTTCTGTGATGAAACTACTCCGTTAGTGGTCAATGTAATTTCATCCGTAAACATGAAACTACTTTTTTCCAAAATTTTCTGTTATTTAAAAAATTTCTTTGGCACCATAAGCAATACTCCATTCTTCTATGCAAATCTCCTTTTTCAAGAGTGTGCAAGAATTTTGGTTTGTAGAGTTTTAAATTATGTCTACGTAAACATCTCCAAATTTTAGTGTAAGTGATGTTTAAATATCTACTCATATACAGGCTGAGTTTTTTTTGAATGTTTAGCATTGGGATCTCAGAAACTACTGGAGATAGAAAAACATTTAAATGGGGAAAGATGCGCAGTTTTACGAGTTTGATTTAAAACTGCTTTTGTTTCTCCGATAACTTTCATGGCTTATTAGATATTCAAAGAAAACTAAATTTTACGATTTTCTAAATACTTAGTATCGTTAATAGCAATTTTAGAGAAAAAGTGTTCGGACAAAAGTTTTAGATAATTTTACGACAAATAAAACTATCTAGCTAATTTTTTTTTTTTTCGTTCACCATTATCTGAGTTATGACACAAACTTTGATTGTTTTTAAAAATAAAAACCATTAGTTGGTTTTTACATCAGTAAACAGCTTATTTTTTGCTGATTACAATGACATAAGGTTTGATATGGTTATTTACAAAATAAAGAGGATATAAAGACAATTTTTATGGAAAACAATTGAATTTCGAACTGATAAAATACAAACCATCCAACGAAAACTTATTTTGAAATCTTATGTTAGTAATAAAATTAAAACTATAAGAACTGTTATTAAGGGCACACAGCATTATTAATGTTCAAAGATACCTCCATTATTATTAATACACAAATTGCATCTCTTCAAAATTTGTAGCATTGCGGACTTTACGCCTATCGATGTTATTAAAAGCAACTAAGACAGCTTCTCTTAAATCGTCGATTGTTTCATATGTTCTTTTGTATACTGTTTCCTTTAGTACACCCCACAAGAAAAAATCCAAAACCGATAAATCAAGGGATCTAGCCGGCCATTCAATGGGTGCATTTCGTCCTATTCATTGATTAGGAAGTTCAAATTTAAATAATTTCTAACATTCAGTTGATTGTGCGGAGGCGCTTCGTCATGTTGAAACCATTGCAGCATTGCTCGGCTTCTTAAATTTAAATTATCTAACATTTCCTCGAAATCTTGTTGTAAAAAATTAAGATAACGATTGCCAGTTAGTGATCCATCAAAAATAAAAGGAGACAAACAGCACACCAAACATTAAACCTAAATTTAATTTGTGGTCTCCTATGTTCAACGTGAAGTGGATTTGTTTGAGACCATATGTGCTCAATGTGCCTATTAAATATTCCAAAATTTGTGAAACGAGATTCATCAGTTCATAATATTTTCATTGAAAAGTGTGGATCGTTTTGACACTGATCTTTAAACCATCTACAAAAAGGTATTCGTCTTATGTTATCACCTTCATGTAAAGTTTGTGATGCTAATAATTTGTAGGAATAAAATTTATGTTTCTTCAACACTCTGACAATAGTGCGTTGGGAGGAGACCATTTCTGTTGAAATTTGTCGGGTCGATGTAGATGGATTCTGAACGACACTTGCTAATATGTTTATTTCTCTATCTTCATCCATCCCTTATTTTGATTTTGACTTAACGAACATATCTGCTAAATTATCCCATAATCTCTTAAAAGTAGGTAGCGACGGCTGACGTCGATCAAAATAATTTTCAAAATAAACTTCAGTAGCTCTAGTAGAATTTTTCTGGCACCCATATCACGCTTTCTACGTTAGAAAATTCCATAGCCAATGCAAACTTATGATTAACGGTCGTTTGCACCGTTTAACTTGACTTAAAAGTAAAAATTAACAGCTCTCACTTCTGTGACTGAACGTGAAAGCAATGTTAGTATATTTATCTCGACTGCTCCAACCAACACTATTGTATGGTAACTCAAATTTTTCGTTTTTGAATTACAAAACACCATTTTTTTTTAAGTATTTATCTTATAAAGTGAACAATCATAGAAATGTCTATTATCTCTTTATTTTTTAAAATAACCATATCAAATCTTATATCATTGTAATCAGCAAAAAATAAGCTTTTTAACACTCTAATGTGAACGAAAAAAAAAAAAAATCAACTACACAGTTTTATTTGACGTAAAATTATCAAGTTTTTGTCATAACTTTTTCTCTAAAATTACTATTAACAAGCATGTTTAAAGAAAATCGTAAAATTTAATTTTCTTTGAATATCTAATAAGCCATTAAAGTTATCGGAGAAACAAAAGCAGTTTTAAATCAAACTCGTAAAACTGCGCATCTTTCCCCCATTTAAGCGTTCTTCTATCTCCAATAGTTTCTGAGATCCCAATGCTAAACATTCAAAAAAACTCCATCATCAGGATGCCTTCGATTAGTTAATTGTTATGGTCTTGGGTTACTGACATTTCCAGTAGCGTTAAAAAGGCGATTCACGTGTGCAACTAGTCCATGATGGATAGGTCGACATTCCAAATGTCTCGCGTTGAATTCTGTAGCAGCCTCTCGACAGGAACATACATACATTATCACCAACAAGTCGAATAATTTCTACCTTCTCAGTAATCGTTAATCGTTGTTTATTCATCACTAATCAAACAAAAATAGATTGACACTTAAGTAAATAATTCTGATATTTGACGATGTTCCAATTGTTTTGATTGTTTGTTGCACTTTTGTTATTTGAGATAAGAATTTTTTCAACGAGTTCATACAAAAATGTAGTAAAATATCATGGTTAAAATTTTCCAGCGAAACTTCGTATTCATATTATCTTGGTGATTAGCAACAAATTTTCTTAATAATTTTTTGCTCTATCTTCAACGCCAATATGACTTTACTAGAAACCCTAGTTTTTATTTTAATCATAGTTGGCCAGATTTAGAGTCCAACAAAAATTCATTCATACAAAAATATTAATCTTAATGGTCACTATCACTGATAAAAGTTTAATAATAATTGCGTAGTTAATAAACAATTTATTTGGTTGTCTTCATGTACACTGAAACACACTGTATATTGGAATGATTAATTTAATATTTTATTTTCATTAAACTACATTATCCCACTAATTGTCGTTAATGGCCGGCTAGTATTATACCTGGTCAATTTTTAATATGGCAATGGTTGATAACTCCGCTGTTATATACAAAGGGTACTAACTACTAGGGAAGTTTTGCAATACAGGTTCATTTGTTTAATTTTTTCGAAGAAATTTCCGCCACATTCAATATACCTCTTTGTCCACTGAAATCAGTCCTTAAATTAGCGTTAAATTACCCGTTTTTTGTATCAAATCATGTTTTCGTTATGGAAACGCAAATAACACATTTAGCTATAGGGAATGTTTAATAAATAATAAAGTTCGTGAAGAGAGGAGTTGACTCCAATAATAAAATACAGGATGTTCCATTTGAAATAGGTGAGAAAATAAACATTCCGAGTTATGACTCGCCCTGTTTATAAATATTGAATACGCCGATAAATAAATAATTTCTGATGGAAGGAGATCACATTAGAAATGTTTCTAGCGCAAATGAATTATTTTATGTGGAAGCCGTAGTGCGGTAGAAGGCGCCAACTTTGTTAGTAAATTCATGCAAAACTTCACATATCTCCTAAAGTAAACTGAATAACATAGCAAAACCTATACTGTAATAAAAGTAAGACCGAGAAGAATCGTAAACAGTAAAAATATACAAGGTGTTCCATTTAAAATAAAGTAAGTTTAGTTTACCCTGTCTTTATTTGACACCCTGTATAGTTAAAAATATTTTTAGGTTATAGCGCCGCATGCGCTTCGACTTTTATCTTAAGAACATTTTCTCATTTCTCTTATAATACAGAAGTAATTGGATTTCCTCGCACTAATGCCCCACCCTGTACATATACCGATTTTTATTGTGTTTTTAAATTTATTATTAAGCGTTATATAGACACATCGAAAAAAAATCATAATTAGAGTAGGCTATGTGAATGGATTGTTACTTTAGCCACTTTCACATAATGACATTTATTCCTTGACATTTAATTTGAGGTTATAAACTTTGGTTACAATAAAATGCCAAATAATTACAAATAATACATGTCATTGTGTAGTAGTGGCTAAAGCAACGATCAAAAACATTTACATGGCCTATACCAATTATGTTTTTTTTCGATGGCACGTTATTAAGCGTATATTATTAAGGACTACTACTAATATACAAGAGTTTATTATGCATTAGTCTATAGAACGGTACATATTTTATTTTCACGATCACTCTCTCTGTCCCTCTCTAATTTTTATAAAATTCAATTTATTTTGGTGACTTGCACAATTTGTCGAACAGAAATCTACATAATGACGTTTTACACTACCTTTGTTTGCATTACAAAATAGCAAGCGTCATGCTTTGTATTTCTATAAATCTTATTCATCTAATTTTTGCCCGTTTTAATGTATTTGACAAGCGTTTTTACTAAACCCATTTGCTTCTTAATCTTGTTATTTCAAAACCATAGAAAAGTCGAAAAAGGATAAAAGCAGCATTTTTTTAATAATAATATTGTACATATGTTTTTGTGAATATTTTTGTTGTATTGTAATTTAATAAATTTGTTTTTAATTTTTTCAGGGCGATTCTGGGGGACCAATGATTTATGATGGTGAAGTAATTGGAGTAAGTGCTACTATAGATCAATTCACTTGTCACGGCGGTAGTACCTTTGCGCCTGTGTATATTAACTCCTACTGGATCAAGAAACATATGAAACATTTTAGCAAACATATTGAGGAAAATACTTCGTAGGCCAGTGATCATTTTAATCTTTTATTAGCAGCTATATTTTAATTTATTCTTTATTTATGATATAATGTGCCATAATACTGTAGATATTATCAAGTGTTTAATAAATGTTAGTTACTTTATTATTTGCAATCAATTAATAAAAACACACTGAAAAGAATTTCGCAGAAAGAATATTTTTAAGTTTCACTGAAATAAATATGTGAAAAGCACACTAATTTAGAAAATTTCGGTAAATTAAACATGCTTAATTTGGGTTACATTCTAAAGAGCTTTGTCGGCTTGAAAATGTATGTAAATACAACGTTATCTGTTATCTGGTTTATTATATCATATCGATAATATCAACAATATTTTTCTTTGTAGTACGATTTGAAATATACAGAGTGGACCAAATTTTTTTCAACTTTTAACCGGAAACTTATGTTTCTGAAAGAATAAGACAAACACTAACCCATGTTTCTGGAGCTCGATTTTAAAGAGAAATCGGTTGGTGTAATTCATATTTTTATATCTTCGTTAATTTAAGCCATACAGAGTGTTTTATAAAAATATGCATTTCTGAAAAACCCTTGTAACTTTTTTTTTGTGAAAATGCTTTATTTATATAAAAACTTTATTAGGGCACTTTTTGACGCAGAATTTTATGATCTCAATTATTTCTCTTTTAAACTATTATCAAGACTGTGTTTTTTATATGGAACACCATATATTTTTACAGCATTGAAAAGCACATAAAATTACCTTTAACATGATATAGCACACTTGATATATTATTTAAATAGTTTTCATTATTATTATTCTTTTAATGTGTTGTGAGTGCTTAGTTGCAGTGCCTCCGTAAGCTGTATTACTTGTCTGGCTATCACTGCAACTCTCACGGTGTAGTTTGGTGTGTGTAAGTTGTGTTCAAATGGCTTTGTGACAGCACCATATTGCCTTTTATGATGCCGCGCTGTTAATCACTTTGTTCCCAACAGCGAATGGCAAGTCGATCCGGATTAAACTCTCTGAAAAAATGTCACCGTCCCTCAGAGAATTGAACCCCGGCATCTATCGTCCTCTCACAACGATAGTCAGCCGCCTAACCACTGCGGCCATCGACCCGTTGATTTGATTGTGTGTTTTGCAATTGCACAGTATTTTAAGATGGCTATGGATGGTAACTAAGCAATGTGCTCCGCATTTATTTATATTGTCAATATCTATTTTCAAACGTCACCTTGCATTAATATTACCACTTTGTTATCTTATAATTCAAAAATGTATGAAAATTATGAAAAGAACGACATGTTAAAGTGTTTTATAGGAGCAGGTGAAAATGAGGATGCTGCATTTAACATTTACCAAGATCGATATCCCGAAAGACAACCACTATCAGAGACATTTTCTCCAGATTAAAGAAAATTTAATAAATTTTCAATCCTTTCAAAAGTCGAGACCGAAAATCTAGTTAGCTCAAAATAGAGACAAAGAATTAGAGGAAATTGCTGTTTTAGAGGAAATTGAAAATAACCCAATGTATTTTTACTCGCCAGATCGTGCAAACAACAGGAGAACTTCGGCAAAGCGCATTTAAGAAAAGCATAAAATGTAACTCTATCGAACAAAGAAAAATGCATCACCGCCGACTGATGGGTCAGTTTTGCGAAAATGAGGAAACCCAGAATTTTACTCTGAATTGTATATGGACGGATGAAAGTAACATAAGCGGTGCCAGGAATTTTCAACTGGTATAATTCTTATACTTGGTCGTGTGAAAATCCCCATATTACTGTTGAGACAAGAAACCAAGGACGACATAGTTTCAATGTGTGGGTAGGAATTTTCCATGGCCGGATAATTGACCCCTACATATATAACGGAATTCTCTCAACTCCGACAGCTATTTGCAAAATTTTGCGACAATTTATTGAACCTTTAGTAGATGAAATACCTCTAAATCAATGGCATTTCGTTTACTTCCAACATGACGGAGCGCTTCCTCACAAAACTGTCCGGTTTAGTGAGTTTCTAAATCCAACAATTCGGTAACAATTGGATCAGGAATTAAAGACCAATACATTGGCCGGCAAGGTCGCCAGATTTAACTCAATTGGACTTTTTCCTTTGGGGAAGAATTAAAAATCTTACCTTTAAGAATTCTCCAATTCGAGATAGGAATTAGAAGCTGCAGTTTTTGAAGCGCGACTCCCTATCTACGTTCGAGTTGATAAACTCAGCTCAGGACGTAAGAAAACGGCGGCGATTATTTACAACCGAACGGCGGACAATTCGAACACATTTTTTTTAGGATATAAAGGTATATTCCGAAATCATTTCGTTAAAAAATGTCGATAAGAATTTTGGAAACCAGCTTGTTTTAGTTCTAACCATTAATTAATTTCAAAATTTCAATATAAAACGTGTCAGGGTAAAAAACTTAAAAAAAAACTATAAAAAAAACAATTATACAGAGTATTTTTCTGTTCATCTTTTGGCTGGGTGTTATTGCTGGGAATGTTGAGCAAAACAGCAATGGAGGCGTATATCATTTTTCTCATTTAAGCCGCTAGATCAATTGATTTTAATCCATTCCTGTTTTAGTAACTTACAAGTGAAAAAATATCTTAAAAAGAAAAGTAGATACATATATAGTATTTGAAAATTAGAGTAGATTATTCACAATGCAACGCTTGAACATGGGCTGGATGATGAGAACCGTTTCAAAATCAGGGAGCGAACTGTTCCTGTAGTGTAAAAAGACAACATGTTTCGCTTGGAAACATTCTTTTAGGGTGTAGTTTGATATTTATTTCGGAACTAAATGTAGCATTTAGAAATGATGTTGCCTCCGTTTCTTTACAGATCCTTCGGAATGATATTTCTTACGTTTAGAATTGTATTACTTCTAACCATTACTTTTCGTTTACAGAAGGCATTAGATGATACAGTTTGTATACACAATATATCATTCCTGTTTTTTTAATGTGGTGGGTGCTTAGTTGCAGTGACTGCGTAAACTGTATCCTTGTCTGGCTATCACTGCAACTCTCGCGGTGTAGTTTTTTTGTGCGTGTATGTTGTGTTCAATTGGCTTTGTGACAGCATCATATCGCCTTTTATGATGCCGCGCTGTTAATCACTTTGCTCCCAACAGCGAATGGCAAGCTGGATTAAACTCTCTGAAAAAATGTCATAATCCTTCAGAGAATTGAACCCCGGTGCCTATCGTCCTCTCACAACAATAGTCAGCCGCCTAACCACTGCGGCCATTGATCCGTTAAAAGGATAATATTGTACCCAATAAAATTAATGATATTATTTTTAATATCAGAAAATTTAAACTACTCCGACAACTTAATTTAAACTTTCTTTCGTATATTTCAATTTGGAGAGTAAGCAAAGCATTTAGCCATATACAGATCAAACAGCCGCCCTATAGTCGGGGCATCGTATGTCGGAAGCATTCGGGAGTAGAAAGTAGGGATGCATTAGTAGGAGGCTTAACTCGACAGCGCACAGTTGCATTGCATTAGCGAGATACGGTAATTCATGCTATCGTAAATATACGATTATTATTGTTACTATTACTGATGCTGATTTTTTATAATTAATTATGGACATTTTTACCCTTCAACAAAAGAAATATGTTACAAAACAACATCACCGTGGTTACTCAATAAGAGATATTGTACGCCTACTTAACGATGAGTTCCAACAAACTATTTGTTTTGAAACAGTTCGTCATATAGTCAATAACTTTGAAACGTATGGCTGTTTAAATCCTATAAAACTTGTATTTACAGACAAATCTTCGTTCGCTTTACATGGTCGACACAACTCAATTGTTGCAAGGTATTGCTCACAAGAAAGAGACTTAGCTTATGACGCTCGAACACAATACCCTGCAAAATTACATGTTTGGGCTGGCCTATTACATAACAACATAATTGGGCCATTTAATTTATTTATTTATGAACAGAAATTATTGTCTTCGTTGCTTGTGTAATTGCTTCTCTTATTTGTGACGAGTTCATCATCTATGTACATATGTTTTTACCAAAAGCTTCTGTTTCGTTTATAAAGTTTATAGATATTTTGAGAATAAGCAAACAATTATTATATTGTGGATATGTATTGAACAGAATACAACCGTGCGGTATCGGTGAAGCGTGCATCTAACTATCTACTAATACATCCCTACTACTCTATTTCGAATAGTTCCGCTATACGATGCCCCGACTATAGGACGGCTGTATGTATAGGTCTGTAAATTATGGTATACACTTATCGCCAAACCCTAAAAGAAATCGCTAAAACAGGATGCAGATTTCGTGGATGCAATCATATTTCGATAACAATTAGAAAATTTTGCAGTTAATTATAAATGATAACCATTTAAATCGATTAACTTATAACAAACTACACCGAATATTTATTCATAATTCGTTAGTAATCCTTGACAGGTCAACAATGCTTCTAGTGTATTTACTTTTAACTGTGGTGGCAGTAGCCACAGGATCAGTCTGTAAGTACACTAAAACAGTATATATACAGATTAAGCTTATCTTCTTAATTAAGCATAAAGCTCGAAGTTATGTTGTGATATTTCTATTACTATCAAATATAAAGAAAGAGTGCATATTTAAAATTGGTTCCAACCATGCAAAATGTTTCATTAAAATTAGCCACGTCATATACTTTTTAATGTAACTTGTTTGTATGTTTGTTCTAGTATTTTCTTAGATTTTGATCGATTGATTGATATTGACATATTGATATATCTTAAATTACTATAGATACATGTGATCTAAGGGACAATACATTATTATTATTACTATTATTATTATTATTATTATTATTATTATTATTATTATGCTAAAACTGCGATAGGATTGGTGAACCTTCACAAACAAAATTTAACTAAGCCTCTCGAATCATTAACCCTTGATAGTGAGATGTTTCTTAAGTTGCGTTCTCCGATGGGGTTAGATGATTTTTTCGTATTTTTAAATCATTCTGTTAGTCACACTGTTCCTACGTGTCATTTGTTTATAAGTCCTTTGTGTCCAAAAAGTTTTATTTTAAACAATTAATTATTTAAATCTAATAATTTTTTAAATAGTAAGAGAACTGTATATATCAAGCTTAAGATTCTAAATTATTGCTGCACAGTTAAGTGCGTTACATGTTAAAAATTCTGTCTGTAACGAAACCAAATCATTTTTCTATCTTTAAGATGCAGTGTTTCTGCTGATTATAAAAATAATATTTATTTTAATGGCAATAAGTACTCGACCGTTTAATGTAAAGATAATTAATGGTGAATTAATTTCTCAGATATGCGGTCAAAAAGAAGAGGTCAAACTAGTGACTTATTTATTAACTACTCAATATTTCGCAGACTATTATCTGTTTCATCAGGAGAACTACAACGTCAAAAAACAGCAGTGAATTATCAAAAATAGAACAGTAAACAATTGTACTTACCTAATACAAAGTGTAAGTTTAAAGGCAAAGGTATGTAATAACTAGCAATACAGAATTAACTGCAGGATTGCATTGATTGACAGCATAAAAACATATATTAACAAAAACAAAAAATTTTTTTGAACAAATAGTGAATTAGGCAGAATAAAAGTTAAGAACTAAGCCACAAATATAAGCGTGGGGCAATAAAATGAAAGAATAAGAAAATATAAAAATCAGTCAAAAAGTTTGTTCTACAAAGGAAAATTAAAAATAGGCTATTAGTTTTTATTTGATAAAATATTGCAGTAAATGGTACTTAGTTGATCGGTGTCAGATTTGTAATTAACACAGTATTTATGTTTACTAATATTTACCATTTCTAAGAAAAGTATATTTTTATAATTATTATCAATGGTCGTATTGTCAAAATCAAACTTATGGTTTTGCTCTTTGGAATGATTCGCTAAAGCACACGCTCTTTTACCTAAACGGCAATCACTTTTATATTGGCTAACACGATGCTTCAACCATTGGCAAGTTTGGCCAATGTAGCACCCGTCGCAATCCAAACAAGAAACTTTGTATAGCAAATTAATTTTAAACGTCTCAGCTTTGATGTTAGTAAAATTCTTTTTATTATGATTTGGTTGTACTTAGCTATTTTTAAATTAGGTAAATGACTAAAAATCTTAATAATATTATCACTAATATTGGTGATGTAAGGTAACTTCCGGTAAACCAATTATGAAGAAACATCATCATCTAACTGACCCTCGTAAAAACCAATGACGCAGTAGGGTTTTGATATCAATCAAAATAACGCTATTATCAATACCGCGGATAACTCTGGTAGCAAGGAAGGGTGGGAATTATCATTGTTATCCTCATTTTCTAAGGTAAATTGTATGTGACTATTAAAACAATTAAAGACCAAATTTATTAAATGGAAAAGAACGGAGCAAATAATGTCATCTACGTATTTGTGTATGAAGGGCATAGTAAACAGTAACTGTGGCAGGACCATATCAAGTAAATGGTCCATTACTACCAAGGCTACAATAGGACTAATAGGAGATCTCATCGGTGTACCAAATAATTGTTGATAGAAATTATTATTAAAAGAAATAAATAAGTATTATTGAAAGTAAATTCTAGTAACTTCAGAAAAGATGTTATCGAAAGCTCAGTGTTCGGAGAGATCCAATTCCCATTTTCCCTAATAATATTCGACACTAAATTTAGTGGTATAATAGTAAAAAGGGGATACAACATCTAAAGAAATTAAAACGTAACCTGGCGGCAGAACAACATCATTCATATCATGAACAAAAGTAAACGTGTCTTTGACATTATAGTCGTTCTATCTGCCAATGATAATGTTAAAATATTGGATAAAATTTTTGATAAGTTATATGTAATTGAATTAATGGAACTAATTATGGGTCGTAGGGGGACATCTGGTTTATGTATTTTAGGTAAGCCGTAAAATTTAGAAAACGTACAGTTGTATATCATAAGTTCTTTTACCCATTCATCTGATAGATCATCTGTATTTTGATTTTTTTGATCAATTTGATCTCAGTCAGGTGGCGTGTATTTTTATAAATATTTTGATCATCTAGTAAAACATTACATTTGTTGATATAGTCTATCTTATTTAAAGCAACCGTGCGTCCCCCCTTGTCGCTTGAACTATATAAATTTCCGACCGATCCGCTAGAAAACGCTTAGTTCGAAAAAACAAACTATGATAAACAGAAGGCCTATCTACAATAGAATGTTGTTGAAAGTTAGTAATAACATTAGTGACCCTCGCTTAATAAAATGTCTTTATCTTCAACCGGACAGACATTTATGATGTTCTCCAACGTCAGCCAAAAATTCAGCAAATCGAAAGAATTCAAATCTGGAGAGACTCCAAACTTAGGACGTAACGATAGAAATCAGCTATATTCCGTCGTTATTTCAGTATTCGATAAATTTTTGAACCATTTACTATTATTATTTATAAAAGGTTTCTGCATTGAATTTGAATTATTAATTATTAAATTAATATTTAAATTTGTACGGACTTGTGACTGATTTTTAAAGTAGACTGTAATCTACTACTAAACTCTTCTATGATATGATCAGAGTAATCTACTAATATTAAATTTAATTGATTTTAAATTAGACTGTATTTGAAAAATTCATGAATCGCAAGTAATTTTTATCTGAAAATTTAAAATCTTATTAAACCACTTTAATAAAAATTCTCCTATTTTAGTTAAAAATGTCTGTTGAGGTGACTATTAGTTTCTGTAACCCCAGGGTTCTGCTTCCCATTTTACCACGTCACATAACGGAAGGCACTTTCTCTGCACTTTTTTTGGAAAATATAAAGCTTAAATTTGTGCTTTTTAAATACGGGACGTACCAACTACATATGTTTGCAACTTCACGAGTCGAGGTTTGGCATCTCCTGCAACAGCTTACAAAACATTTAGTTCCACGTTTTCAGAAAATATCCTGTGCATTACCGGGTTTTTTGGAAATATCTAAACCTTCTTAAATTTTCTTCAGAATCCGCTAAACTTACGACATTTTGGCACTTCTCTTTAACCCGATCTTACGTATTTAGATTTCTGGTTTTGGGAGATCGCGTTTATACATATAACAGTGCCGTAGTACGTAAACAATTTCAGAAATCGAATTCTTGCAACTTGTGGGGTTATATCTAATGTAAGTGGCTTCTTGAGGACTAAAAAGTAGATAGGGGAATGCTAGGTCACAATAATTAGACGTGTAAATCACTCTAAAAATGAAAGTCGTTTGGTCTCTAACGAGGATTATAGGACGAGTTACTGTAAACATTACATTAGTGGCGAAACGTCAGTTAGCATATTTTGCATTTGTTGTGATTTCATTTTACGTTGTGTTGTATTTAGTTTATTTTTGTATTGTATGGTCTTTCACAAAACCCGTTCATTACAAGTTTAGGGAATCTACTATTGGTATAATTCCTGAACTTTTAAAGCTGGATTTGAAGTATTGGTTGTATCGTTTTAAAATATTTTCAACTAAATTCGACTTCTGGTTATACCGGAAGTAAATAGCAACTTTGTTGTTATAAATGGAATCGTAAAATTGTTTTAATACATTCTATTCTATGCATTATTTGCGAATATTCTGTATTTGGGTACCTAGCCCTAAGTTCAACTGTTTCTAAGACATTTACCATTTTCTTTAATATTTTGTTGATGCACTATATATCTTAAGGAAAAATTAATATTGTAAAGTCCTTTGAACTATAAGATGTCAAACTTATAGAGGATCATAGATACTGCCTTCATTTGGATCTAGGTCGTCGACATATGGCAACAAAACGTCCGCCAATCCTCCAATACACTCTTATACTACCCTGGCAAAAATACAGTGGTCAGGGCCTTTTTGCTCCTATACAAGACCATACCATTACTAACGATGGGTGTCTAATCGTTTTCAATACACTGACTTCACTAAGCCATTCAGAGTGACGTCTTCTATCAAACTGAGCTCATTACAGCCTCTAGTTTTGCTTCATCTCTGAATATGATTTTTAATATTCAAAAATTCGGTGTTAAAATTGAATCAGTGAATTTTTTGTATTAGTTGTTAAAAATTCATTAATTTATTTTGTGTTACCTTCTGCCAATCTAATTCTGTAATGTTGATATCGTTTAGCCCATTCATAACGTGATCCCGCTTCATCGTCGGTGTTAATTTAGGCTTTTTAATGGGCCATCTGGATTTCAAACCGGCTTCGTACAATCGTCTTCGTTCTGTACGCTCGGATATTTTGACTCCTCGTTGGACATTTCATTTCTAATATCTTTGCAGGATAAAAGTAGATTTTCCGTCGCTAGTTTCAGAATATGATGATCATCTCGAGAAGTAGTGACCCTTTTCGCTCCACAAAATGCTCTTCCGCTACTCGTGGTAGGTATGCTTTCCTTCATTGAAGCGGCAATTCCACACACTGTTTGTCGGGATACTTCTTCTTCATTGCAATTGTACGTTGACAATGATTTCCTGTGTCCAACAATACCGAAATACGCAATTTTTTCTCATTTTCATATGTCTTTTTCTTTCCTATTATGGAAAACATAAGCCGTCCACTAACAAGAACTTCAAGTCCGGAAATATAGAATAAAAATAATCCTCTATTTCCTTACAATTTTTTTTAATTTACTCCAGATACATGTTTCGGCAATTAGGTATCATCAATCTAGAATCTACAAAGTACATTTTAAAAATAAGTTAGACTAAATAATTATGATTAAAGTACTTACAGTCTGTTAAGAGTCCACATGTTTTTTTAAATGTTTACAAGACGTTTTAGAAGATAAAATCACAAATTTGAACATTAATAATATAATTAAAAATTCAATATTTTAAATGTCGTAAGGACGTGGTTGATTTTTATATGATATTTACAGCCGAGAAAAACAATTAAATATTTAAAGCATTAAGGCAGATTAAAATTGGAGTTTAAATTAATGTAGAATGAAGGATATGTGGAAGGACAAAACTTCAAGTCCAACACTAACACATAAACACGTACAAAACATTGGATATATAAACAGATAAATATCTTTTATACAATAGTAATCGATTCAAACAATATTGTAATTCTAACAATTACTGTGTCTTCAAACATTGTTTCTATCCATTTACTATACAGCGTTAGTAAAAAGTCCCGGAACGGTCGAATAACTTTGTTATTTGAAAATTATGATTTCTGCAGTTCTACAGTTTATATTTTTTTCACTTCCTGTTTAATTGGCAATACGTCCAACTTTTTTTTTTTAATGGAACGCCCAGATTTTTTTAACACTTTTGAATGCAAAATAAAAAGCTACGTTCAGGAAGTATTAGATGTTTATTTTTATTCACAAGAAAACAGTTAAAAAATTAAAAAAGTGTCCTAATACAAAAAAATCAAGATACCTGTCTATTCAGGTTGCGATTACAATAATTGTTCAAAATGCTCTCCATTTACAATTTGACAAAAATGTAAACGGTCAGTAAAATTTCTTATTGAATTTTGTATTTGTTCTGGAGTGATGCGATTGGCTTCTTGTACTATTCTCTCTTCCAATTGTTCAAGATGGGGATGATTTTTGTACACTTGACATTTCAAGTTCTCCGATAACTTTCATGGCTTATTAGATATCCAAAGAAACAAATTTGATAGATTTTCAACATACTTAGCATCGTTAATAGCAATTTTAGAGAAAAAAGTGTCTGGACAAAAGTTTTAGATAATTTTACGGCAAATAAAACTATCCAGCTAATTTTTTATTTTTTTCGTTCACCATTATCGAGTTATGACACAAACTTCTGTTGTTTTTGATGAAAACCATAGTTGGTCTTTACATCAGTAAACAGCTTATTTTTTGCTGATTACAATGACATAAGGTTTGATATGGTTATTTACAAAATAAAGAGGATATAGACGTTTTATGAAAAACAATTGAATTTCGAATTGATAAAATACAAAGCAAACGAAAACTTATTTTGAAATCTTATGTAGTAATAAAATTAAAACTATAAGAACTGTTATTAAGGGCACACAGCATTATTAATGTTCAAAGATACCTCCATTATTATTAATACACAA
Source organism: Holotrichia oblita (assembly GCA_023690525.1). Taxonomy (NCBI): domain Eukaryota; kingdom Metazoa; phylum Arthropoda; class Insecta; order Coleoptera; family Scarabaeidae; genus Holotrichia; species Holotrichia oblita. The sequence continues at coordinate 12,210,187 of CM043023.1, read as the reverse complement.
ATTGCATCTCTTCACAACAGAATTTGTAGCATTGCGGACTTTACGCCTATCGATGTTATTAAAAGCAACTAAGACAGCTTCTCTTAAATCGTCGATTGTTTCATATGTTCTTTTGTATACTGTTTCCTTTAGTACACCCCAAGAAAAAATCAAAACCGATAAATCAGGGGATCTGCTTGACGGCCATTCAATGGGTGCATTTCGTCCTATTCATTGATTAGGAAAGTTCAAATTTAAATAATTTCTAACATTCAGTTGATTGTGCGGAGGCGCTTCGTCATGTTGAAACCATTGCAGCATTGCTCGGCTTTTAAATTTAAATTATCTAACATTTCCTCGAAATCTTGTTGCAAAAAATTAAGATAACGATTGCCAGTTAGTGATCCATCAAAAATAAAAGGAGCAAACAGCACACCAAACATTAAACCTACATTTAATTTGTGGTTCCTATGTTCAACGTGAAGTGGATTTGTTTGAGACCATATATGCTCAATGTGCCTATTAAACATTCCACCAATTTGTGAAACGAGATTCATCAGTTCATAATATTTTCATTGAAAAATGTGGATCGTTTTGACACTGATCTTTAAACCATCTACAAAAAGCTATTCGTCTTATGCGTTATCACCTGCATGTAAAGTTTGTGATACTGATAATACGTAGGAATAAAATGTATGCTTCTTCAACACTCTGACAATAGTGCGTTGGGAGGAGACCATTTCTGTTGAAATTTGTCGGGTCGATGTAGATGGATTCTGAACGACACTTGCTAATATGTTTATTTCTCTATCTTCATCCATCCCTTTTTTGATTTTGACTTAACGAACATAGTCTGCTAAATTATCCCATAATCTCTTAAAAGTAGGTAGCGACGGCTGACGCCCATCAAAATAATTTTCAAAATAAACTTCAGTAGCTCTAGTAGAATTTTTCTGGCACTGAATGTAACATTCAACCATATCACGCTTTCATATGTTAGAAAATTCCATAGCCAATGGAAACTTATGATTAACGGCCCTTTGCACCGTTTAACTTGACTTAAAAGTAAAAATTAACAGCTCTCACTTGTGTGACTGAACGTGAACCCAATGTTAGTATATTTATCTCGACTGCTCCAACCAACACTATTGTATGGTAACTCAAATTTTTCGTTTTTTGAATTACAAAACACCAATTTTTATCTTATAAAGTGACAATCATAGAAATGTCTATTATCTCTTTATTTTTTAAAATAACCATATCAAACCTTATATCATTGTAATCAGCAAAAAATAAGCTTTTATAACACTCTAATGGTGAACGAAAAAAAAAAAAAATTAGCTACACAGTTTTATTTGACGTAAAATTATCTAAAACTTTTGTCTGAAGACTTTTTCTCTAAAATTACTATTATCAAGCATGTTTAAAGAAAATCGTAAAATTTAATTTTCTTGAATATCTAATAAGCCATTAAAGTTATCGGAGAAACAAAAGCAGTTTTAAATCAAACTCGTAAAACTGCGCATCTTTCCCCATTTAAGCGTTCTTCTATCTCCAATAGTTTCTGAGATCCCAATGCTAAACATTCAAAAAAACTCCATCATCAGGATGCCTTCGATTAGTTAATTGTTATGGTCTTGGGTTACTGACATTTACAGTAGCGTTAAAAAGGCGATTCACGTGTGCAACTAGTCCATGATGGATAGGTCGACATTCCGAATGTCTCGCGTTGAATTCTGTAGCAGCCTCTCGACAGGAACATACATTATCACCAACAAGTCGAATAATTTCTACCTTCTCAGTAATCGTTAATCGTTGTTTATTCATCACTCATCAAACAAAATAGATTGACACTTAAGTAAATAATTCTGATATTTGACGATGTTCCAATTGTTTTGATTGTTTGTTGCACTTTGTTATTTGAGATAAGAATTTTTCAACGAGTTCATACAAAAATGTAGTAAAATATCATGGTTAAAATTTTCCAGCGAAACTTCGTATTCATATTATCTTGGTGATTATAACAAATTTTCTTAATAATTTTTGCTCTATCTTCAACGCCAATATGACTACTAGAAACCCTAGTTTTTATTTTAATCATAGTTGGCCAGATTTAGAGTCCAACATTCATTCATACAAAAATATTAATCTTAATGGTCACTATCACTGATAAAAGTTTAATAATAATTGCGTAGTTAATAAACAATTTATTTGGTTGTCTTCATGTACACTGAAACACACTGTATATTGGAATGATTAATTTAATATTTGATTTTCATTAAACTACATTATCCCACTAATTGTCGTTAATGGCCTGCTAGTATTATACCTGGTCAATTTTTAGTATGGCAATGGTTGATAACTCCGCTGTTACAAAGGGTACTAGGGAAGTTTTGCAATACAGGTTCATTTGTTTAATTTTTTCGAAGAAATTTCCGCCACATTCAATATACCTCTTTTGTCCACTGAAATCAGTCCTTAAATTAGCGTTAAATTACCCGTTTTTTGTATCAAATCATGTTTTCGTTATAGGAAACTCAAAAATAACACATTTAGCTATAGGGAATGTTTAATAAATAATAAAGTTCGTGAAGAGAGGAGTTGACTCCAATAATAAAATACAGGATGTTCCATTTGAAATAGGTGAGAAAATAAACATTCCGAGTTATGACTCGCCCTGTATATAAATATTGAATACGCCGATAAATAAATAATTTCTGACGGAAGGAGATCACATTAGAAATGTTTCTAGCGCAAATGAATTATTTCATGTGGAAGCCGTAGTACGGTAGAAGGCGCCAACTTTGTTACTAAATTCATGCAAAACTTCACATATCTCTTAAAGTAAACTGAATAACATAGCAAAACCTATACTGTAATAAAGGTAAGACCGAGAAGAATCGTAAACAGTAAAAATATACAAGGTGTTCCATTTAAAATAAAGTAAGTTTAGTTTATCCTGTCTTTATTTGACACCCTGTATAGTTAAAAATATTTTTAGGTTATAGCGCCGCATGCGCTTCAACTTTTATCTTAAGAACATTTTCTCATTTCTCTTATAATACAGGAGTAATTGGACTTCCTCGCATTAATGCCCCACCCTGTACATATACCGATTTTTATTGTGTTTTTAAATTTATTATTAAGCGTTATACAGACACATCGAAGAAAACCATGATTAGAGTAGGCTATGTGAATGGATTGTTACTTTAGCCACTTTCACATAATGATATTTATTCCTTGACATTTAATTTGGGGTTATAAACTTTGGTTACAATAAAATGCCAAATAATTACAATTAATACATGTCATTATGTAGTAGTGGCTAAAGCAACGATCAAAAACATTTACATGGCCTACACCAATTATGTTTTTTTTCGATGGCACGTTATTAAGCGTATTATTAAGGACTACTGCTAATATACAAGAGTTTATTATGCATTAGTCTATAGAACAGTACATATTTTATTGTCACGATCACTCTCTCTGTCCCTGTCTAGTTTTTATAAAATTCAATTTATTTTGGTGACTTGCACAATTTGTCGAACAGAAATTTACATAATGACATTTTACACTACCTTTGTTTGCATTACAAAATAGCAAGCGTCATGCTTTGTATTTCTATAAACCTTATTCATCTAATTTTTGCCCTTTTTGTATTTGACAAGCGTTTTCACTAAACCCATTTGCTTCTTAATCTTGTTATTTCAAAACCATAGAAAAGTCGAAAAAGGATAAAAGCAGCATTTTTTAATAATAATATTGTACATATATGTTTTTGTGAATATTTGTGTTGTATTGTAATTTAATAAATCTGTTTTTAATTTTTTCAGGGCGATTCTGGGGGACCAATGATTTATGACGGTGAAGTAATTGGAGTAAGTGCTACTATAGATCAATTCACTTGTCACGGCGGTAGTACCTTTGCGCCTGTGTATATTAACTCCTACTGGATCAAGAAACATATGAAACATTTTAGCAAACATATTGAGGAAAATACTTCGTAGGCCAGTGATAATTTTAATCTTTTATTAGCAGCTATATTTTAGTTTATTCTTTATTTATGATATAATGTGCCATAAAACTGTAGATATTATCAAGTGTTTAATAAATGTTAGTTACTTTATTATTTGCAATCAATTAATAAAAACACACTGAAAAGAATTTCGCAGAAAGAATATTTTCAAGTTTCACTGAAATAAATATGTAAAAAGCACACTAATTTAGAAAATTTCGGTAAATTAAACATGCTTAATTTGGGTTACTTTCTAAAGAGCTTTGTCGGCTTGAAAATGTATGTAAATACAACGTTATCTGTTATCTGGTTTATTATATCATATCGATAATATCAACAATATTTTTCTTTGTAGTACGATTTGAAATATACAGAGTGGACCAAATTTTTTTCAACTTTTAACAGGAAACTTATGTTTCTGAAAGAATAAGACAAAAACTAACCCATGTTTCTGGAGCTCGATTTTAAAGAGAAATCGGTTGGTGTAATTCATATTTTTATATCTTCGTTAATTTAAACCATACAGAGTGTTTTATAAAAATATGCATTTCTGAAAAACCCTTGCAACTTTTTTATTTGTGAAAATGCTTTATTTATATAAAAACTTTATTAGGGCACTTTTTGACGCAGAATTTTATGATCTCAATTATTTCTCTTTTAAACTATTATCAAGACTGTGTTTTTTTATATGGAACACCATATATATTTTTACAGCATTGAAAAGCACATAAAATTACCTTTAACATGATATAGCACACTTGATATATTATTTAAATAGTTTTCACATTATTATTATTCTTTTAATGTGTTGTGAGTGCTTAGTTGCAGTGCCTCCGTAAGCTGTATTACTTGTCTGGCTATCACTGCAACTCTCACGGTGTAGTTTGGTGTGTGTAAGTTGTGTTCAAATGGCTTTGTGACAGCACCATATTGCCTTTTATGATGCCGCGCTGTTAATCACTTTGTTCCCAACAGCGAATGGCAAGTCGATCCGGGATTAAATTCTCTGAAAAAATGTCACCGTCCCTCCAGAGAATTGAACCCCGGCATCTATCGTCCTCTCACAACGATAGTCAGCCGCCTAACCACTGCGGCCATCGACCCGTTGATTTGATTGTGTGTTTGCAATTGCACAGTATTTTAAGATGGCTATGGATGGTAACTAAGCAATGTGCTCCGCATTTATTTATATTGTCAATATCTATTTTCAAACGTCACCTTGCATTAATATTACCACTTTGTTATCTTATAATTCAAAAATGTATGAAAATTATGAAAAGAACGACATGTTAAAGTGTTTTATAGGAGCAGGTGAAAATGAGGATGCTGCATTTAACATTTACCAAGATCGATATCCCGAAAGACAACCACTATCAGAGACATTTTCTCCAGATTAAAGAAAATTTAATAAATTTTCAATCCTTTCAAAAGTCGAGACCGAAAATCTAGTTAGCTCAAAATAGAGACAAAGAATTAGAGGAAATTGCTGTTTTAGAGGAAATTGAAAATAACCCAATGTATTTTACTCGCCAGATCGTGCAAACAACAGGGAGAACTTCGGCAAAGCGCATTTAAGAAAAGCATAAAATGTAACTCTATCGAACAAGAAAAATGCATCACCGCCGACTGATGGGTCAGTTTTTGCGAAAATGTGAGGAAACCCAGAATTTTACTCTGAATTGTATATGGACGGATGAAAGTAACATAAGCAGTGCGGGAATTTTCAACTGGTATAATTCTTATACTTGGTCGTGTGAAAATCCCCATATTACTGTTGAGACAAGAAACCAAGGACGACATAGTTTCAATGTGTGGGTAGGAATTTTCCATGGCCGGATAATTGGCCCCTACATATATAACGGAATTCTCAACTCCGACAGCTATTTGCAAAATTTTGCGACAATTTATTGAACCTTTAGTAGATGAAATACCTCTAAATCAATGGCATTTCGTTTACTTCCAACATGACGGAGCGCTTCCTCACAAAACTGTCCGGTTTAGTGAGTTTCTAAATCAACAATTCGGTAACAATTGGATCGGGAATTAAAGACCAATACATTGGCCGGCAAGGTCGCCAGATTTAACTCAATTGGACTTTTTCCTTTGGGGAAGAATTAAAAATCTTACCTTTAAGAATTCTCCAATTCGAGATAGGAATTAGAAGCTGCAGTTTTGCAAGCTTTTGACTCCCTATCTACGTTCGAGTTGATAAACTCAGCTCAGGACGTAAGAAAACGGCGGCGATTATATTTACAACCGAACGGCGGACAATTCGAACACATTTTTTTTAGGATATAAAGGTATATTCCGAAATCATTTCGTTAAAAAATGTCGATAAGAATTTTGGAAACCAGCTTGTTTTAGTTCTAACCATTAATTAATTTCAAAATTTCAATATAAAACGTGTCAGGGTAAAAAACTTAAAAAAAAACTATAAAAAAAAACAATTATACAGAGTATTTTTCTGTTCATCTTTTGGCTGGGTGTTATTGCTGGGAATGTTGAGCAAAACAGCAATGGAGGCGTATATCATTTTTCTCATTTAAGCCGCTAGATCAATTGATTTTTAATCCATTCCTGTTTTAGTAACTTACAAGTGAAAAAATATCTTAAAAAGAAAAGTAGATACATATATAGTATTTGAAAATTAGAGTAGATTATTCACAATGCAACGCTTGAACATGGGCTGGATGATGAGAACCGTTTCAAAATCAGGGAGCGAACTGTTCCTGTAGTGTAAAGACAACATGTTTCGCTTGGAAACATTCTTTTAGGGTGTAGTTTGATATTTATTTCGGAACTAAATGTAGCATTTAGAAATGATGTTGCCTCCGTTTCTTTACAGATCGCTTCGGAATGATATTTCTTACGTTTAGAATTGTATTATTTCCTAACCATTACTTTTCGTTTTACAGAAGGCATTAGATGATACAGTTTTGTATACAAAATATATCATTCCTGTTTTTTTTTTAATGTGGTGGGTGCTTAGTTGCAGTGACTGCGTAAACTGTATCGCTTGTCTGGCTATCACTGCAACTCTCGCGGTGTAGTTTTTGTGCGTGTATGTTGTGTTCAATTGGCTTTGTGACAGCATCATATCGCCTTTTATGATGCCGCGCTGTTAATCACTTTGCTCCCAACAGCGAATGGCAAGATGGATTAAACTCTCTGAAAAAATGTCACCGTCCTTCCAGAGAATTGAACCCCGGTGCCTATCGTCCTCTCACAACAATAGTCAGCCGCCTAACCACTGCGGCCATTGATCCGTTAAAAGGATAATATTGTACCCAATAAAATTAATGATATTATTTTTAATATCAGAAAATTTAAACTACTCCGACAACTTAATTTAAACTTTCTTTCCGTATATTTCAATTTGGAGAGTAAGCAAAGCATTTAGCCATATACAGATCAAACAGCCGCCCTATAGTCGGGGCATCGTATGTCGGAAGCATTCGGGAGTAGAGAAGTAGGGATGCATTAGTAGGCTTAACTCGACAGCGCACAGTTGCATTGCATTAGCGAGATACAGTAATTCATGCTATCGTAAATATACGATTATTATTGTTACTATTACTGATGCTGATTTTTTTATAATTAATTATGGACATTTTTACCCTTCAACAAAAGAAATATGTTACAAAACAACATCACCGTGGTTACTCAATAAGAGATATTGTACGCCTACTTAACGATGAGTTCCAACAAACTATTTGTTTTGAAACAGTTCGTCATATAGTCAATAACTTTGAAACGTATGGCTGTTTAAATCCCTATAAAACTTGTATTTACAGACAAATCTTCGTTCGCTTTACATGGTCGACACAACTCAATTGTTGCAAGGTATTGCTCACAAGAAAAGAGACTTACTTATGACGCTCGAACACAATACCCTGCAAAATTACATGTTTGGGCTGGCCTATTACATAACAACATAATTGGGCCATTTAATTTATTTATTTATGAACAGAAATTATTGTCTTCGTTGCTTGTGTAATTGCTTCTCTTATTTGTGACGAGTTCATCATCTATGTACATATGTTTTTACCAAAAGCTTCTGTTTCGTTTATAAAGTTTATAGATATTTTGAGAATAAGCAAACAATTATTATATTGTGGATATGTATTGAACAGAATACAACCGTGCGGTATCGAGTGAAGCGTGCATCTAACTATCTACTAATACATCCCTACTACTCTATTTCCGAATAGTTCCGCTATACGATGCCCCGACTATAGGACGGCTGTTTCATCTGTATGTATAGGTCTGTAAATTATGGTATACATTTATCGCCAAACCCTAAAAGAAATCGCTAAAACAGGATGCAGATTTCGTGGATCGCAATCATATTTCGATAACAATTAGAAATTTTGCAGTTAATTATAAATGATAACCATTTAAATCGATTAACTTATAATAAACTACACCGAATATTTATTCATAATTCAGTTAGTAAACCCTGACAGGTCAACAATGCTTCTAGTGTGTTACTTTTTAACTGTGGTGGCAGTAGCCACAGGATCAGTCTGTAAGTACACTAAAACAGTATATATACAGATTAAGCTTATCTTCTTAATTAAGCATAAGCTCGAAGTTATTTGTGATATTTCTATTACTATCAAATATAAAAGAAAGAGTGCATATTGTAAAATTGGTTCCAACCATGCAAAATGTTTCATTAAAATTAGCCACGTCATATACTTTTTTAATGTAACTTGTTTGTATATTGTTCTAGTATTTTCTTAGATTTTTGATCGATTGATTGATATTGACATATTGATATATCTTAAATTACTATAGATACATGTGATCTAAGGGACAATACATTATTATTATTACTATTATTATTATTATTATTATTATTATTATTATTATTATGCTAAAACTGCGATAGGATTGGTGAACCTTTACAAACAAAATTTAACTAAGCCTCTCGAATCATTAACCACTTGATAGTGAGATGTTTCTTAAGTTGCGTTCTCCGATGGGGTTAGATGATTTTTTCGTATTTTAAATCATTCTGTTAGTCACACTGTTCCTACGTGTCATTTGTTTTATAAGTCCTTTGTGTCCAAAAAGTTTTATTTTAAACAATTAATTATTTAAATCTAATAATTTTTAAATAGTAAGGAACTGTATATATCAAGCTTAAGATTCTAAATTATTGCTGCACAGTTAAGTGCGTTACATGTTAAAAATTCTGTCTGTAACGAAACCAAATCATTTTTCTATCTTTAAGATGCAGTGTTTCTGCTGATTATAAAAATAATATTTATTTTAATGACAATTGAAATAAGTACTCGACCGTTTAATGTAAAGATAATTAATGGTGAATTAATTTCTCAGATATGCGGTCAAAAGAAAGAGAGGTCAAACTAGTGACTTATTTATTAACTTCTCAATATTTCGCAGACTATTATCTGTTTCATCAGGAGAACTACAACGTTAAAAAACAGCAGTGAATTATCAAAAATAGAACAGTAAACAATTGTACTTACCTAATACAAAGTGTAAGTTTAAAGGCAAAGGTATGTAATAACTAGCAATACAGAATTAACTGCAGGATTGCATTGATTGACAGCACTCAAAAACATATATTAACAAAAACAAAAAATTTTTGAACAAATAGTGAATTAGGCAGAATAAAAAGTTAAGAACTAAGCCACAAATATAAGCGTGGGGCAATAAAATGAAAGAATAAGAAAATATAAAAATCAGTCAAAAAGTTTGTTCTACAAAGGAAAATTAAAAATAGGCTATTAGTTTTTATTTGATAAAATATTGCAGTAAATGGTACTTAGTTGATCGGTGTCAGATTTGTAATTAACACAGTATTTATGTTTACTAATATTTACCATTTCTAAGAAAAGTATATTTTTATAATTATTATCAATGGTCGTATTGTCAAAATCAAACTTATGGTTTTGCTCTTTGGAATGATTCGCTAAAGCACACGCTCTTTTACCTAAACGGCAATCACTTTTATATTGGCTAACACGATGCTTCAACCATTGGCAAGTTTGGCCAATGTAGCACCCGTCGCAATCCAAACAAGAAACTTTGTATAGCAAATTAATTTTAAACGTCTCAGCTTTGATGTTAGTAAAAATTCTTTTTATTATGATTTGGTTGTACTTAGCTATTTTTAAATTAGGTAAATGACTAAAAATCTTAATAATATTATCACTAATATTGGTGATGTAAGGTAACTTCCGGTAAACCAATTATGAAGAAACATCATCATCTAACTGACCCTCGTAAAAACCAATGACGCAGTAGGGTTTTGATATCAATCCAAAATAACGCTATTATCAATACCGCGGATAACTCTGGTATCAAGGAAGGGAACAGAATTATCATTGTTATCCTCATTTTCTAAGGTAAATTGTATGTGACTATTAAAACAATTAAAGACCAAATTTATTAAATGGAAAAGAACGGAGCAAATAATGTCATCTACGTATTTGTGTATGAAGGGCATAGTAAACGGTAACTGTGGCAGGACCATATCAAGTAAATGGTCCATTACTACCAAGGCTACAATAGGACTAATAGGAGATCTCATCGGTGTACCAAATAATTGTTGATAGAAATTATTATTAAAAGAGAAATAAGTATTATTGAAAGTAAATTCTAGTAACTTCAGAAAAGATGTTATCGAAAGCTCAGTGTTCGGAGAGATCAATTCCCATTTTTCCCTAATAATATTCGACACTAAATTTAGTGGTATATTAGTAAAAAGGGGATACAACATCTAAAGAAATTAAAACGTAACCTGGCGGCAGAACAACATCATTCATATCATGAACAAAAGTAAACGTGTCTTTGACATTATAGTCCGTTCTATCTGCCAATGATAATGTTAAAATATTGGATAAGAATTTTGATAAGTTATATGTAATTGAATTAATGGAACTAATTATGGGTCGTAGGGGGACATCTGGTTTATGTATTTTAGGTAAGCCGTAAAATTTAGAAAACGTACAGTTGTATATCATAAGTTCTTTTACCCATTCATCTGATAGATCATCTGTATTTTTGATTTTTTTGATCAATTTGATCTCAGTCGGGGTGGCGTGTATTTTTTTATAAATATTTTGATCATCTAGTAAAACATTACATTTGTTGATATAGTCTATCTTATTTAAAGCAACCGTGCATCCCCCTTGTCAGCTTGAACTATATAAATTTCCGACCGATCCGCTAGAAAACGCTTAGTTCGAAAAAACAAACTATGATAAACAGAAGGCCTATCTACAATAGAATGTTGTTGAAAGTTAGTAATAACATTAGTGACCCTCGCTCGTAAAATGTCTTTATCTTCAACCGGACAGACATTTATGATGTTCTCAACGTCAGCCAAAAATTTAACCAAATCGAAAGAATTCGTCACGGGAGAGACTCCAAACTTAGGACGTAACGATAAGAAATCAGCTATGTCCGTCGGTATTTCAGTATTCGATAAATTTTTGAACCATTTACTATTATTTATAAAAGGTTTCTGCATTGAATTTGGAATTATTAATTTATTAAATTTAATATTTAAATTTGTACGGACTTTGTGACTGATTTTTTTAAAGTAGACTGTAATCTACTACTAAACTCTTCTATGATATGATCAGGAAGTAATCTACTAATATTAAATTTAATTGATTTTAAATTAGACTGTATTTGAAAAATTGAATCGCAAGTAATTTTTATCTGAAAATTTAAAGTCTTATTAAACCACTTTAATAAAAATTCTCCTATTTTAGTTAAAAGTATCCCATTTGCGGTGACTATTAGTTTCTGTAACCCCAGGGTTCCTTCCCATTTTACCACGTCACATAACGGAAGGCACTTTCTCTGCACTTTTTTGGAAAATATAAAGCTTAAATTTGTGCTTTTTAAATACGGGACGTACCAACTACATATGTTTGCAACTTCACGAGTCGAGGTTTGGCATCTCCTGCAACAGCTTACAAAACATTTAGTTCCACGTTTTCAGAAAATATCCTGTGCATTACTGCGGGTTTTTGGAAATATCTAAACCTTCTTAAATTTTCTTCAAGTCCGCTAAACTTACGACATTTTGGCACTTCTCTTTAACCCGATCTTACGTATTTAGATTTCTGGTTTTGGGGAGATCGCGTTTATACATATAACAGTGCCGTAGTACGTAAACAATTTCAGAAATCGAATTCTTGCAACTTGTGGGGTTATATCTAATGTAAGTGGCTTCTTGAGGACTAAAAAGTAGATAGGGAATGCTAGGTCACAATAATTAGACGTGTAAATCACTCTAAAAGTGAAAGTCGTTTTGGTCTCTAACGAGGATTATAGGACGAGTTACTGTAAACATTACATTAGTGGCGAAACGTCGAGTTAGCATATTTTGCATTTGTTGTGATTTCATTTTACGTTGTGTTGTATTTAGTTTATTTTTGTATTGTATACAAGGTCTTTCACAAAACCCGTTCATTAGAAAGTTTAGGGAATCTACTATTGGTATAATTCTGAACTTTTAAAAGCTGGATTTGAAGTATTGGTTGTATCGTTTTAAAATATTTTCAACTAAATTCGACTTCTGGTTATACCGGAAGTAAATAGCAACTTTGTTGTTATAAATGGAATCGTAAAATTGTTTTAATACATTCTATTCTATGCATTATTTGCGAATATTCTGTATTTGGGTACCTAGCCCTAAGTTCAACTGTTTCTAAGACATTTACCATTTTCTTTAATATTTTGTTGATGCACTATATATCTTAAGGAAAAATTAATATTGTAAAGTCCTTTGAACTATAAGATGTCAAACTTATAGAGGATCATAGATACTGCCTTCATTTGGATCTAGGTCGTCGACATATGGCAACAAAACGTCCGCCAATCCTCCAATACACTCTTATACTACCCTGGCAAAAATACAGTGGTCCAGGGCCTTTTGCTCCTATACAAGACCATACCATTACTAACGATGGGTGTCTAATCGTTTTCAATACACTGACTTCACTAAGCCATTCAGAGTGACGTCTTCTATCAAACTGAGCTCTTATAGCCTCTAGTTTTGCTTCATCTCTGAATATGATTTTTAATATTCAGAAAATTCAGTGTTAAAATTGAATCAGTGAATTTTTGTATTAGTTATTTAAAAATTCATTTAATTTATTTTGTGTTACCTTCTGCCAATCCTCAATTCTGTAATGTTGATATCGTTTAGCCCATTCATAACGTGATCGCTTCATCGTCGGTGTTAATTTAGGCTTTTTAATGGGCCATCTGGATTTCAAACCGGCTTCGTACAATCGTCTTCGTTCTGTACGCTCGGATATTTTGACTCCTCGTTGGACATTTCATTTCTAATATCTTTACAGGATAAAAGTAGATTTTCCGTCGCTAGTTTCAGGATATGATGATCATCTCGAGAAGTAGTGACCCTTTTCTTCCCACAAAATGCTCTTCCGCTACTCGTGGTAGGTATGCTTTCCTTCATTGAAGCGGCAATTCCACGCACTGTTTGTCGGGATACTTCTTCTTTCATTGCAATTGTACGTTGACAATACGTTCCTGTGTCCAACAATACCGAAATACGCAATTTTTTCTCATTTCATATGTCTTTTTCTTTCCTATTATGGAAAACATAAGCCGTCCACTAACAAGAACTTCAAGTCCAAAATATAGAATAAAAATAATCCTCTATTTCCTTACAATTTTTTTTAATTTACTCCAGATACATGTTTCGGCAATTAGGTATCATCAATCTAGAATCTACAAAGTACATTTATAAAATAAGTTAGACTAAATAATTATGATTAAAGTACTTACAGTCTGTTAAGAGTCCACATGTTTTTAAATGTTTACAAGACGTTTTTAGAGAAGATAAAATCACAAATTTGAACATTAATATAATTAAAAATTCAATATTTTAAATGTCGTAAGGACGTGGTTGATTTTTATATGATATTTACAGCCGAGAAAAACAATTAAATATTTAAAGCATTAAGGCAGATTAAAATTGGAGTTTAAATTAATGTAGAATGAAGGATATGTGGAAAGGACAAAACTTCAAGTCCAACACTAACACATAAACACGTACAAAACGTGGATATATAAACAGATAAATATCTTTTATACAATAGTAATCGATTCAAACAATATTGTAATTCTAACAATTACTGTGTCTTCAAACATTGTTTCTATCCATTTACTATACAGCGTTAGTAAAAAGTCCCGGAACGGTCGAATAACTTTGTTATTTGAAAATTATGATTTCTGAAATTTGGTATGGGGGTATAGTTAATATAAATGCAGTTCAATACAGTTTATATTTTTTTCACTTCCGGTTTAATTGGCAATACGTCCAACTTTTTTTTTTAAATGGAACGCCCAGATTTTTTTAACACTTTTGAATGCAAAATAAAAAACTACGTTCAGGAAGTATTAAGATGTTTATTTTTATTCACAAGAAAACAGTTAAAAAATTAAAAAAGTGTCCTAATACAAAAAAATCAAGATACCTGTCTATTCAGGTTGCGATTACAATAATTGTTCAAAATGCTCTCCATTTACAATTTGACAAAAATGTAAACGGTCAGTAAAATTTCTTATTGAATTTTGTATTTGTTCTGGAGTGATGCGATTGGCTTCTTGTACTATTCTCTCTTCCAATTGTTCAAGATTATGGGGATGATTTTTGTACACTTGACATTTCAAGTGACCCCAAAAGAAAAAATCTAATGGCGAGAGATCTGGCGAACGTGCTGGCCATTCGATTGCTCCTCTACGTCCGATCCAACGTTCCGGAAAAAATTCATTCAAATAATCGCGGACATTATGGGCAAAATGGAGGGGAGCTCCATCTTGTTGAAACCAAAAATGTGCATTAGGGTGCGCACCTGTGTTTGCATTTGGAAAGAGGGCCGCAAGTGCTGGAACAACCTCATTTCGCAATAAATTTAAGTAGACGTTGCCAGTTAAATTTGCTCTTATAAAAAATGGTCTTATGATGTTGTTTCCAACAAGACCAGCCCAGACATTCACCTTTTGAGGACGCTGTGTATGGACTTCTTCAATCCAATGCGGATTTTCAATTGACCAGTAGCGACAATTATGTCTGTTCACAGTGCCGTTGAGACAAAACGTTGCCTCATCTGAAAAAATGATGTAATCTAAAACATTAGGCTGCTGCTCGATCAATTCCGTCATTGTTTCGCAAAAATGTAGTCTACGATCTGGATCATCTTCAGTTAACTCATGGACGGGATACGTTTTATAGGCTTTCATTCTTGCTGATTTAAGAATCTTATGAGCAGATTTTTGAGAGATCTCATGAATTTGACCTAATTCTGTTGTGAACACGTGATGATTTTCTTCCACTGTAAGTAACACATTCAAACTAGTTTCTTCATCTGTTGCTGTTAATGGACGTCCCCTTCTAGGTAAATCCTTCACCTGACGAAAGACTTTAAACTTTTGAATTGTTCGGCATACCGTACTTTTACTAATGTGACGATCCGGATAAACAGTATTAAACAAAATACGAACCTCTTCAAAAGAACGTTGACGATCACCGTACCCACGCATCATTAATATCTCAATTCGTTCTGATTCAGTAAGTTTTACTGCCATTTTCAAATGTGTCAATGTCTAAAATAAGTAAATTTATAGCGATGCAAAAGTTAAAACGCTTTTAAAATTGTCAAATGTGACGGCAAAAAGAATGCTAACACTAATCAACAACTTTTTTCAAAGGTACCTTGTTTTTTCTGTATTAGGACACTTTTTTAATTTTTTAACTGTTTTCTTGTGAATAAAAATAAACATCTTAATACTTCCTGAACGTAGTTTTTTTATTTTGCATTCAAAAGTGTTAAAAAAATCTGGGCGTTCCGTTAAAAAAAGTTGGACGTATTGCCGATTAAACTGGAAGTGAAAAAAATATAAACTGTATTGCATAAAATGCATTTATATTAACTATACCCCCATACCAAAAGAAATCATCATTTTCAAATAACAAAGCTATTCGACCGTTCCGGGACTTTTTACTAACGCTGTATAATAAAACTGACCGAAGAGAGGGATAATAGCAGGTGAAAGGTCGTCCCTCTCAATTTCTTAAAAATAAATGTTTAGGAATCGTATTTAAATAGGTATCATGAATCAAATTCATACATTTCATAATCCTACTTCTAAATGATGCTGTTCGAAACACACAAAAACTTAAATTTATAAAATGGGCCTAATAAATTGGCCAGGGATTGTATTGTAAATTGTGTTAATATTTAAAACTAAAAAATTTTTCTTAAAAAATCCTTAAAAGATTTCCTTAAAATGTTAAGATTAGAATGCGAGCTGGGCAGTAATTATTCACAATTTCATTTGTAAATAATGATAATCGTTTAAGCGCAAAATATTAAACAGTAATAAAAAGCATCTCTATTAGAGCTTACATTTTTATTAATAATTGTTTGTTTTTACAAGTTGTTAATTAATAATGTTTTTGAAGTATAATTTATTTTATTATCTGGTTCTTTCTTATTCGATAAATAATTTCTTTTTGTATTTTTAAATCTGACGAGCTCACCCTACAAAATGTTTTGTGCCCCATACAACAATATAGGTTTTGAACATGTATATGTATGTACGACAAAAAGTTCGAGTCATAGGTATATGCTCCCTTATAATTCAAATATATTAACTTAATTTGCACTCTTTTCAGTAACGGATCGACCTACATCCATAATTAACGGCGACAGAGCGTATATAGATGATTACCCATTCTACGTTTATCTGAGTAAATCTGATGGAGAAACTTTATATTGTGGCGGGACCATAATTCGACCAGATATTATATTAACTGCGGCTCACTGTATTAATAATCAAAACACCATTTTTGTTTACACCGGTATAAGTGAAGTAAACGATTTGCAATCTGCTACACCGTACATTGTACAGAAGAAGATAAAACATCCTCGGTTTGATCCTATCTTTTTGGATAACGACATAGGTTTAATCAAATTAAAAAGAAAAATTAAGATTGGCACGAACGTCAAAGTGGCTGAGTTGAGTACAACGGTTCCTGCGATAGGCGAAGACGTGTCTATTATTGGTTTTGGAAGACCAAACTGCACATCTAGTCATCCAAATGTGCCATGTCGAAATCCAGCATCAACTTATTTAAGATCTGCTGTTATGGAGGTGATTAATACACCAGCTGGCACTATCGAAGTTCAAGGAAAACCGGGAACGAACCAACTTTCGTGCCACGTAAGCATCATGTTATATATTCGTTCTATTTTTTTAAAGTTATTTCAATTTTTATGAATTTTTTCCCGCGCAATTTCAAATTTAAAATAAAATGGTAAAATACGTTACTTAGTTTCGTACCACCCAAAACCATAATTATGTGCAAAATTCAGTTAATTATTGAAGAAATAGATCAACAACAACGACAATAAAAGAATACCGTTTCCGCTGGAAAAAAATACCATCCATCTGCTAGACATTATTTTCATAACCTTAACAGGCAGTTAGATATTGATCTGACGCATTTTTCGGCCAAGGTTCCTGATGATTTTCTTAGTACTATAGTAGATTATCAAGCGAACTTCGACACTTTCTGGAACTCTCCATCACTAGTAAAAGTCTTTGCCCATATCGCACCTAATTGCTCTACATATTTCAATTTATGTGTACCTAGTCTTTGCATCACTAAGTGTTTGGAAACAGAATTCCATTTTGTCAATGCCGTAATTTCGCTCTATTGGTGTAAATAATTTGTTTTTTATGTTTCTCTAGCTTTCCTTTATTGCTCTTAATTTTTCAATACTATCATTGGATATTATGAATGTTTCATCAAACCTTGTATCGATTCTAAATAGAATATATTGCGTGGAAAATTTTATGTTTATCTTCTGCTATTTACAAATTTAGTAATCTTGGTGTCAATAAACCACCTAAACTCTCCCAATAATCGTACTTCTTTTCGGAAATAAGGGAGAGGATTAAGTTGAGATAGTAGATACCTAGCACCAAATATTATTATGACATTGGGTTTAGCGCAGTGTAACTTTTTTATTTGAGGAAGTATGTTATTACGAGGTTTACAGTTTGTGGTCTTAAATACGAGGGAGCGTTTTTATATTCGCGGAATGGGGGATAAGGGGTGGAAATAAAAAACCAAATTATTTTTCTTTTTCAATATATTCACCTGCAAGACGGATACATTTTTCACATCTTTCCATTAATTTATTTATACCCTCATAAAAAAATGATTTCTCTTTATCTGCAAAATACGCCGAAACTGCCTCCTTGACTTCATCATCGGCAGTAAATTTTTTACCCCGCAGTTCTTTTTTCATTTTCGGAAACAGGTAATAATCACTTGGGGCCAGGTCTGGGCTGTAAGGTGGGTGATTCACAATTTCGATGCCCACCTTATGCAGGGCAGCTAACGCAACGCGGCTCTTGTGGACGGGCGCGTTGTCGTGCAAAAGCAGCACACCTTTCGTCAATTTTTCCCGTCTTTTCTCTTTAATGGCTTCTTTTAGTCGCTCTAATATTGAAGCGTAATATTCTCCGGTTATAGAAACACCTTTATCTTTATAATCAATCAACAATATTCCTTCCGAGTCCCAAAATACCGTTGTCATGAGTTTCCCAGCTTAGTGTAACACTTTAAATTTCTTGGGAGGTGCTGTGCCCTTTTTATGCCACTGCATAGAGTCTTGTTTGAACTGAGGTTCATAATGATGAACCCAAGTTTCGTCTCCAGTAACAATTCGACTCAATACACCATCCTTGTCTTCATTACAGAGGTCCAAAAATGCACGCGAACACTCTACGCGCTGTTGTTTTTGCGGCGGCGTGAGCATTCTCGGCACCCATCTTGCGCTGACCTTAGACATGGCGAGATGATCGTGTAGGATTTTAAAAATTGTTGTATCGGATACTCCAACCATTTCTGCGAGTTGTTTCTTCTTTAGTCGAGCATCTTCGAGTACAATTTTTTCAACTTTTTGGATAAGTGCTGGCGTGGTCACCTCAATGCTCCTGCCCGGTCTCGGGTCATCTTCAAGGGATTCCCTTGCTTATTTAAATAAACTATGCCACTTGTACACCATGGTTTTTCCTGGACAAGAGTCGCCGTAAACCAATGACATCTCATTCATTATGGTCGCGACTGATTTTCCTTGCCTGGTAAGGAACTTTATAACGGCACGATATTCGATTTTTTCCATTTTTCACTCCTGATTATGTTACTTGGTTGACGATAGCTCAAAGATTAACTGTCTAATAACAATGAAACTTCGTATTTATACTAATTATGAATCGCTGCACAGGCCACGTCTCCAATGCGCCTAATCACGCCCCTACAACCCGCTCATTCCGCGAATATAACATATAACAATCATGTGCTAGCGTTTGCAATAAATTTTTGATTTGTAATAGTGTACTTTTGTTCATCATTTGGATACATAATGTCTTTGTTTATCACCTTCACGATATCTTTGTTTTACTACAACTTGATGTTGTTTCCACATATTAAACTTTGTTGATTCAAATTATATTATATTCATTCGGTTTCGGTAATAAATGTCAAATAGCTATTTTGGTTCACCATAATTTCTTCCTTTTTTTGTTCCTGTGTATCAAGAACCGTTGTTACTTTTAGACCTACATACAGAAATAACTTGTTAAGGACAGACTATAGAGAGCAGTATTACACCAAATATTGCCATACTTTACTGAAAGAATACTTGAAGTCACCCACACGTTTATCAGGAGCGCCAAACCCTTCCGATTTCTAGCCAATAAAAGTCAAGCACGCATACTCAAACTTATCAGGAAAGGAATGTGACAGAATACACGATGGTCAGCTACAGACTTACATTCATAAACTAATTGATCAAATTAAAAACGAAATAAGACATCACAAAGCTGGCTAAATCTGTGCTTCCAACCAGAACTATTTTTCGAAGAACTCACTAGTACTTTCAGTGGCACCACACACTGTGTGACCACAACACAAAATATTTCAACGATATGTACACCATAGGAAAGGATGGAATTCATAACTCTGTCAGGCAATTGCCCAAATGACTTGAGTATTTTTGCAAGAGATGGAAAATGGTGACTGTCTGCATCTCAAAATCCAGTAAGCCCAAAAACGTCATTCCGTTCTAGAGAATCATATCTCTGCTCTGCTGTTTATCCAAAATTGCTGGAAACAACCACATCTTTTTCGAGCCATAACTAGGATTTAGAGTTTGAATTAATATCATCCAGAAAACAACGATCTCTACTACTAACATAATAAAAGACACCACATTTCTATGCTCTCGCTCAACACAGAACAGACTTTAGATTAGGTGAACTTTTTGGATCAAAGTAGCAGCAGCAGCACCCAGTAGCCTTTCGTTATACAACATCCACGAATTGCGTACCCCATCCCAGCAGCAACTTCCTCAAAATACTCAAGCACAACGCTGTTTTTATGTTATATTGTCTTTTTGGCCAATGAACCTTGGCTTTTGTTTATCTAAATAATCTATTCACCGTACTTTTACTTCTTCTCTTTGATATCAATCAAATCGCGATCAATGCCCCGATCTCACTAATTATAAAACGTCATCGTAGTTGCACATACAATTGCCATTCACTCTTGTTCACCTCGATTGTACAATTCCATTTGGAAATTATATGGTTGGTATAGAATATTTTTATAGTACTATTTAACAGCACATTAGATAGATAGTGGTAATGCGACTGTTATTATTACATATTTAGTTCTAAAAATCAACTTTCGCATTTTTTAACTCGACTAGGTATAAATTGTAATATATTATCAAGACTGATCCGGGTCAATTTTGGCAGTATGCACGTTCGAGAAAGAGTAATGTGGATATTCCAAACTCAGTTGGGAGTGCAAATGGCAATACATTTGTTGATCCACAATTAATGGCTTTCAATAATATTTCCCAATCAACTTATATTCCAAGTTCACCTTCAAAATTGCCATTAGAATCCTCTATTTTGTCATGCAATTCATTAATTGATCTATATCTGAAATCGAAGTATTTCAAGCGCTTAAGAAATTGAAAGCTAATTTTACCGTTAGTTGCGATCGCATTCCTTCATTTATTTTAAAAGACTGTGCTGCTGTTTTCTCTTATCCATTAAGCTGTTTATTCAACTTATCGTTCAAGACTTGTACTTTCCCCGATCTCTGAAAATCTCCTAGACTTACTCCTGTTTATAAGAAAGGTGATCATCACTTTGTGGAAAACTATAGACCTATAGCTATATTAACAGTAGAGAATGGTCAATGTGATCGAAAGCATTTGTCAGATCGGTGTATATAACGTCGACTTGTGTATTATTACCGAGTGATGGTGGATCGCCTAGCAATAAAACCATGTTGATCATGAGATATTAAGGTTTCGACTTGAGCATAGATAATCTTATATTAACAAGATTCAAATACTTTGGCTATATAGCCAAAGTATTTGACCATCACTCGGTAATAATACACAAGTCGACGTTATATACACCGATCTGACAAAAGCTTTCGACCACATTGACCATTCTCTACTGTTAATTAAACTGGATGCTCTTGGCTTTTCCTCATCACTAGTCACGTTCTTTAAGTCTTACCTAACCAAGCGTAATCACTACGTAGCTTATAAAGGTCACATCTCCAATAGTTTTGCACCACCCTCAGGTGTTCCGCAAGGAACTAATTTAGGTCCTTTATTATTTCTCTTGTTTATCAACGACCTAACGCTTAAACTTAATTGTTTAAAATTACTCTTTGCCGATGAATTAAAGTTATATGCTGCAATCAACACCATTGATGATTGTATATGGCTTCAGAATAAAATTGAGGTGGTGCAGATTTGGTGCACTAGGAACAAACTAACTATGAACGTCGCTAAATGTAGATGTATGAGCTTCTCGCCTAAAACAAGTAATATTACTTAAAACTACACATATAACAAAGAAAGCATTCAACGTACTCAGTCTATGAGAGATTTAGGCATAATTTTTGACTCTCAACTTACATTTGTCGAACATATCAATATTATGGCTGCCTCATCCTTGCGCATGTTAGGCTTCATCATAAGAACAACACGTAACTTCATGCCCTCAAACTCTATCTTACCTTTGTATTTTTCATTCGTCCGTTCTAAGCTGGAGTACGCGTCACTAGTATGGTCACCAATCTACAATCGTCATATCAACACAATTGAACAAGTCCAAAGACGATTCTTGAAATACTTATACTTTAAAGACACCTCGAAGTATCTCGTTCAGAATTTTAGCCATGGTCAATTTATATAAGGTTGATTCTTTGGAACTTCGTCGTAATCACGCAGACATGAAATTTTTATATTACCTAGTCAACCATCACTTAGACTTTATTTATGTCCTATAATTGGATTGTATAATCTGTTGGGCTAAATATATATATTATTATTATTTAAAAAAAATTACATTCTTGTTTTTATGATATTTTCTAGGGTGACTCTGGTGGCCCGATGATCTACATGGGCGAAGTTGTTGGCGTATTGAGTGGTGGACTCTTCAATTGTAAGTGGTATAGCGCTTATACGTCTGTCCCCGAATACTCGAAATGGATTCAGAATTGGCTGTCCATATTATAATTGACTGGAAACTTCACACTTCAATTTTATGATATACAGTTTGCTTAGTAACACAAATGCTTTATGAATACGAGTTGCTTTAATCAAATATATCGCTTTTATTATTATTGCTAATTCTTGTCTTTCTTTTTATTAGACTGTGCAGCGAATAAAAATAAGTCTAGCACACACCTTATCCTTTCTAACGCTAATAATCTGAGGTCATTTCAGATACTTCCTGTACACAAAACTAATTAAATGAAATTCATGCAATTTAAAGTTGAGAAAATTACTTCTCAAAAGCGCCTGTGGACAGAACAATATAAGATTCTACATCGTAATTCATTGACTACATTTTTAATTATACTGAGGAACAAAATGAAACTTTTTCTTTGCCCCAGAAAGAAACCTATATACGTAACTCTAATAGTTATTCTTTCTATTGCCTTGATACCTCTTTTCCGTCTATCCCATCTCTCACTACTCCAACCTTCCCTCCTTTCACAAAATTCTTTTTTCCCCTTAACACGTTCGCTGCGGTAGACGCGGATCCGCGTCCGCTCGGGTTTACTCGTCATGCGTTCGACGCGGATCCGCGTAGCTTGTAGACTTCTCTTTTCAAGGCTAGTATTTAACCAGTGTTCGTCGTATGCAGTTATGCTTTCGTTAGCGTCTACTTAAGGCATATTATTTTCTATATCTGCACCAGTTTTGAATTTTGTTTATTTTTTTATACTTTGGGGTCTTCTCAATATGACAAACAGTGAGGCAGGTCTATCGAGACCTAAGCGTTCTAAATTTCAAATTAAAAGTAAAAACAGGCTCACAGAAGGAGAAATGGAGTATTATTTGTATCACTCGTCGAGCGAGGAAGAGGATTCGGGTGACGAATTTATGCCAGATACAAGATTTTATTTTTTATTTTTAAATATTCTGTGTGAGTTTCTTCAATTGTCGATTTTATATAAATAAAAACGGAATATAGACTAATTGTGGTGTCATTTATATGTGACGCGAATCGCATCCATTAGCAACTACCGCGAAACTTTTGTCCCAGGTGCTGCCGACGCGGATCCGCGTCCTCGTATCAAAAGTCACTTTTACTGTATATTTGTACACAGGAGACATATCTTTGATTATTATTATCAAATTACAGTACAATTTGATCATAAAATTATTTAGCATCAACGTATTGCGTCAGGAATATACTCGCAGCGAACGTGTTAAACCAGACTCGTCCGACCAATGGTCACGGGTAAGGCACAGCAGCCTTCAGGCTTATTGTGCCACGTCGGTGTATTCAAGTCAGCCACTCTAACACGGTAGTCCCCTCCACTAATCTGTACAGGTCCCTAACCAAGTGGGTAAGATATGTCTCTGGATCTCCTTTCGTTCTCCCAAATAGGTTTTACCTTCTGTGATCTAGTGCCTCGCAGTCGCATAGTATATGGTCGGCTGTCTCCGGTTCTATCTCACAAAGTCTACACCTTGTGTCCCCGTCAAACACTCCGATTTTGTGTAGGTGTTCTTTTACCGCAGCATGTGCGGTCATTAGGCCTATAACAATACAGAGCTGTTTCCTTCTAAGCTGTAGGAGTTCTCTAGCTCTCTTCCTACATGGTTTCCCTATAAAGGTTTTTCCATGTGTTATACCGGGTATACTACTCCAGTATTCTTGCTGTTCCCTACGGACCGAGTCGCCTATGTATCTCCGGACCGTTAGCCTTGTAACCCCGAAGAAAGTTCTGGGCCGTACATTTCCATCTCTGACCCTCTCTTTGCGCGTTCGTCAGCCCTTGCGTTGCTATTCATCCCTTGATGGCCCGGTATCCAAGTCAAGCAGACCTTGTTCCGGTTCGAAAGTTCCGCCAATTCGTCGAGGCACTCCGTTACGAGCCTGGACGACACCTTCCAGCTTAATAATGCCTTTAGTGCCGACTATCAGACATGATGTGAATTCGTCTGTTGGTCACCGCTTTCACATTCATTGTGTGTACGCACTGGAGGATGCCATGGAACACAGAGGCATATTCCCCCAATGCGTAGCTGTACCCCTCATTTTGAAAATATATCGCTGCACCAGTACCACTATTGTCTTGTTTTTTAATTCGAAGTACATACCGGGCAGCCTCCTCCCGTCTATCTGGTGTAGACACCGTGAAGAGATTCCCATAAATTCTATTTGAACAATAATTAGAAAGGTCGCGGTTGAAGAACCCTACTAATGCTGTCAAGATTTTTTTCTTTTTTTCCATTATCTTTCATTCTGTTGGTAAAAAATGCATGTCTACATTTTTGACATCCGCAACTGTCTTATTTTTTTAATCGTTCATCTTCAAGTCTTCAGAGACCATAGCTTTCATTATTTTTTTAATTCCTTTGATAAGGCTAAAGTCACGATCACAGACTATAAAGCTATGATCACGTATTAGGAGTTTGTGTTCGACAAGGTCGCTAAGTATTGGGTTGGTGGTCTAAAAATGAATGAAGTAATATATCTCCTAGTTACAATAATGCAATTTTTTCCCAAACGCCAATTATTTAAACATATTTTTATATAAAAATATGCCGTCCCGAAGTGGAGTCGAACCACCATGTAGGGCTATCGCGGCTCTACCGCAAACCGTTGCGACCACCGGGGTCTTCGACTACACAAGTAAACTTCACAAATATATGCGAACGAGATGTTATAATGACCTAGGATAGGCAACATTTTGACACCGAAGTGTATTATTTTCTTGGCGTATGTAAATACAATAATGCAATTTTTCCCAAACGCCAATTATTTAAACATATTTTTATATAAAAATATGCCCTAGTTTTTATTTTGTCGGTCCTGATAACTAAATCTTTGTGTGTAATTTTTTCAACAGTAGTGTTAAGTGTAATAAACAGGAAGTAATGTTATCACTAACTTTTGCTGCTGAAGTCGATTGCCAGGATATAACAGCTTCATTGTCTAGAGTAAAACATACGCTAGTGGGTAACAACATGTGATAGTAACAAACTTGATTACTCGTTAGGTTCATAGCTGAGTCAGCTCTACAATAATGTACTTTAAGCTACTTCGTTGCATCAGCAAAAAAGCTAGGTGTATGCGATTTTACGTTTACAAAACCTCGTTGATTGAAAACTTGATCATAAAAGGTTGACTTATGAATACTCTTTTCTACAAAATCTGGGGATGTTCTGGAAGATCAATACTTCCGAATCCTAGAGCCAATTTGAAAGCCAAGTAGAAAGTTTACTATTTTGAGATTCACAGAGATGACTCAGTTATAATCTGTATATTTTAGTAACTTTATAACTTTCGCAATATCGTCATATGTTTCCTTTGATTGAGCGAAATATCCAATAGTAATGAATTAAAAACATTTCCATTGTGTAGTAAGACACATCTTAGGCTTCTGCTGAAACCGTTGATGAAGAAACGCCATTCATTTGGGACATACTGTGCACCGTTCATTTTAAATGATATAGAAGGTCTGAGTCTCTGTTATGAGGGCTTCCAGGTTTTGACATAGTAAAGTACATATATACAATACAAAATAAAATAAAACAAAAATGAAAATGAAAAATACAAAAAATATATACAACTTACTCAAACTCGACGTTTCGCCACTAATGTAAGTGGCTTCTTCAGGAGCAAAACTAGGTGAGGGGGGCCAGAAGGTCACGGTAACTCGACCTGTCAACCACGCTAGAGGCGAAAACCTTCTGAATAATAAACTAACAGACAATTTATTAGAAATAATACAATAACAATCTTCAATGGTTAGCATATTGACATTATCTAGAAAACTGCTGCTTGTGCCCGACAAGATTAAATAAAGAATTATCTACATGAAATTAAAAATGAATTACGTCAATTAAATAACTTCACAGGATTCGAATCTTATCGGTAACAAACCCGTGGAAACACATTTGCAACTACACGCACAACAAGAGCTGCAGTAGGTTTTCAAAAGCAGTACAGATTGGGAAGCCTCTGGAGATGCACTCACAACAAATAAAAACCAACTGTATACAACAATAATATCAAAATTTTGACTCTAAAATGCAAGATAATGGTGCTTCTCTCTCGAAGCATCTTCATGTTGTCTTAGTTTTTGAAAATCCTGTGTGTTTAGTAGAAAGTTTTGAAAGTTTCGATTAAAACAAAAATATATCCGGTCGAAGCTTTAAAATAATGTGTATAAATAAAAAACCACTCCAAAACCTATTAGCGTATACCAGAGAATACGCTACGAATATGTATAGATATCAAACACCAAATTCCACTTTGAAAGTGAGGAACTTAAATTAGTCGCTTAACAAACAAACATAGAAAAAAGACACAATAATAACAATATGGTATCACCATATGCTTTCTAAGAAGAAATCATTGATTCGATACAAAGTTGCATTCAAAAGCTGTTGTTTAATTTGTTTCTTAAATTGAATTTCAGGTAAGTTTTTAACAGAAGTTGGTAGCGCATTGTATATTTTCAAACACTGGCACAAAACTGTTTTCTGGATCTTGGTTAGTTTTCTTTTGGGTGGGAGCAAATAGCCATTGCCTAACCCCCTAGTATTTTTTTCATGTTGCAATGAAAATTTTTATATATATATAGACCCATCAAATTATACATTATTATTGCTGACAACAAGGTGATAATTTCTGATCCTTACTTAATTGCTGTCCAAATATTCAAATCAATAAGTTTGTAGTTTAATGTTTAGAGATCTACGAAGAAAAATTAATTGCATTCAACATAGAAAAGTTTTCAATAAAATGCTACTTTATAGCATTACAACCACTGTCACAGAATCGTTTCTATTCTATCAAAAAGGTTAAATGCAGGTGATTCAGTTACTGTCCTCAATTATTGAATTATAAGTTATTATAAGTTATAATAGTCCTCTATTGACAATGCTGTATGCTAATGGATAGTCTTTGACCCAGTATTATTTCCGCTGTTGTAAAGTAAACTATTGCAAATTAAAAAGCAATAACACACTGCGATTGTACTGAAGATATATGTGTCCTAACACACACTCAGGAAAAACTATTAGCGTAATAAATCTATGATGAATGAACATAGAAAATAAGGTTTAATGTAGAATAACTAACTCATTTGTTACGTGATCCGACGATACCGGTACTTCCCTTCTGAATTTGAATTTCAACATAAACATAACATTCAAAGTCGACTCACAGCCGCGGGTGTAATAGTAATTCATGACCAGTAGATGCAACCCCCTGTAATTGACGTAAGCCGTTGGAGAATGCTAAGGCATGTATTATTATTGTTAAAGATAATTAATTATTGCAAATTATTGTCAAGCGTTTTACACGCAGAAAGAAAACAAACAAAGGAAGAATATTTTTATGACTCATATTTATGTAATTTAGTGCTTATAAACTAGGTGCATTAAGCGAGCTCCCATATTTTCAAACTAGCAGGCATACAATATTTGAAACCACATCTAACTGAAAACGGTAATGTTTTTTTTTTGTTTTTACAGTAATCTACTTGCGTGTAGTCATTATTAACAACATTTATATCTATATATTATTTTGTTGAACTTGTGCAAAATATAAGGTCCTGGAACGTTACTGGACAACATGGTATACAATTCTTAGTATCTCACATCAAATATTTATTGATAATCAATATTAAGATAAACATTTATATTTAAATCTGATATTATTAATCAATTAAAACAGGATGCAAAGTTGGTTAAACAAAATTTAATTTCGATAACCTTACCAAGTTTGCGGTTGATTCTAAATGATAACGATTCAAATCTATTAATTTATAGGTAGCAGGTTAATATTAAATTACCATTGTGGTGGTAGATTGTGTCAAGTTAACAATGCATCTCTTGTGTTACTTCCTAGCTGTCGTAGCAACGGCTACAGGAGCAGTCAGTAAGAAAACTATTAACATATTTTACATTAGATTTAAATTTTGAAATTTTCTTTAATTATTAAGATTAATCTGCCCGGTTTTCATCTCATTCTGTTATTAATCTATTATCATCTTGTATTTGCATAGTATTGATGCATAGGTATTTGATAATTCAACGAATACTTGCATTTTTAATACACTCCAAAAATGCATCTACTTCACATAAAAATATCATTCAATATTTAGTGTTATACTGCTTACTCGAATTTGATGTACTCAAATTATGCATTAAAGTTAAAACTAAAATACAAACAAACAAGTATACTAACGCAAAGTGGATTACTAAACAAACAGTTCATAATCTGGAAAGTTTCCCGCATTTGTCCGATTTTTAAAAGAGGTGATCCATCTGATGTTACAAACTACAGACCTATTTCCATATTATGCAATTTTGCTAAGGTTTTCGAATCACTTCTATATGAGCAAATCTATTTTTCGGTCAAGAGCTTAATTACAACGTCACAGCATGGTTTTATGCGTAATCGATCTACTAGCACCAATCTGGCGTGCATTACACAGTATATCTCAGAGTGTCTAGATAAACGTGGTCAAGTAGACGTAGTATACACTGACTTCCAAAAAGCTTTCGATCAAATTGACAATCACATTCTTATGGACAAATTACAATGTATAGGATTCTCGCCAGCGCTGATGAAGCTTTTTTCATCTTACCTCTTTGGAAGGAGACAATATGTTGAGTATCGTAATATTAAATCCTCCGAATTTAGTCCAACATCTGGCGTCCCGCAGGGTTCGAATCTAGGCCCTTTACTGTTTTTGATTTTTATTAACGATATATCGGCAGTTGTTTCTTGTGAGCAGCTATTATTTGCTGATGATCTGAAAATATTTTATGAAATTAATACCGTGGATGACTGTATTAAGCTACAGAAAGACCTTTCTAACATTGAGGAATGGTGTAGAAATAACCGCTTAACCTTGAACATTGGTAAATGCAAAGTAGTAACGTTTAGTCGCAAGGAAGAGATATATATGTTTGATTACGCAATTAATAGTCAAACATTGGACCGTTGTACCGAGATTAAAGATCTGGGCGTGACTTTTGACAGCAAACTGAACTTCATTGAACACATCAACCAAACAATAGCCTCTGCTTACAGGAGTTATGGATATATATACAGAAATTGTAGGGATTTCCGCAGTACTGATTGCCTAAAAGCATTGTACTGTGCTTTTGTCAGGTCAAAATTAGAATACGCATCTCTCGTATGGTATCCAATCTACAATGTGCATATTAAAAATCTTGAAGCAGTACAGAGACGTTTTTAAAATATATGATGTTTATCGACGATGGAATTTACCCCACTAGAGGCATTGATACTTCAGTGATGCTTAACAGATACCATTTGGTTTCCTTGGAACTTAGACGAAACATAAGTAGTGTAAAATTTCTATACAAAATCTTGCATAACAACATTGACTGTCCTGATTTATTGCACAGAATCAATTTTATTGTACCTCGATTCAATAGTCGTCAAAGCAACTATTTTTACTGTTCTTCAAGTAGAACTAATATAATGGTAAAATCACCGATGTCACTTATTTGTAATAATTATAATTCTATATCTCACTTATGCGATATTAATTTTGATACAATTCAAACGATTTCAAATATTATTCTAAGTATATAATATACCTCTTATCAAGTGTACTCTCTTTATATGTTTAATTTTAGTTACTAAATTTCCTGTTCTTGGGGCTACCTGTTGGAAATAAAGACTATTATTATTATTATTATTATTATTATTATTATTATTATTATAATTTGACCAGAACTAAGTAACCTATTAGTTAGTTCTGATCGACCTGCTTCCTCGTAAAGCGTACCACTTAGTGTAGAGATGTCTTTCCAGCACTTTGTTGTCGTTACGTTAAGTTTATCATATTGTTCAATATTGACATATATCTTTGTTGCGAATATGCTCCCGAGGTTTTTTATTGTGTTTATAACGGGTGATTGAACTGGCAATTAAAATATCAAGGACATCAGCGTTCTTTTGCCATCTAGTATTGTAATAAAATTTCTTCGCCAGTGTAATGAACTTATTGGACGTCCAAATTACATTTCTTCACGTCAAAAAAGATGGTAACGTTCTTCTTTCCCATCGTATGTGATGATGAATTGTACTTTGCTTTTTTATGTTGCTTCATGAAAGGCGGCTTCGAAATCATTTTTAACCATTGAAAACGATCATTGCCAGATAAAACTTTGTTCTCCATACCTCCTACTAACCAGTAAATTCAAATCAGATATTACTTGGCTGTTGGTCATTTTACCGGAATATCTTAACCCAAATATCGATAGTGACTGTTTTTTCCTCCTTAGCGATGATTAAGAGTTGGGCGTATATAACTGTTTTCTTTTTGACCATTATAAATAAATCATCAACCCAATAATCAACAATTAAATTAATAAGCGTAGAAATATTTGTTAAACCACATGCAGTTCAGTTACTATAAAAAATTGTCTGTGGTAAATAAGTATATCTACCTAAGTTAGTCTTTCAAATATGGAATGTTGAATTTAAACTATGTATAAGGCGATAAATTATACATATTATGCAAAACTTAAATTTGTCACTTACAATCTATAATTTTGGTGTGTGTGTCTGTATAAATTTGTATAAATTTTTATATTACATGTATTGGGTTCACCAGTATTTGTTTATTTGTTTGATCACTGGGCACGAGTTAGGTTTTTCCATCATCCCCTTAACACTACGCTTTATGGTCTATTGTGTTATTCCGTGCCTAGTGAATTTCTTAACATAAGCCGGTTAATCGTTTTAACCACGTTTAGTAGCCTGTGTAGTAAATCCTTCTCAGGCTGTCATGCCAGTTGGTCTCTCGCTCCCACCAATGGCAGTCTCCGTCGTTCCAATGCAACGCATTCAAGAATAATGCGATAGGCTGCCTCCTACTACAATCTACAAACAAGCTCAGCTTTAATGATGCCAATTTTGTGTAGGTATTTTCTTATAGAGCCGTGTCTTGTTAACAGACTCATCACTGTTCTAAGCTGTACTCGGTTGAGAGCCAGCATATCTGCTGTTAATTGCCTTAATGGCTGTCCCATCATCCGTTTGCTGTGTATCTGACCCTCAACGTTGTTCTAGTGTAACTGCTGTGTTTTTGTAATTCACTCAGCCACTTCACCCCGTATTGCAGTCTCGGTTATCGCCAGGCCTGGTTCAGGTCTAGTGAATTTTGTTTCAGAACCTTTTCTTGCCAGCCTGCTTGCTATTTCGTTACCTGATATGCCCCGGTACCCACATCAAAGTGATTTTGTTGTGTATGGCCCGGGTTTTTAGGTTTTCCAGGCAGTCTCAGGCTAGTTTGAGATTACGTGAGAGGATGTTAATGTCTTTAGGGCCGCCTGGCTATCCGATAGGATATGATCAGCTGACTCATTGGTTGTTTTTTCAGTGCCCTTCGTGCGGAAGTTTCTATTGCTAGTATTTCCGTCTAATACACGGTGGTATATTGTCCTAATCCCATATAGTTTTTACGATTAAAAGTTTCACTATATATACTTGCTCCAGAGCCTATAGATTCTTGTTTATTCCACAATTATTTATTTATTTATTTATTTAGATACAAACAGTTGCACATAAAACAACTAATTACATGTATCCTAAACTAATCTTTAATATAATAAGGTGCTCAAGCTATACCCTCAAAAGCTTCATAACAATACAGACAGCAGTCAAACAGAACACACCAACATTAAAATTATGCTACAAATACATATGCCGAAAAAAGAGAAAAAAAGAAAAAAAAAAAAGACAATTATTTTTAACTATAAGACTGTAAAAATGTGAGAATGTGAGAGGGACAATCAAGGCCTCAGAAATATAATGCAAAATCAAAGTGGACCTAAGGCGAACAATATACTCTTTACATGCTTACAAAATTCACCCTTGGTTATGCCGAAAATTTCAACAACGTCATAATACTGGTTGTATAATTGGCAAATTAAATTTACAGGACCAAGAGCAGACGCTGCAGCGTGCATAGGAGGTCCCGGTCTTATACTATAGTAAGGAATATGTAATTTGAATAAGCATAACAACTTAGCGTTATCAAAGAAGTTATTAAATACTTTGAATAGTGTCTATAATACAACAAATTCACGTCGACGCTTCAAAAGAGGCAAACGAAACTCAGCCCGCAGACCTTCGAACGATTCAAAAGGAGGATTAACCCCATGTTTTTTAAAATAAATGTATTTCAAAAAAAGATTCTGTATCCTCTCTATGATTTTACTATGTTTAAGAGTATTCGGTGACCATATCACGGATCCAAACTCTAATTTAGAGCGTACAAAAGCATTGTATAGTATGAGAATTGAACGAATATCTCTAAAATCCTTGGTGTTACGCCTTATAAAAGATAAATTTCTGTAAGCCTCAGCCGCGATGACATTGATGTGATTATTAAAAGAAAAGGTTGAATTAAAGAGAATGCCAAGATCCCTAAGTTCAGTGTTACGAATTAAGTCCAAACTATTTATTTTATACTCAAATATGAAAGGAACTTTTTTCTTGTAAAACTAATAACGGAGCACTTAGAGATATTCAGTGCTAGCTTATTACGCTGACACCACTGCGACAGATTATTTAAGTCAATCTGCAATTTTGATGAGTCAGACGGAGAACTAATACGCCGATAGATTTTGCAATCATCTGCATATAGCAAGCAGTTGGAGAATTGAAGAATTGACGGGAGATCATTAATAAAAATTAAAAACAGCAAAGGCCCCAGATTACTTCCTTGGGGAACACCAGAACTAACCATATAGGAATGTGAGTATTCACCGCCGTAATACACACACTGTCTTCTGTTACATAAATAGGACGCAAAGAAATTTAATAAAACGTTTGAAAATCCGAACATGTGTAATTTATTTAAAAGCACATCGTGATTAACACTGTCAAAGGCCTTAGAGAAATCAGTGTAAACAACGTCCAATTGCGACCTATTATTGATGGCTTGCGCAATATCCTCGCAAATCATAATTAAATTTGATTCAATAGATCTGCCGCAATAAAATCCATGCTGTTCAAGTGCTATCCTATTTTTAATCATCTCAAAGATCTTGGTGTAAAGTATTTGCTCGAATATCCTGGCCACAACCGGAAGAACAGAAATTGGGCGATAATTAGTCATCATCTTTCTATCACCTTTCTTAAACACGGGTACTACCTTAGCCAACTTCCACCGATCAGGAAAATATCCGCTCGCAAGTGACAAGTTAAAAATGTGCTTCAAAGGAACCAGAAATAATTCAGCACAACCCTTGTATACATAAGCAGGTATACTATCGAGACCCATAGATCGCTTTGACTTTAATTTTTTAATTGCATTTAGAATATCTCCATTGTCAATTCCACCTACACTGAAGTTCCAATCATTCGTCCCATTACCAAAATCTACACCATATCCCGATGGTTCGGTAAACATAGTGCAAAAGTAGTCAGCGAAACCCTGCGCTATGTTATCATTGCCACAGTAAGTCTCGTTATTATAAACCAAGTACTGAGAGGATTGGAGACCTCGACGTTTATTATTTATAAAAGTCCAAAAATTATTCGGATTAGACTCGGCATCAAAAATGTCATTGTCCAGCCACGTTTCAACCAAAAGTATTACATCATAGTTATTAGACAAAATAGTATGATAAACAGAATTTGTTTTGGATCGTAACCCTCTCACATTCTGATAATAAACATTTACAAGCAATATCAACCGGTAATAAATTATTATTACGTTTTGCATTTGATATGGAATTTAGAAAACTGCCTAAAGCCAATTTAGGAAGAAAGTACCGTAAGTAAAGACTAGGAAACAAGTGTGCTAGCTACTACGCCATTCGCCCGGCTAAAAAAGTACAGTATGTATATATAATTTCTTGTAGTAGTGCCACCTGAATAAACTTCGGGCTTGTTTCTGTTTATACAACATTATATACAGGGTGAGTCACGACTATTACCTCGGTTTCTTGTGTCTAAACGCTGAGTTTCAATGAGTTTTAAATTTAAGTCAAATATGTAAAAGGATAAGGAGCACATTTTAAAAATATTTGCAAGTGTACAGGGTGATTTAAAAAGTACAGCATATCAAAGTTAGGTTAGTTTTAATGCAATACCCTATATTGCATTGCACCATTTTTGGATTCTACGTCATAAATTAGGATAACTTTGTTAATAGTTCCCTATACCTATTTGCTGCCAATTTCGAGAAAATTGAATTTTTATGAAAATGTCAGCTTTCGCGAAAAAATTTAAAACAGGAAAACTGTATGACTTGGACGATTTACATTTGTAAGAAGTTATTTTGACAAAGCGAGCTTTTAATAAACCGGTAGAGTATTTTGATGACAGTAAGCAAAAAAATGTATACTTTATATTTCTTCAGTCATCAATAACTCTTTTAAGTTAAATGGAACACCCTGTATTTATCCATCCTATGTGAAAGTACATTAAACCCCCTACCAAAAATAATAAAGATGTCTATATCTAAATTTAACGATTAAAATGTTATTAACGAATTCTCTAAAAATCTCCTAAAACCGATGCTTTTTTCATCTAAATAGGAGGCCATGTTGCTTTAAAATTAGCATATGCACTTACTTCTAGTTGCGACTGTCATTAATTCCTACGTATAAATCGTATATTTTAAATAATTATTACGTCTAGTAGATAAAGAATAAAACAAACAAACAAAACAAATTAAAATAAAAAATAATGTTATTTCAAAGCCTGTGGTCTTGTATGATACAAATAAAAATCTCCCTATTAGCCCCTGAAACATGTGTCCTGAATGAATACATTAAGCGTTTTGGTGTTGGCATTACTGATTTTTATGTGTATTATAAATAATGTTAAAAAAATGTATTTCATTCAATCACTCCGTTTACAGAAAAAGATTCTTCTTTTGCTTATAACATTATACATGGAATAAGATGGTCAATCAATCTGAACATCTACTGTAATCTTTTTCATGAAATAATTTATTTATATTTATTCAATTCAAACAAACATTTAGTAGAGTAGACATTTTTTGGAGAAGAACTTGTTAAATTCATTTCAATCGAATATATTAAAATTGAATGTGGTTGACAATTTTATATCGCTTTTACTAATTTTTTTGTGTAACATATTTGGAATTTTCTTAATTTGTTTATGATATCGGTTACTCAATTACTTTATTGAAAATTCTAATACCATAACTTACCAACGTGCAATATATCAATATATTATAAACTAAGAGGGAGTTTTCGACATTTTGATATTCGAATAGTCAAATATTCATTCGATTCAAACAAATAATATTCAAATACTCGACGAATAGACAATTACTTGAATGATTCACTTGAACTTTATCTTATTCTTTAATAATGTATTAATCGGATATTCAAATTACTTCAACATAATTTCCAGCTTTATTTATCATTAGAATACAACTTACAAGGAATATAATATCCACACACAAATAATTAGAAAGCATGGCCTATTTAGATGAGAAAAATCATCAGCTTTAGAGCGTTTTTGAAGAACTTCGTTAAGAATATTTTAATGGTTAAATTTATATATAGACATCTGTATAATTTTTGGTAGGGGCTTTAATGTGCTTTCACATAAGATGAATAAATACAGAGTGTTTCATTTAACTTAAAAGAGTTATTGATGGTTGAAAAAATATAAAATATAAATTGTTTTGCTTAATGTCATGTAGCCAATATCAAAATACTCTACCGGTTTATTGAAAGCACGCTTTGTCAAAATAACTTCTTACAAATGTAAATTGTCCAAATCATACAGTTTTCCTGTTTTTAATTTTTTCGCGAATGCCGACATTTTCATAAAAATCAAATTTTCTCGAAATTGGCAGTAGATAGACATAGGAAACTATGCACAAAGTTATCATAATTTATGACGTACAATCCAAAAATGGTATACAATATAGGCTGTTCCATTAAAAATAATCTAACTTTAATATGCTGTACTTTTTTGAATCAGCTGTATACTTGCAAATCATTTTAGAATGTGCTCCTTATCGTCCTATACATTTGACGAAAATTCGAAACTCATATCTTTTAGTGTTTAGACGCAAGAGATCGAGGGAATAGTCGTGACTCAGCCTGTATAATGTTCAATATAAAAATAAAACAACTAAATTCTTTATGTACTCATTTGATTTATCTCCATTTTCTGTTTTAAATACTCCACTCATGTTTTGACATAGTGCTCTGTCTGCCATATCTGAACGATTATGTTCTTGGAGTCCTGTTACTTCTAGGACTGCAATTTCATTCACCGCTGTAGATAATCTAACATCAGCAATGTATTTCTCCCATGTATTTAAACGAGTTCCATGTAAGTTATCAAATGCATGAATATATATAAAAACAATTTTCTGATGCTTAGATTTTGGCGGATCACGAAAAATGTGTGATTCATCGGGGCAAGGTTAACTAATCCTGATTACATGTTTTGGTCGTAAGAGCATTTAATCACATCTTAGTCACGATCTTGTGCTTACTATTAATGACTGCTATGAACGAATGCAACTGTATTGTACCAAGCTCTCTCGTGAAGTATTGATCTAGGGCAATTTCTGAATTTTTAGTTTAGTATTAAGTAGGTCAATTTTGTTGTTGCATCGACGCGCGTTTTAGATGGTAAATATTTTATTAGACATCTGGAAGAAAAAATTATTTATTTCAATTTTTAGAACTTTCATTTTTAGAAATCTTTATTCTTCTTAAAATTTAACTTATGTTAATTTCGACTAAACCAAAAAAAACATAACTAGACTGTATTTCTTGACGGTTAGATGATGAGCACATTAATTCTTACTGGAAAGAAAAGTAAAGACGACGAAATTGATAAGTATTCACCCATTGCCATTGTTCGCAATTTCGCAAAAGCTTAAAAAATTCCTTTGTACAAGTCTACTACCATGGGTTAAGTATACAAAGTGATTGATGAGAACGGCCTATTAAGTCTTATACAAACCGAACGGCATTTTAAAACAAAATTCTGTGGATCGACTAAAAATATTGTATCATTCAAACAAATTTTGAAAAAAGCAAAACTTTAAAATATTCTGTAGTTAAGCATCCTTACTTGTAATTAAACGAATTCTAAAAGTGTGTTATTTTCAGTTACTGATCGACCGACTGCAATAGTAAGGGGAGAGCCAGCAAAGGTAGAGGATTATCCGTTCTTCGTTTTCATATTGTACACAGGTAGCGATCCTTTCAAGACAATGATGTGTGGTGGAACCATAATTCGCTCAAATGTCATACTAACAGCAACTCATTGTGTCTCCGATGCTGTCCAAATGTTTATCTTTACCGCCCTACAGGATATAAAAGAATTGGGAAAAGCTACACAATATTATGCGACCCGAAAAATGGTTCATCCGAAATATACATCTAATCCAGCTGTTTATGACGTGGCCTTAATTAAATTGGATGAACAGATAAAATTGAGCGAGAAAGTTCAAATAGCAACGTTGGCCAAAACGGACCCTGGATTTTTCGAAAATGTTGTTATTATCGGGTTTGGGCAAACCGAATGTAGCATGTATATACCTGGAGTGGAATGCAAGGAACCTGATGGTGTCATAAGTGATTTAAGATCTGCTACCGTACATGTCGTACCAATATTCCCAGACACAATTACAGTTATGGGAGATGATAATAAAAATGCATGCCGGGTAACTATGACCATTATCTTTTAATTCGCTTTTTTGCGTATATTTTTGGCTCTTACTTTTTTTTAGCTACTTACTTCTCAAAATTCTTGCCTTTATATCGCCCTATTTAACTCATTTGTTCCACCTATCAATCCAAGCTTTAATTGTATAACTTAAAAATAATGATTCTAGGAACCAAATTAATTAAACAGACATTTTTCTTGCCTTTTTTCTGCGATCTTGTTAGAACATTTATACTGTTATGGACAATATTGATAAGTGGCAATAGCAAACATTGACTTTGAAATACGATTTTAAAACTCTCACATCCTTTGATAACCTATTAAATCGTTGTTTTCCTTCTTTTATTATGCGTAACAGTCGCTACCTCCACGGTTTTTCTTGATCTCATTAGTATCATACGTTATTGAATATTTTTAGGATTATTTTTAGCAAAATGCGTTAGGTTTTTCAACGATTCACCCATACTTTAAAGACTGTTTAAATCGTTCATGCATTTAAAATAAAGAGTTGCAAATTTTTTGTTCTAGTTGCCCTATTAATTATTATTTTCATCTTTTCATTAATCATTCATTATTAAATCAATAAAAATTTGAAATTGTAGGTAACATTTTACAAATTTTTCCTTATGCACGTCAGGGCTCCTATAGCTTGGGAGACCCTATTATATATTCTAATTAATACTAAGGTTATGTGTTACACTTACATATATTAGCCTACCAAGTTTCTCTCCTCGACTTTACTCGCGTAATTATAAAATTTGTACAGTTGTTTCAATTTAATCAAATTATATATGTTATCTCCATTGCTGATGTATAAATCAACGGTTTCGATTTACTAATGATCAAATGCAACTTCTTTTTATATTACGTTGATGGTTGTATCATGAAGCAAAATAGTGTGGCAATAGAAGTCCGCCAGCACTTCGCGCTTTTGTCACAAGTCACAATAACTTGACATGTGCATAATTCTAGAGGTGAATCTACGTGTATACAATAGTCCAGAATACTATAAGTCCAGTTAGTATACTCACAATTGTTGTTGCCACTTCACTGTATTTTACTTTCTATTTTTCAATTTTCGTTTCATACATATATTAATTTTCCAGTTTTCCTTTCATTTTTTCGTCCTTACCAATATGCTATAATACGTTCCTAGAAATGAGTCTTTAACTATTATAGAAGTTACGTTTAGGTGCCAACATGGACCTCTCACCGCCGAAATTTATTACAACTCCTTAGTTTGATTAGGTTCTCCGCCTGCATATTTCTTCTGTTTTAACTCTTTCGAAAATGTTTCTAAATATCTTCATTTTACTCATTTTTGGACACCTAGTCCAAGCACTTGAGCTGGGTGCTCCCTCTCTGAGTACCTACCTTCAATTCCTCACATGTGTAGATTACATGTAAACTTTTTTGCCCTGTAACTCGCATCTTCTGCACCAGGATTCGCTCACCCAACCCATATTATATAAATGCTTTCACAGGGGACATTGCCTCGTTATTAACCCAATAATGGTCTTAACTGGTTTTTTATTGCGTCTAATTAGGTTTTCAGAGATCTTTCAGAGTCCCCTATTAGCGCTTTAGTATGGAGTTGACCTTCAGTTGACCTCCATTTCCTTACACTTTCTTTGTCTAACCAAGACCAAATCTCCCTTCTAATAGAATTCCTGATAATTCTATATGCGGGCTCTGGTCCTATGAAGTGATTTTTAGAACCCTCCTTGGTTGGTTCATCGGCTATTATATTGCCCTTAATATCCTCATGTCCGAGTAGCCAAATCAAAGACACTTTGTTGTCTTGTGCCAGTATATTGAGCTACTGGTTGGAATCTTTAAACAGTGTTGACCTGGTAAGAGGGTTTATAACTGCCTTGATAGCGATCCGACTATCAGTCATTATGTTTATTTTTCTCCTCGTGCAGCCTTCCTTTACAATCTGTTCTGCGCAGATTGCGATTGCAAATACTTCTGCCTGAAAGACCATTGCATGCTCTACCGGGCTTCGAGATATCCTCTGTCTAGGGGTCAGTCCACAAATACCGACTCGTGTGCCCTTACTGGATTTGGATCCGTCATCAGGGAGAACGAAGTCACTTCGTGTCTGGTCTCTGTTCGGTATTGAGATTTTTACCTTTGCAGTGAAAATGTTGCGAGTGTCGTACTATCCATGAGCATTTGTAGCAAAGGCCCGTCCAGTATCTTTCCCGTAGTATCAGTGTGCCCTCCAATCCCAATATTGGGTAACCACACTTTATTGGCTTTAAGTCTAAGGATCGCAGCCATAGCCTCCGCCTTTACGTAAAGCTCCAGCGGAGAATGCAGTTCCTGTGCTGTTAGTTGCTCCAGTGATTCCCAGCAGCGCCTGTCGCTGGACAGCAGTTCCACTGCCGAGGACACAACTACCTTTTTTCCACCAGACTACTGCTCCGTAGGTTATCGTTGAATAATGAACCACCTTCGGCTTTAATCCCCAGGTTTTACCAACAACCCTTCTGCAACGCCTTCATCCTTAAACTGCAGTAATCTGCAGAGTTTACAGTTTTTGTTTGAGATAGATATAAAATGTGTTCCACACACAAACATGATAGGTCTAATTAAGAAGGCGAATTTAAAAAGCGTTCTCTAAGGAAAAAGGGATCACAATAGACCTGTAAAGGTCGCGACGAAACAGGCTCGCACGCCACCCCACTCCTAACCTAACCTATCCTAACGCACAAACACAAAATGGAAAATTACCTGTTT
The DNA here is from genome assembly GCA_023690525.1 of Holotrichia oblita. Taxonomy (NCBI): domain Eukaryota; kingdom Metazoa; phylum Arthropoda; class Insecta; order Coleoptera; family Scarabaeidae; genus Holotrichia; species Holotrichia oblita. The sequence continues at coordinate 12,169,122 of CM043023.1, read as the reverse complement.
ACACGAGCGTAGTTTTTATATGTATGTACTAGTCAACCTCCGCAGATTTATTTTTCTTCTCCAAATTTATTTCTTGCAGTTATTATGCGTGAATGATTACAAATAGTTCTGACAAGTATTTTACGTCTGTTTTCTGTTTCGAAATATATACTTACTTTGTTTTTACTAGAAAGTGTTCGACGAAGTGTTTTTATCTTGATTACCTCTTACGGATCTCCTTCCGGCTTGATCATTAAATTTAACACTTAAGCCTCACTCTTAGTTTTACCTGTTATTGGTAGAGGTCGGACCATTACACATCTCCGTGTTTAGTACGTATCCATCAGAGGTTATTAGCTCAAAAAACTATATCCCATAACGAGACGTTTGTGATGTATAATCTAAATCCAAATCTTCATTCGTTTGTATAAAATGCGTAAGCAGTTTAGCAAGAGACTTATATGACTTATATACTTATATGACTTATATATGACTTATATACTTATGAAAATGGATTTACATCAAGTAAAGACCGACTCAATCCAACACTTATACTTGAGGTACAATCTGACCTTGTAATGAACAAAGACTCAACAGCTATATCATCTAATCAACTGTAGCAGAACAAAAATATGCGATTCGAGATCTTCTTATTTTGGCCTGAACTCCAGTTGCCAAAATTATACCATAGTTGTTTCAACATTGGAGACTATAGTGTCTAGTGTTAGATGTAAAGAAAAGTTCGAATCCTTGCAGTGGAGTTGAATCAGGCTCTGACTCTAACATGCTTTTTGTTTGTGATCCAAGATCTAGATGACGCTGAATGTGAGGATTTTCCACCTGGAACATGGTTTTGATCCTCCCTCATTTTAGTTGCCACTGCACTCAAACAGTTCCAGTAATCACTATTGCACCTTTTCGTAACAACTCATGCATGGAAATCTAACGCTATCCGACACACTCAAATATAATCTGTATATAGTACGGTGTATTGTCGTTTTAAATTAAATTTCTTTTGATATGGTACAACGTCACCGCCCTTGAACGTTGTTAATTGATAATATTCAGAAGTTGAGAATGTTGTATAAAGAACCAGTAAAATATTTGACATTTTTAATATTGTTGTTGTTCGTTACAAATCATTCTTTGTCATAATATTTTTCAATTTATTTATTTTCAAAATGTCAGTTAAAGATTCATTATTCTGAATTCTTTTCAGGGAGATTCAGGTGGTCCTATGATTTACAATGGAGAGGTTGTTGGCGTAACACATGCAGGACCTGCGAATTGTACCCAATACGCTATCTATTCTTCCATACCTTTCAATAAAGAATGGATCGATACGAACGCAGATAAACTATCAAAAGAATAAGATTATGAATTATTCATATTTGCTTCTCTCTGATTTACCTTTTGCCTTTAATAAATGCTACTATTGTTAAAAATTTTCAAAATATATGAGTTACTTTCTGCATGAAGTATTTGTATTATTTTCTGAACGTTGTATAAAATGTGACTATTGTTTCTTGAATATTCGCTAATAATTCCTAACGTCATTATCTGATTTAGTTTACTGAATATGTCTTGATGGGTGAATCTGGTCGATGAAATGGGGACTTCAATGTTAGTTTAGTGGTTATCTCCCCCACAGAAATTAACAAATTTTATGAAAGAATTTGAGCCAATCATAAACATAAATGAATTTACACGTATAACACCTAGTACGGACACAACCATTGACAACGTTTTCGTTAATTTCATGTTTGATGACATAATATTTAGTGTGTGGGATACATTTGTGGGAGCACTGATAGGTGAGTACATGCAAACATTTGACCTAAGTGAAGAAAAAACATAAGATAAATGCGACTGAAATTAAATTTTCATAGCAATTATGTCAACCAATTTTCTAGTAAACGTTCTGCTATTTGGAAATGATTGGATAATATTCAAATAGAAATAAGATCCATCGGATTATGCATTATTATTACTGACAATAATGTGCTAATTTCTAATCCTTATATAATTGCTGTCCAAATATTCAAATCAATCAGTTTGTAGTGTAATGTTTAGAGATCTACAGAAAAAATTGCATCCAAAATAGTAAAGTTGTCAACAAACTGCTACTTTATAAAACCACTGGGACAGAAAGGTTAAATGCAGGTGATTCAGCTACATTCCTTAATGCTGCTATTAAGTTGTATTAGTTCTCTATTGGCAATGGTGTATTCTAATGATCAGTCCTTGACCCAATATTCTTTCCACTGTAGATTATTGTATAGAACAGTGTATGAATAGATTGTTGGATCGTCTGTTCGGTAAGGATGTAATTGTTTCCGGTGATTTCAATGTTAAGTTTGGTACACCGGATCCGGAGGCTAAGTTGTTATGTGACTTGTTTGCTTCTTACAATATGAGTCAATTGAATTTTGAACCTACACGTAAAAATTCTTGTTTAGACAATTTTTTTTACAAATATTGACGATACTCTACTCGTCATCAGCAGAAATGATCATATTACTTCTGATCATGCGGGTCTTATATTGAAAGTATTGGGATATAGGAAAGCTGTTTGTGAACAACCTCTTAGCTTTACACCTATTACGCAAATAGGCTTATTTAACCTGTATAATGTCTTGGAGAATGTTAGTTGGCTTTTTGTCACTGATTCGAATTTGGATTTGGATGAGAAAACTGATCTGTTTATGAATACTATCTCCAACACAATTGAGAGTTGTTTTTCACCAAAAACTAAACTAATAAATTCCCAAAAACCCCATATTGAATGGTTCAATAATGACTTGGCCCAATTGCGTAATAAATTAAGTTTTTTTACACATTTTGGAAGTAGGTATCCTGACATTATATCGAACGTAATCAAGGGTTTGCGTACTAATTACAGATCTAAATTGAAACAGACTAAAGTTGAGGCATATGATGCATTTTTCCTAAACCACAAACACAAACCATCGGCTCTGTGGAATATAGTTAATCATACAAGAAGAAGTAATTCCTCACATGAAATGGGTTCTGTGAGTGCGGAGTCGTTCAATGACTTTTTGTGAATGTTGCTGAGATGACCGTTAGTTGTCTGCCATCTACAAATTCAGATCCACTTAGCTTATTAAAAAATCCGCGTACTAATTTTTTCAAATTCCGTGAAGTATCTTTCGCAGAAATTCGTGATATTATCACAAATATTAAAAAGTCTCGTACTTCTGATATTTTTGGTGTTAATTCCAAAATTTTAAATACGATTAAAAATATTATAATTTATCCGCTGACTAAGTTAATAAATCAATGTATTATGCACGGCTACTATCCCAAGTCTTAAAATATCTGCTGTCGTCCCGATTTTCAAGAGTGATGATAATAGGGATCCAAGCAATTATCGACCTATTTCTCTAACACCGGTTTTCTCAAAAATTTTTGAAAAGGTTCTTAAGAACCAAATAGACCATTACTTCGAGAGAAACTCACTATATAGCCCCTCACAATTTGGCTTTCGTAATAAATTATCTACAACATTAGCAATTAACAGCTTCACAAATCAAATATTAGCAAATTTTAATAATAAGAAAAACACACAGGCAGTGTTTTACGACCTTACAAATGCTTTTGACTGTGTTAGTCACAAGATTCTTATTGAAAAATTAAAATTTTATAATTTTGCGGTTGACAGTATTGCGCTTCTTCACTCGTTTCTTACCCATCGATTCCAACGTGTTAGGATTGGCGAATGTATATCTGGCATGCGTGAATTGAAGTATGGAGTACCACAGGGCTCTGTCCTCGGTCCCTGTTTATTTCTTATTTACGTTAACGACCTTCCTCACTGCAATCCTCGTTCCGATTTCGTTCTCTTTGCGGATGACACCACGGTAATCAATTCTAGTGAGTGTATCAATGAATTGGGTAGGTGTGTTGCGGATTGTGAGAATAGCGTTGAGGATTGTTTATTGGCTAATGGCTTAACTTTAAATTCCACAACATCCCAGTCACTGCTTTTTAGTCTTCGTCAGCAAGACAATGAGATTGCGAATGGTACGGTAACTTTCTTAGGGACTTGTGTCGACAGCAAATTAACTTGGGAACCTCATATTGATTTACTAAATGCTAAATTGTCTAAGCTGACTTTTCTTATTAGATCACTTGCGGACAGGTTATCGCCGCAGTACCTGATTCAGGTCTATTACGCACAGTTTCAGTCTAACATGTCTTACGCAATTTTAAACTGGGGTCATTCGTCTCATTTGGGTAAAGTTTTTGGTGTACACGAAAGTGGTTGCTGGGCCCCAAAGGAGCACCAGCTGCCGACCGACCGTTAGGTATGCGGCAAAACAGGGAAGTGCACACACTCCTCAGGACAAAGAGGCACGAAACCAGTTGCCCGCACGAGACCGACACCTCGCGGAGAGGCCCGGCGAACCGGTGGGCTCGTCTCCCCCGTGCTACCCATGTTAGACAAGTTTTCTTGTCAACGTTGGACGGGTCACCGTTGGAGACGCTTTAGCGAACTCCTACCTCACATCTAACCCCACGGGGCCTAGGCCTCCTTGCGGATGGCTACTATCGGCCAAGCGTGGGAAACGGAATCTGGCCGTGAGGTACAACCAGCCCGCCCGTGAATTAAGCCTGAACTACGGGGACGGCCGGGCAACTACGGGAACGGCCGAGCAAACTACGGGGACGGCCGGGCAAACTACGGGGACGGCCGGGCAAACTACGGGGACGGCCGGGCAAACTACGGGGACGGCCGGGCAAACTACGGGGACGGCCGGGCAAACTACGGGGACGGCCGGGCAAACTACGGGGACGGACGGGCAAACTACGGGGACGGCCGGGCAAACTACGGGGACGGCCGGGCAAACTACGGGGACGGCCGGGCAAACTACACTTGCAATGGTGAATTCCACGGATATAATACACGCCGTGGAAGTGATATTAGGTTAAATTACCTTCGCCTATCTAAATCAATGAATAGGGTGAATTATTACGCAATAAAATTCTTTAATGCGTTGCCAAGTAATGTTAGACAGCTTCCTTTTGCTCACTTTAAAATTATTCCAAGGCATTTTACACTGTAGACGAATTTTTAGTGAATGATTTCGTTGATATGTAGTTTTTATGAATTATTACTGTATCTCTCTATCTATACTATAGGGTACAATGGTGTAGAGTTCTGACGTGTGTAAACACTATTGTGTAGTAACATGAATAAATATTATTATTATTATTATATATCGTCTATCTCACAATGCATGCCAATAATATTGGTCTATGCATTATTCTCAAAGCAAACTATTGCAAATTAAAAGCAATAACACGCTACGATGTTACTGAGCATTACTGAAGATATATGTTCTAGCACACACTCAGGAAATACAATTAGTGTAATAAATCTAGACACCCTGGAGCCATTCATGAACATAGAAAATAAGGTTTAATGTAGCATACCTAGTAGGCTAGTGGCTAACTCATTTGTTACGTGATCCGACGATACCGGTTGTGAACCCTGATACTTCCCTTCTGAATTTGAATTTCAACATAAACATAACATTCCAAGTCGATCCACAGCCGCAGGTGTAGTAGTAACTCATGGCCAATAGATACCACCCCTTGTAATTGACGTAAGTCGTTGGAGAATGCTAGGGGATGAATTATTATTAAAGATAATTATTTATTGACAATTATTGTCAAGCTGTTCTACACGCAGAAAGAGAAGAAGAATATTCTTCTGACACATATTTATGTAATTTAGTGCTTATAAACTAAAAAGTTTTAATCTTTGCAGAAGAAGTCTTCATTTAACAAATTATATATTTACTTAATTTTATAAAACATGAGATGCATCTCCAATAAGAACACCGTCTTTTTTGAGCGAATAAAAAGAGTACCTATATTATAAACTACTAACTCTGTGTCTGCGGTTTCGCTGTCATAGACTACAAGATTTGTAAAATTAACCGCCATTTTTTTTGTCTTTGGGGTGTGATTGTTTCCAAAATCAATATCTACAGGACGTATTACTTTAATTCTAGGAGATAAGATTTCTAATTGTGTTTATTCCGTGAACGACAATTATAATGCACCGACCACAATTGTTCTTTTCACTACAAATTTATTGTGTCCACTACCACTACGATTTTTCCAGTTAGGCGAACTCAAAGGCACACTACCAGGCACACAATTCGAAACCACATTTAACTGAAAACAGTTTATATCAAAACTGCCTCTGTAAACAGTACAATAAATACATAGAATAGAATAGAATAAATACTTAGAATCACACCTATGGTTTCACATATACATAATTTAAGGAAAGTGCAAAAATAAGACAGTGTACCTGTGGTTGTTTGCAGTGTGAATGTAATTGAGTAAAGCAAATGTGGACAGTGCTTTTGGATACAAACTAATATCAAAAATGGGAAAAAATAAAAGTTGTACTGCGTCTGCGTGCAAAATAATACTTAAGTAAGTAAGTATTATTTATTTAGTATTGTTATTTACATATGTACATATAACAAATATACCTATAACTACTTAGAAATATAATTTAATCTGCCTATAAACCATTGACTTGAAAAGACTAATCCTATTAGATTCTTTAATATTTTCTGCTAACGTATTATGTTGACTCAATCCATTCTAATATGTTTCGCAAAGTTTGACTGTGTCGGTATCTAGCTATATAAAAATCTTTGTTTTGTCTAGTGTAATAGCTGTGTATCTCGTTCATTTCTATCAATTTATTTATTGAATACTCCGCACACATATAACATTGTATCATCGACAAACATAGAGAGGTTACATTTTTTAACACACTCAACCACATCATGAACATGTGTATTAAATAGTAATGGCCCTAACACAGTCCCTTGTGGTATCCCAAATTTAGTTTCTAATTCGTTCGATACCTCACCCTTATATTGCACTTTTTGCGTTCTATTACTTAAATAACTAACAAACCAATCTCTAACCACATCCGTAATACCTATTGCGATGAGTCATCGCCACGCGTGATCATGACGTCACCCACCCTGACCGGCGACCGATGAGTAATCCTCCAGAACTTGTCCAGGTGGATATAGAATGATCGAGAAATAATCACCGAGGCATATATAAATGGGCCATCTAACAGAGGGAGGCAGTCTTGACTGAAGAACGTGCGCGTCGTGAAGACATACATAAATTGTTATAAATCGGAAATATAAATTCGTGTTATTTGTTTTTATATAATTAGTATTAAGTGATTATTTAATCAATATATCGTTTTAAACTGAACATCGTTTGCTTCGAACCCGATAACATTACAACTGGTGTCAGGTGTGGGGTTTTACGATATTTGTGGACGTTATAATTGTAAAAATGGCTACGTAAGGGAACAAATTAAAGGACCTAAAAGTGGTGGATCTCAAACGGGAACTTGAAGAGAGAGACCAAGATACCAGCGGAAAGAAGAATGAACTTCAAAAGGGGCTGTCGAAAGTAATCGGAGAAAATGGGGAGGATCCAGATACTTACAAATTCGAGATGGATGGTAGCATGAATGAATTAAAGAGAATAATCGAATAAAAGCTAGTAGAAAATTCTGAATTAACGAAAACACTCGGAAAAAAAGCTAATAGAAAATTCTATAAACCTCGAACAAAAGCTAGTAGAAAATTCCAGAAGTCTGAAGGAAGAACTAATAGAAAATTCTACAAACCTCGAATAAAAGCTAGTAGCAAACTCTAGAAGCCTAGAACAAAAGATAATGGAAACTTCTAGCAACATGGAGGGCCGACTTATGCAAACGATAGACGAACAGTTATTAGAGAATTCCACGAATTTGAGGGAGGAAATTATAGAGACTTCGAGAAGCTTGGAAGAACGCGCAAAAGAATTGGAGTAGCGTTTACGCGATGTATGTAGAAACAAGATTGAACCAAACGAATGTGACGGCGATTGACAGCATAGATCAGGCGGCAGCTCAGGATTCCGAACATGCTTTTATGAATGAGGATAGACCAAGCGAGGTGATGGTAGATTCTAGCAGCATCAACCAAGGAAGATCACAAATTCCAGCGGATGAACCAATTGGATCATATCAGATCAACCGGAAAGCATTAATCAAACCTCCAACTTTTGATGGCAAAACGTCATGGGTGACTTACATGACACAATTTGAAGCCGCCGCAAAAGCAAATGGATGGACAGCTCCGGAGAAAGCCACCGCTCTGATTGTTGCCTTAAGAGGAGATGCCAGCGACGTCCTACAAGCAATACCTTCTCAGGAACAAACAGACTATTCCTGATTGATCAAAAGAATGGAAATGAGATATGGGCATGCGCATCTAGAACAAGTGTACCATATGCAACTGAGGCATCGTCTGCAGAAGATAGGAGAAAACCTACAAGAATTCGATACAGATATTGCACGACTAGTCCGACTGGCATATCCAACTGCACCAGAGACCTTCTTAAACCAATTAGCTGTCCAGACTTTCCAGCAGACACTCAGGTTGGCACGCCCTAAAACGTTGATCGATGCTTTAGCACATGCACTAGAATTTCTCTTTTCCACTTATCACGTAAATTAACTATGGCAGTCTCGCACGAATGTTCCTTCTTGAAACCAAATTGATGTTTGCCTATTACATTGTTTTCGTTGCAATAATAATTTAATTGGCTCTTTGCTATATATACATATATTCCAATACCTTTTCTTATACTGGCACAGTATTTATTGGGCGAAATTCTTCGCATCTTTGTGTTTTAGTCACTTTTTGTACAGGTACAATGTCCGCTGTTTTCCATTATTCTGGTAACACACCGGTACTCAATGATAGCTTAACCACATCCAATATTTGCAACTACTACACCCACATCTCTTAATACTATTGTATTGATTCCATCTACAGCCACATCTCCTGTTTGTTTTAGATTTGTTAATACGTTTTTTATTTCACTCATTGTAATAGATTTGAAGTGTCGAAAGTTATTGCAACTGTTTATTCTGTCTGTCCTATAGTTTGAATTTATTTTTGGTATTTTGCGAGTATCTTCAATTTCACCAATACTCTTAACAAAATACTCATTAAATTTATTTGCGATTTATTTGCTGTTACTAACGACTTCATCATCGAATATAATTTCTTCTACATCAATTTTATTAAGTAACATTTTCATTCATTTTCATGTTCTCTAACCTTTATCGTACATTCTATGATAGAACACATTTCTTGGATCATAGCCTCTATTGAGCTTCTCCATTCTTCAACTAATATATTGATATCGCTTGAACTATTTGGCCAACCAATTTGTATTATTTTATTATGTAATTTGTCAACATCATAGTCTTGATTGTTTCTTACTCTAATTTTCTACCTACGTTCTACTCCGTAGTTTTCTTTTACTTTGACAATCAAGATGTTATGGTCGCCAATCCTTCACGTTAAGTGAGCTCTATAGTCCAGTTGTTTATTGTTTATGACGATATAGTCAATGATTGTCTCGCTTGTGCCTGTAGTTCTTGTTGGTTCGGACACGACTTGATACAATCCGATTCTATATAACAAATCGTTATTTTTTAAAGTGTAATATGTATCCTTAGCGTAATCAATATTGAAATCTCCCATTATCAAAACATTTCCATCTAACTCCAATATATTATCCATAAAGCTTTCAATATTTTCCAAAAATAAGTAACTTACTAACCACATATGTTGAGAAACCACAATACTTTTCATTTCATAATGACAATATTCCTGTATATATTAATATCCCACCTATCGTCCTATTATTTGTTGCTACTTTTACAGTTACATAACCATACATTTTTAATTCCTTCTCTGTTATCTCATCATCAATATGTGTTTCTACTAATAATTTGATCTATATTATTTAGAAATCATTGACAATTAAACACAACAACAATCTTCTGAAGATGTGTTTGAAAGACAAAATATTACAATCTGCTGCTCGCTCTGTAGGGATATCAAAAAAGATGGTGTATAATGCAATCAAACATTACACATTAAAAATCACGACAGACAACAATGGGAGATTACGGTGAAAACGAAAAACGACAACCCAGACGATCGTATCAGGATGACTGCAAAGCGTGCTCTGTTTGATTCTGGAACTTCAGAAATATCCGTAAGAACTATTACGAGACGACTAAACGAGGTAGGACTGCATGGACGATCACCCAGAAAGAAGCCACTTGTATCATAGGCAAATCGAATCAAACGGTTAAAGTTTACAAAAGTTCATATCCACTAGACGCTCGATCAGTGGAGAAACATTTTATGTGCTGACGAAACAAAAATCAATAGACATTCTTCAGACAGAAAAAGTGTAGTATGACGTCCAAAGCAGTAAGCATTTAATCTTAAATACACACAAACAACTTTAAAACATGGAGGCGGAAGCATCATGCTATAGGGTCGCTTTTCTCGGCGAGGTATGACACCAAGCATTCTGCAAAAACCATAAAAGACTGACTTTCGCAAAATGAACGAAATATTTGAAAAAGTCGAAAAAATATGGAATAGCATACCAGCGGAGACCTTTAGAACATTAACGGAGTACATGCCAAGAAGATGTCAAGCTCTGATTGCAGCAAAAGGTTATCCAACATCTTTGATGGAAAATTAATTTAATTTCTAAAATAGAATTTGTGTCCATTTTTTTCACTTACGTTTGTTTCTGTTATATCGAAAATGGCTACACAGAAATCTAAAATTTTAGAATCTATAACTCGCAAAGAAACGTATTAACATATTTATAAGCGGTAGTGTCGTAATTTATGCAATAAACGAAATCCACGGCTGTTTTTGAATTTACTGGAGGGTGCGCTAATTATATGTCCGCTGCTGTATTTTGCTAACTTGTGCAAGATATAAGCTCCTGGAAGGTTACAGGATAACCTGGTATACAATTCTTAGTATCAGATATCAAATATTTATTGGTACCTAATCATTAATAAGATCTGATAAACATTCTTATCTAAATCTGATGTTTTTAATCAATTAAAACAGGATGCAAACTTGGTTAAACAAAATTTAATTCGATAACTATTACCACGTTTGCGGCTGATTCGAAATGATAACGATCCAAATCAATTAATTTATAGGTAAAAAGCTAATATTAAATCATTATTCTGGTGGTAGATTGTGCCAAGTTAACGATGCATCCCGTGTGATATTTCCTAGCTGTCGTAGCAATGGCTACAGGATCAATCAGTAAGAAAACTATCAACATATTTTACATTTGATTTAAATTTTCGTTGATTATTGAGAATAATCTCTTCGATTTCCATCTTACTCTCAAATTAATTTATTATTATGTTGTGGATCTATCACATCTATGGTATTTGATAATTTAATGCACTCTAGAAATGCTACTACTTTACTTGCCCGAATTTTATACATTGTTTCTGTAAAACATGGTGTTTGGCCAGTTCTCTGCATAATTGTTGAAGAAAGGGCGTTATTATATTGCAGTAATAGTATTGCAACGAAATTTGTTCGCCAAAATCAATTAGAACAGTATCTAATAGTCGTATATAGGAATAAGGATCCATTTGTGTAGAAATAAACATGCAGGCGTACTATTGCCATGAATAAAAATTGCACAGACCTTAACACTACCACTACCATCATATTTGATGATAAAGAATTTCAGTTTTGCTGTTTTTATGTTGCTTCAGTAAAGACAACTTCGAAACTGTTTTTAACCATAGAAAACGTTTATTGCTGGATAAAATTTTAGTCTACTTGCCTGCTAATAACAAGTAAATTCAAATCACATATTATTTAGGGTCATATTTATAGTCTGTGCTTGAGGTTGTGTCGGTGCTTGAGCATGCGATTTTGACAGATTTGTAATAACATTTATGTCAAAATCGCGTGCTGAAACATCGACACAACCTCAAGCACGGACTATAAATATGACGTTTTAGCTTTTGGTTACGTTATCAGAAGATCCTGAACCCAAATATAGACGGAGACAATTGCGGAGTTAGTATTTTATTTTTCTGTTTAGCTGGATTGAACGTTAGGCGTGTTTAACTGTTTCACTTAGTTCAAGTCGCACCCTCACAGATGGATCTATTGGAGAGGGCGTACCTCTTCGTCAATAAAAGGTTAACATTTGCAATTATATAAAAATGCAGATACAGTATTAAAAACTAAGTTTGTCGTAATCGTATGTATGTTTCACGATATCATCTGCATTATTGTTAATGATAAGGAGCAAGAATTTACATAAACTATTAATAATCACATGGTAGCTGTAGAAGATGAAGACATAGCAATTGCAATAAATCGAATCTATGATATTTCTCTTTTATTTCCACTTTACATTTTAGATAGTCCGCTCATGCTTTTACACAGTTTTCTGTACAGTTTTTTCTTTTTTTCTTTTTTTTTACCTTTCTTCCTGCCATATCTGAAAGATTATATCCGTTACATCTGAAACTGCAATTTCTTTCACTGCTGCAGGCATACTATGTCTCCGCTGCATTTGAAGGATTTCAAAAATCTAGATTCGGATTTGCTTAATTTTTTAGCATAGTAAAGTAGGTAAAAACGAAGCGCAGACACCCCTTTTAATTTTTTTGCATATTTAAAAACACGATACGAATGAATTAAAAACTTTTCGCTAGAGGCTGCTTTTAGAACGAGCATAAAAAATTGTTTTAAATGGTCAAAGTAGTTAAACATCATCGTTTGATTGATACTTATTCTATGAAAGTTTTTAGACGGTGATTTGACTATATGCATATAATCCTGTCGTAAAAAAAATGCGTGGTCTCTTGCAGCTATTGCTGCATTCTGCAAACACTCAAAGTAAACTGCTATCATATCGACGGCCTGAACATTCGTAACAAGTATTTTGAATGGTCAAACTCAACATCAACAGAAGAAAAAATGAATAATTTTACGTTATAATAATGTCATTAGAGATATGCAATGTTTTTCAAAGCCAACTTATTTTTTAAGTTATTATTGTTTGTATCGTTTGTATCTTTATACTTGCTAGTTTCTTTTTTTGCGATAACTTGGGAAAAAATAGAGATATCGAGATGCTGTTTTCAGTGAAATCTGTGTAATTTAAATCCGCTTAGGAACCCATTAACGCAATAGTATCGTTCCATTTAATTTTTTTAAGAAAATCGTAAAAATAAGTTACGGCTCCAGAAAGCAACCTCTAGTTTATCAGTTTGAAACTAATGGATATAGCGTATAAACGCTGTTTAAAGTCCACACAATTCCCTTTCCAACGAGTCCAAGATTATTCGGATAGGTTGAATAATAACGAAAATATTAAATTTTAAACATTCACAAATAGATGGTCTTCTCCCTCTCTTATTATGACAGATACGAAAAAATGTCACAAAAGAAAATTATCTGGTATTAAATGGGCTTTCAACTGATGAAATCAAAATTATAGCTTATTCTGCGATTTTTGAGATAATAGGAATTATAGATTTGAACATAGCAGTTACGCCTCCTAGTGGTAAAATCTGGAACTTGAAAATAATTTCCAGAAATTTCTCTTGGTCAGTTTTACTATCAAAATTTTTTCCCGCAGAACCTAGGACAAATAGTTTCCGAGATACAGCCGATCGCCATCCTTACTGAATCACCCGGTACATTCCTAGCCCACTTTGCCATTTTTCTTGTTATTTTCCGCCCACTTTTGACACTAGTTTCACCATTATTCTCAACAGTTACTGTTTCTAGCATCACTTGGGCATCAGAATCAGATGAAATAGGTCTGTCTTCATCTGATGGTTTATGATCACTACGCGAACTTTTAAAAGGTTCACTTAACTCACTTTCACTGTGACGATTCATTATATAATAATTCGATTTAACATCGATTTTGAGAGAATTATTTATTTCAAATTCTTTCAAAAATTCAAATTTCCACCTTGAAAGCCTTAAAGTTACGTTAATTTCGACTTAGCTACATGAAAGCTTGTGCCCAAGTTTGTATTTACAATAATAATTGTCATAAGCGAAATATTTGCATAACATACATCACGGTACTGTAAAAACGCAACACCACTGCTTCTAACTTTGTAAATAAAGTTGTACATAAACAAAGAGTTATACAGAGATTGTATAACTCGTCTGTATTTCCTGAAGAAATATTTTTCTTCAGGAAATACAGACATTTTGGTATGACACTGTGTGTTATTTTCAGTTACCGATCAACCAACGTCAATAATAGGGAGCGATTCAGCTAAGATAGAGGATTATCCGTTCTTCGTTTACGTGTACGCACGTGACTCTTCTTCCAACACTTGGGGATGTGGTGGAACCATAATTCGCTCAAGAGTGATACTAACAGCAGCTCATTGTATCACTAATGCTTCCGCAATGCATATTTATACCGGCGTGGATGATACAAAAGACTTCAAAAATACTATACCATATGTTGGGACGAAAAAATTAGTTCATCCAGAGTACCAATTTTTTAAAGATGTCTTTGATTTCGGCTTAATTAAATTAGATGTACATATAAAATTGAATGAGAAAGTTCAAATAGCAACGTTGGGAAAAACGAACCCTGGTCGTTACGAAGACGTAATTATTATCGGGTTTAGGAATACTAAGTGTAGCAATATTCCCGAAGTAGAATGCGATCAACCTGATGGCATAACAGAGTTAAGATCTGCTACTATGTATATAATAACACCAACCCTGCGCGTATCTGGTGAGGACGAAAATTGGTGCCAGGTAAGTTGGCACTCACAATTTCAATTACACACTAATTATATCTCCTGAAACAAAACTGTCCAATTTCAATCCTGGAGCAGCCTCCAACAATCCGATTCTCCATAATTCTGCAACTACTTTCTTGAAATTTGTGAGAACGAAAATTAAAGCTATTTAATTTTATTTGCGTTTTGTCTGCAGTTGTGTTTATGACTGATCAACAAATCTTTGGCTTCTAAGTTCTGAGAAATTTTTAATAATACACTGCTCAACTTTTGAACTTGGACACTGACAAGAACATATATGAATAACAATTTACTACTTTTTGAGCAACTCCTGGTTCTGAGAAACACTCTTAGGGCGAAGAATTAAAAAACTAAAGCTTAAATAACGAATTTCAAATGTTTTAATAGAAAAATAACAAAATCTTCATTTTAGTATTACAGAAAAGTTTGCTGTGGTAAGAAAAGAACCAAACAGTTAATTAAAGATTAATAATGCGTGGGACCTCTTCTAGCTCTTATAACCTCTTGGCGACGTCTTGGCATGTTAGAAATTAAAATCCGAATGTAATGCTGAGGAATATTTTGCCATGCTTCCAAAATGGCAGTTCGGAGCTGATGGTGATTGTTTGGATCCACTCCTCGTGATCTTATCAATCTCTTCATGTAATCCCATACGTTCTCTATGGAATTAAGATCTTGGAATTCGCTGGCCAATTCATGTGCGTAATATTGTTCTCTTCAAAAAATGCATTGATTTGTATTGTTCTATGAGGACGCGCGTTATCATTAACAAACACAAAACCATTGCCTATTTTATGGGAAAATTGACCTGACACTATTCATTATAGTATTTCCAAGCATAACCAATTCAGTACGACGAGTCGCAGAAATACCTCGCCAAACAATAATTGAACCACCTCTATAAGTCTTGAAGGTATGTCACATTGTTCTCAATAGAGCGTTCTCGTCTGTTTCTCTCAACTCTAACTCTTCCATCCGAACTATGGGGACGCACTCTGGTCTGGTCACTGACCCGAATCTTCAACATTCCAATTTGCATGTTAATGTGCCCACTCTAATCTTCTTCTTTTGTGGGCTCTGGTCAACAATGGGCATTTTTTAGAAGATCTGGACCTTAAATTTACCGCATGCAGCCTTCTTCTTACTTTTTGAGTAGGTAGATACTTGCGTACCTGTTGCATTCGATAACTGAATTTGGAAGCATAAGCATTCCCACAGCTTGGTTCATCTCTACAATACTTAAACGCCTTAATGACATTTCTAAAATGCAGTCAACCACTCTGCATTAAGAGTTATTCGAGAAATTAGCAAAAATTCCCTTAAAACTTGATAAAAGTATGAGCGTCCGCGAGCTCAGTAACTGCATTTATGACAGATAATAACAATAAACAACACTGGAGTCGCAAATGTCATTCGATAGGCATTTGTTTGCATTTTGAAACACAGCCCTGATCATATAGGAAGTCATGCTTAACGTCTAAGAAGGGTTGTTTACTTTTACTGCATGTTATATAAGTGTACCAGTTCAAAAGTTGAGCAGTGTATATGGATAAACTGTAGGAATTTGCACAGTTTAAAGTTTCCGTTTGAGGTAGATATAAAATTCGAATCGTGCACAGTCATGAAAAGATGAAAAATTACTTTTTTATATTAGCGTACAGTTTGTCTTGGTGACGAATAAATGTTGGTCTAGCCGGTCAATATTAGATATATGTTTGTATATACATATATGTATTCCTTATAGTAGCTAACCTCCGTAGGTTTATATTTTGCTTTCCAAAATCTGTTTCTTACAATTTTTAGGTGTGGATGATTAGAAGTGGTTATGACAAGTCATGGCTATGTCACGTCAGGTTTCCATTTCAAAATGTATTCTTCACCCAACAGTGTTTGCTTTTTCTTCTTTTTATTAGCTCTTGTAGATTTTCTTTACCGTTTGACCTAAGAGTTCCATCAATCTTAACTGAAGCCTCAGTTTTAGTTTTATCGAAGGCAGTTTTATCGAAGGGAGTTGAGCCAGTATACATATCCGTGTTTAGTGAATATCTTTCAGAGATAGTTAGTCTTAGTTTAGTTTAGAATTCGGTACTGCTTTCATTTTCTTGCTAGCTAATTCGTTGTGAAAGTCACTTCCATCCAATTCACGGTTCATGTCGAGGATTATGAAATCGAAACAACGTCAATTTCTCTCCTTCGTCCTTAGTAAGTTTTGTGAGATTGTTAGGTGAGCTAGACCAAAATTTGATATAGAACACAACAAATTGCAATAAATAACACATACCTACTCTACTAACAACTAATAACAGCAAAATAACAAATAACTACATGATTATAACTGCTGCTGCCAATTGCTTATGACTTCAACACTTCTATTGAAAATATTCAGCATCGTCATCTAGTTCTGGAGTAAAAATTTACTAACAATATCTTAAAATACCATATTTACTGGTATAGTCATGGTAGAAGATATCATTGCGTAAAAAGAAGCGATGTATATTGGAGGTAGATATAGGACCTTCCTTGTAGAAGGACGAAAAGATGAGTTTCGAAGTTTTTTGTTTTAGTCTTGGCTCCAGCTGCCAGTGTTATACCAAACTTACTTGAACATGTGAGAATATTGTAATGCGGTTGAATTAGGATCAATATATTGTAATGTTATAGTCCAATTTATTCAATGTTTACATCTCAAATTTCCAGTTGACAGATGATCCAGCTGTAGGTAATCTAAAAAGAAAGAAAAAAACACTAAATTAATTGAATATTCATTAAACTATAACCAACTATCTGATCTGTGTATTTCTTCAATTTAATTTAATTCTATTTTATAAAATATGTAACATTAACACGATTGCACACATGCGAGGTATTTGTTTAAAATTAACTCATTTAAATCCAACTCAACACTATCAAATGATAGAGGAGGCGCAACTCTTCAAGTTGGCACCATCGGTATTTTCCTTGCATATGTGCGCGTCGATGTCATGATTTGCCTCAGTAGCCATCTGACGCAGAAGGGGGGTGTTGCTCAGCAGAGATCTTATGTTAAGTCCAGCCAACGACAAAGACAGAAAGATGTTAAATGCACCACAATAATGACCATCATATTTTACAAGGTAATTAATTAATTTCAAATCATTTATTTTGTACACAAATACACACCAATATTGTAACAAAATCACACAATTAAATTCCACACACCCAAGAAGAAAGACCAGCCAGTTAGGGGCATTTAAAGAACAAAAAGTAGGTGGTAATTAAAATCTACAACTTTTCGGTGACCCTGTATACAACAAAATTCCGATCGGACGCGCATAAATTAATCCATCAACGATCGTTGATTGCCGTGATTGACAGATGACTATCAAAAGGTATTTCTGATGAAATTTAGAGACAATTGCGAATCACCTATAAAAAGCCGTGCGAGAGCAACAAACTTCCGCTTTTTGCATAGATCGTCGAACAGAGCGTTTAATTTTCTACGTAAAATTTATTAAAATTACCCCGGTGCACCGTGGGCTCTAATCAACGATTATCTTCGAATAAATACTTATAAACATCCAAAACTTCTACCGAATTTAATTACCCCTACGAAAAAGACGTCTCTCCATCCACCATCCGTCTATAGGCGCGCGAAGACAGAAGCTTCCAAAATAACACACACACACTCACACACGTAAGATAAGGTAATTTAATTTTAATTTAATTTTAAGGTCAAAAATTTTAAGAATTAATATTTTCTCTTTAAAACAGTAAATTCTTTTTTTTTTTTTTAGTCCAAATTAATATTTGAAAAATTTAAAAATTCAAATTTTTTTTTTATACAGAAATTTTCTAAGTCCCAACTAAAAGTTGGAAAAATTTCAAACTACCAAATAAGGTCTTTATAAATAATAATTTAGGTGTGGTGATTGCTACGGCATTCTGCACAGTGTAAACAAATTTTTATAGGTTTATTGAAGAAAATAAAAATATTTTTTTTTTGTAAAACATCTTTTTGTCTTGTAAAAATTTTTTTTTTAACTTAGAATTTTTTTTTTTGGGTATTTTGTTCAACGTACGATAAGCTCTCGTATTCTGTTCTCTACACCCGCTGTAGAGCAAAGAATTCACGAACCCCTGAGATTAATTTGTTTAAACCCCAAATTTTAATTTAAAGAGTAAAACTCACATTGTCTTGATTTTATTATAAATCAAATTTCACATTACAATATATATATGACTACTATGATCCCACTAGTAGAAATATCAAAACTAAGCACCCACCACATTAAAAAAAAAAAAAAAAAAAAAAAAAAAAATCAGAAATAAGAACAAATGTATGCCTCCTAAAATAAAACTTTTATGCAGTATGGCGTGCTGTTGTTTTGAATTAAATATCTTTTGACACGGTACAACGTCACCACCCTTGAGCGTTGTTAATTGATAATATTCAGAAGTTGAGTATGTTGTACAACGAACCAGTAAACTAGTAAAATATTCGACATTTTTAAGATTGTTTTTGGTTACAAGTCATTCCATAATTTTTTGTCACAATATTTTTTAATTTACTTATTTTCAAAATGTTAGCTAACGATTCATTATTCTCAATTCTTTTCAGGGAGATTCAGGTGGTCCAGTGATTTACAATGGAGAGGTTGTTGGCGTAACACACCCAGAAACTGAGGATTGTACCCTAGACACTACCTATTCTTGCGTACCTTTTTATAGATCTTGGATCGAAACCGAAGCAAACTTTCTATTAAGGCATTAAAATTTTGAGTTATTCATTTGTTGTTTGCCTTTAATAACTACTACTATTTTAAATATGTTCAAAATATAAAAGTTACTTTCTGCATGAAGTATTTGTATTATTTTCTGAGCGTTGTTGTCTCCTGAATGTTCGTTAATGTTTCAGCAAATCATTGTTTTACTTACTTCACTCCTGATGAGTAAATGTGACTTGTCAGCGATGATGTCAATATTCATTTAATGGGTAAGTTTTCCCTGGAATTGACAAATCCAGTGATATAATTTGACCAAATCATAAACATAAATGAGTTTGCACGCATACCAATTAGAATGGCAAACAGCCATTGGCACCAGTAGGTAAACTATAGGCGCATCAGCGCAGTCACTCGACGTGGACAAGGTGTACAAGCTGTATTTTGACAGCTAAATCCTGTGTAAAATCACCAAATTGTCATAATTATGACAGTTTGACAGGTTTTAGCTGTCAAAATACAGCTTATACAGCGTGTCCACGTCGAGTGACTGCGCTGATGCGCCTATAGTTTACCTACTGGCACCGTTTTCAGTAACGTTATGTTGGATAATATAACATCTAGTGCATGGGACACATTTTTTGAATACTAGGTATTTTATTTAGAGATCACTTACGTCATCAACTGAAACAAGAAACGCTTTCGCAACATTTAAAAGTGTTTATATTTAGTTATAGACTAAAATTGTATTTCTAATAGAAATAATTACTTTTAAAAGGTAATATAGATGAATCAGTTCAGCGATAGCGACAAACGTTTTAGATCAGTTGTGTGATGTCCTGATAACGTTGAACTAATCCCGAACGGATCCAAATTCTAAATAAAACACACCTACTATAAGAAGTACACATACGTCATCATTCGTCATGCGTATAAACCAATATTGGTTCGGGCGAGTTTATGAATTTATTACGGGTAGGGTAAGTACCCATGAGCGAACCAACATTCAGCACCTGCTAACTGTAGCCGATACAGAATTTATACACCCGTACTCACGAATAAATACTAGATCAAATCGTTGGTCGAACAATTATTAACGGAGTAAAATTTTCAATTAGTCATAATCCGGATCTGGCCCGCTATAAGATTTGATTCGGCCCGCGAGACATTTTGAAAAACTCAATTAAAAAAAATATTACACTACTTATTCATACTCACTCCAAATCAGGAAGATCGAGTGATATGGGGATTATCGATTGCTCCTGCGAAATCAAGTGAGTAAATTGCATTATAATAACATTGTCGTATTATTTCATGTCTGATATCTGTCGCTAAAAATTATGAACACTACTTTAAAATGCACTACTTTTAAACGAGGCTCGCGAACGTATTTGCACACTAAAGTTTGGCCCACAACATGTCAAAGGTTGCCCATACTTCTTCTAAATGATACTTGACAAGGTAGTACGTTGGCGGAGAGGCAACGGGTCGTTATTTAATTACATGTTTGTATTTTTCATGTATATTGCTTCAAAATATCCAAATTATAACTAATATACATACTATGTTTTAATAGTGTAGCATTATAGTTTTTGTGTTCTGTATCCAAATAATGTCTGGCAATCGCGAATTTTTTTTTCTTTATTTTTCAAGTGATTAGAATGTTCCTTGAATCTTATAGTTGCTTTGTGTTTGACCGATGTGGTATCATCACAGGATATATATGTATTCAATTTTATAAATTCTAAATTTCTTCGAAAAGATATTTGCTATTTCTTAACTGAAGAAAGTTTTCCAAATCAAAGTTTTTTTCCAACAACAGCAAATATGTCGTCCACAGATTTACCAAATTTTAGGAAAGTTCATTGACGACGTTTATATCTTTTGTTCAAAAGTGTTTAAGTATAGATTCGCTAGGAAGGGAGAAAGAACGTTTCACATGGCGGTACCGAATGTTTGGCAATAATATTTATCGTTGATGGGAAATACGTTTTGATGCATGCATGATTTCGTTAAGGAGACATATTCGTTGATTATTATCATGGGAACTGAATGTGAAATTAGAGAGATTTCTAGTATTTAAAATCTGATTAATTGGACCATAAATAAATAACGAAACACCATTAAACGATTCGAATTTATCTTCGGTATCTATAGTGGATTTTTCTTACTGTTAGAATTAAGTAAATTAGTCCCCTTCCTTGTGCATCTTCGATAAACAATATAATTTATAAATGTTGGGGTTTTTTATGTGTAATTTGTCTTACTGTTCTATCTATTAAATTCTTTCACGACTTGATGTTGTGCTTGTTATTGCAGCCACTGTTAACACTATTATCGTACTTTTTCTGGTATTCATCGTTTCCTTTTATTAAAATTGTGGCAAAATTAGTGGATACTATATGGATTTCATTCAGACTATCTTTCACTGGTAAGTTTGTAATGGGACGCAATTTTTCAATCATTTTATTTCATTTTACATCTCTTATCGAAGTAAGAAACCTGAAAAATCATATGATAAAGTTTACTTGGGTTAGGTT